>JBBBDQ010000839.1:685000-1260608 GCA_037127315.1 Ascarosepion bandense
ACTTTATCATTCTTTAGCATTTTGGGCATATGGGTGAAGAACCACCTGTTAACACTATATATCCGATATAATATATTATCTGGGCTGATGACATCATTAATTACACTCTGGAGAATGAGCTATGTGTGCCATGGTCAACTCAAGCAGATCATTGATAGGTGACTGAAATATTGCCCTGCTTCATGGCCATATATCTCTCAAGAGGTTTGCCAACAACTTGTGGAATTGATGCCATATTGAGCTGCTCCCAGCTAAGAAGAGTTCCAACATGATACTAGGCACCACTCATATCTTTTGATAATCCAATATGTATTTTAGCAGATAAATTTTCAGCCATGGTGGACTGAAGAATATGTAAAGCAGGATATGTTGTCAAATGAAAATGATTCCTGTTAGATGAGGCTTGTAAATAAAGAAAAACTTCAACATAAAAATTGGTTACCAAGCAGTAATAAACTTAACTCTGATACTATTTCATAAGCAGAAACATAAAATGTAAATCATTTCAACATTTCTCAAAATTCATAGTTTTAAGAAGTATCTTTAAGACTATTTTTAATAAGTTATTTTTTGTTATTTGCATAATGTCAGACTATTATACAAGTCAATGTTTTCACAAAATTGGTTTTAAGCTGATGTAATTTTAAAATAAACTTATATGCTTTTTATTAGAAGCATTCCCAATAACTTATGAGATTTGAAGAGTTGTACAATGAATATTTTTATTTAATTGTTACTTTTTAATGGATACTGCTGAGGTGAGGTCGGGTGTTGGTTAGGTTCAAGTCATGCCAGAAAGTGCATTTTTTTTCTCTAATAGGATTTCTGAAATATTTGAACCAGTAGATGGTAATAAATAACCTTTAGAAAATAAACAGTACATATACTCAAAAACATTCCACTCCACTAAAACAAGGAGATCATCCAGAAGTGTTGCAGGAGATTCCAAAGTCATGGTTAAAGTCATGAGAGGGCATTGTTAAAGCCAATGGTAATTTTATTGAATAAATTTACTCTTTAGTATTTAAAGATATTTTTGTGTATTTTTGCTAAATTTATCTGTTAATGAAAAATCAGTATTACTTTCATTTTTTGCATAATTTAGACAATTTATTCATCGCACAAATGGAAAACTTATCTTATCCTCTGATGAACTTTCTCAAGGCAAATGTAAGAAATGTATTTCTCTTGACAAAGCTCATTAGAGGACAAAGTGCATTAGCTCAGACCTTTACCTTTTGTCTTTATTAACATTGTCCTTTCACAGATATTTTAGTTGTATCAGAATTATATATATATATATATATATATATATATATATAAAAAACACAATCACTGATGTATTTCAGATTAACATAAAATTAATATGAATCATAAGAAAAATATAATTTCAAAAAAGATCTTAGGCCAATCAATGAAAAAATTGAAAACCTGAGTAAGATGAAAAATAGACTGACCAGCAAACAAAAAAAGAAAATTTAGAAAATTGACTAAAGACATAAAAGCTACCAAATTATCACATAAGTGAAACAAGTAAATCGGACAAGGAAATACATGACAAGTGATTTCTCAAAAATAATTTTTCATAAGTATACAGCTACCATTGAATCTTTCATGAAAATAAACAAACCCCCAAAAAACTGAGAAGACAAGGTGAGTGGAATAATGCTTTACACTAGTATTATAGATAGAAAGATTATGATTTAAAATAAATATCCAAAAAATTAGAATTATTTTTCTATAAGACTATTTTTGTGTAGTTGGAATTACAACCAAGTAGCTTTAAACTAAGAGTATATTCATGCAAAATCATGTGTTACTTAACCTTCTGAAAAGCTGGCTGTTGCTCACCTTGCCTTCAAAAATATTAAAGTAGAATTACCAGCAGCCTCTCCAGACATTAAACCAATAAAAAACTCATGACCCATCATTAAAAGAGATATGAAACTTGAAAATAGTATACCTGTAAAAAAGATATCTTATAAGCTTAAAAATTACTTTAAGTAATATTAAAGTTGAAACAGAATAAATTAAGAATCAATAAATGAAAGACTGATTGTGAAGTTTATAAAATGTGAAGGAATCTATGTTAACAAGTGAAATAATTTATTCTTTTATATAGTACTATTAACTGAATACGTTTCTAGGGTGAATATAAAAGTACCAGAGATGAGAATTCATTGAATCAGATCCAGAGCCTTCTCATTCCTTGGAGGAACCCCTTCCTTACTCACCATGCTTGATCAATTGAGGGTTTGCGAAGCTATTTAACCCATAATTGTCCTTCATTTACATTGATTGCCAACCAATGCAACAGGACCCAGTTTATCCTATTTATCCATAGCTAGAAAAGATGGATTCATACCTTTCACAAAGGTATTTGCACACAAGTAAATGTAACAAACTCAATTGGAATTCAATTATAGCTATCTGATTTCTCAATCCGAGCTACTATTCATTACTTCAAGTCTGATATATTCTGGATTTATTTGTAAATAAAAATATATGTTACAGTCTGCATAGTAAAACTGAACTTATTTTGAAGGTGTTAGCAGTATTTCTAATAAGGATATATATTACAAGCCAAAATTAATATATATTGTTATCATATCTATCCAAATAGGTTGATTAAAATGTCAATTATATCATAAAATTATAAACTAATAAAACATGAGTATACAAAGATAGGAATTATTTAAGGACAAAAATAAACAAACACAAAAACATTGTTTCAATAATCAAGTGGAAGAGTATTTTGTAGCAATGAAAGATGTTAAAAAATATCTAACAACACATTGAAGAAGAAAAATACTCGAGATAAAAAAATGTATTGCTGTCAAATATACATTTAAACATATCAGATCAGGATATCAACTAGAAATGAGAAACTTTCTTAAAAATATCTGCTTCTTTCTTCGTCTTTTCTTCCTTCAAAAAGGAAAAATTCTTTCACTATCAAAGTAGTGCCTGCACACATGTATATTAGCTAATTAGTTCAGCTCCAAGATCACATGAATATCAAAATAGGAATTATAATGAAACTGAGAATGCACGTATATTTGATGGCAGATGTCAATATCAAATGGCTGTTGTATTCCCAGCATTTCATGCAACTGAATCAAACTGGATGCATTATGTAATTGTTATATAAGCCTGCCTTGAGGGGAGAAAAGGCAGAACCTTCCTTTGAATAAAAGCCAGATATCCTGTATGATTTAGGCATAGCTTAAGTGCAAGTTGGATTTATAGGCTCCATTCTTCAGCACATTTCATCAAACATTCACAAAATTTATGATAATCAGGATTCAGTTACAAACTGGTATAAGGCTTAATAAAATATTGAAGGTTTCCAATAAATATCTTTAATTAGCAAAATAGGCAGTTATAAAATTTTCAAAGCTAATAAAAACAACTGAATTATTTGCCTGAATGTATATGCTGGCAAGTAATTTCTTGAAACAAAATTGTAATATGAATATATTACAATTTTTGTTTTCAGATAAACACTAGATGAAATAACCCAAGACATGAGCAGTAGGACAAGAACAACATACATCCACTGATTAAATAGAGAGCTCAGTTCAAAATTCCCTGTAGGTTACCTGGATCAACACACACCTAATGAAGCCTAGAGAACACAATGGCTGAAATGTTAACAACATGCAAATGGCATATTTTATGTAGAGATGACGAAACAAAGTGGAAAGCTATAAACATTTTCTGAATGCGAGTTGATTTCAGCTTTTGCAGGTCAGAATTAAAGACAAACTGTAAGAAAAGTATGCTTGGATATCTGTGGATCAAGTTTGTCTCATCTCCACTTTTGTTTTCAATACAATTATACATCCTAGACACACCCACAATAAATTCAATCAGATTATCAATTATATATAACAAACCTTCACTTTGTTACAAAAACAAAAAAACAAAAAAAAAAAAATGTAATGTACAAAGTTGAGCTATCTGGTTGGCTAGTATTTAACCAGGCACTGTAGACTACTGGTATTTATACCCAACTTCATAATACTGTAATATAGAATGTAAACGGAAAGAAAAAAACTTGTATACTATCATATACAATGTTAAAGTCTGTAGCAAGCTGTTCAAATTCACATGCAAAAACCTCCAAACAATTTCAAGATTGCATTCATCATTTTATCTCATTTTGTCACCAACAGTTTCAGTCAGCAAAGATTACACCATGATCTTCCTATTAAAAATCTATAAAGTCAACAAAAAAAAAAATCTGTTTTATTTATCTGTCTCAAAAAGAGGTGTGATCATAGTGTTACTGTGCAACTGAGCACCTGACCAGTTTCCGCCACACAACTAAGTTTAAAGCCAAAGAGGTAGTCATTCATGCTATGCATATCTTGAACAAGTAGACCTGGCAGAAATTTGTTTTATTAAGAAAGAAACAGTTGTGTAAGCCAATATTTCAAAACAAAAAAGTGTTCTTTACTACAGGTTGTAGGGAATTTCTTTCCCAGAATTGGAGGCAAATCTCAAATCTTATTGTTATACTGGAAGTGAAAATTTTTAGTATCAGCTTGGATTTATGATAGGCTATAATTAATTTGCCTCTTTATCTTGGTATATTTTTTCTTTACTAAAGTTTAGTTACAATTAATATTCTCCCAAGCTTCAGATCAATGAATACCAATCCTGTTTACAAGGGCATATAAAATGTTATATACATTTTAATCTTAGAATTATCCACTTTAAAACAGGTTTAATGAAACAAAAAGCATATTAACACAATGAATTCTGGAATGAAAATACAACATTAAAACAAAACCATGTAAATAAATTTATATTTTTGTTTTGTTTTTTTATTTATCATTTAGATAAGAGTATATTTATAACAAAATAGTCAGCATGACTATTTTGTTATAAATATACTTTTTATGATTATAGAAGTACCTTGATGCCCTGTTAGCAGAAAGGTTAAAGTTAACATTTTATACACCTTGTGTACAATACCTAAAAATACCAATTATATTGAATTTCATTCTGACAATTCTTAACATTCTTGATAAATGATTATTCATCAATTTTATACTATAAAATATCAGGTTTATTCCTATCTTGAACTTGTTAATAGTAAACTAATCTAAAAGTCAACATTTTTTTAAGAAGTACCTTTTAGAAAAAATTTTTTTCCTAAGTTAAATTTTATCAATGCATTTCTTGTCATGAAGAACAATATAAAAAGAAAATATTAAATTAACTTTATGTAACAAATAGCCATCTTTAAATAAACTCTGCAGTGCAAAAAGTGAATTGAAGAAAAAGTCTTTGAAAGAAGAGCATGTTAAAAATTAAACAAAACACATTAAGATTAAATTTTTTAGGAAATACTTCATAACATTTGTAATTAGAAAAACTAGAAAAAATAGAATAAAATTACTTTAAATTAAAAAAAATTAAAATGCCATATTTTGTTTTAACATGTATGGTAAAAATTCAACATACTTTTTTTCCTAAATTACATTTTTAGTGAATTTTGAACAAAAAACGTTTGTTTTTATCATGAAAACAAAATAATACACTAAGTCTGAATAAAAGATGATGAGCAAACATACTGACTTCAATTAAATAAACTTATTAAGTTAATCCAAATGCAAAAGGTAAACATTGAAGACAACTACAGTAGTGAACTATTAAAAATCCAAACTAAAAATCATTACTGCCAGTGGAATGACAAGATTTGAGATAGGCCTCCAGTTCTGGGCAAGAGACACACTTACATGGCATTTATTAAAGAACAGAATTTAAAAAATTATCTGACTTCATAAAACTTTATCTACAGCTAATTTATGCTATGAGAAAAGTAGAAACTTTCAAGTTTCAATTTTTTTTTTTTTATAATCATTTTACCCCAAGCAAGATAATACCACCACTAGTGTGCAGGGGGTTAGAGAGAGAGAGAGAGAGAGAGAGAAAAAGGGGAACAAGTTACCAGGGATGTCAACAAAAAGGTAAGAGAAAGGTGGGAATCAAGGAGATAGATGGCAGTTGATGTTGCACTTACAATTTTGCAAATTTTAGCTATCAGGTAAGCAATTAGATGGAAGAGAGTTCCGGGGGTGGGGGTGGGGAGTGCAAGAAAAACTGAGTAGAAGTGGTAGTTACATTTGGTTATTTTGATCGTAAAAGGGTGAGACCTAGTTGCCAAATAGCAAAAGTGAATTCATGTGGTTGGGACACCAGGGAAAGAAGCTCAGAGCAGATGCCATGAAAATATTTGTAGAAAAGATAGAGGGAAGCCACATCTCATCAGTAACAAAGTGACTGAAATCGAACTGCTATATCCAAAATCAATTACATTGCAGATCCGCCTTTGGATTTTGTTGAGAACCTTGAGATGAATAGCAGGAGCACCCAACCAAATATGGCAACAGTATTCAACGAATGGATAAATGGTAGATTCATAAATGTGTAAAATGGATTCTGATAAAATACCTGGCTCGACACAGTGACTCATCCTTCTTAGCAATAGACGTAGCTATTGATTCCATTTATTTATTCCACTTGAGGTTGGTTGAGAGAGTAAGAACAAAGAGGAACAGTCTGTTGCTTTCTGGAAGACTAGCATTGTCCATACTGATGGAAAGTAAGAAAGTTGGGGGGTTAGGGGATGGTAGTTAAAGGATGGTGGTTAAGGGAGCAGCCAGGTTTACTTTGTCAGCCTTGGCAGATTTTTTATTGAGACAGGAGTAAAGGATAGTGTCATGTACATAGAAGCCTACTTATGAACTAATAAGATCATTGAAGATGAGGAAAAGTGTAGAACTGAAGTACATCCACGTTTGTATAAAAGGATCTGGAAGCATGCCTATTCAAGACAGCCTTCATTTCACAATTTAATAGGAATGATTGGATTAAATCAAACAATAGTCCTGGAATGCTGTAGCTCTGTAGCTTGTGCCAATGGCCAGCATGCCAAACCCTGTTAAATGCTTTTGAAATATCCAAGGCAACAGTTTGAGTTTCATCATTCTTATCAAGAGCCTGGTATATATACCCAGTGATGGTCATTAACACATCAGTGGTAGACCTGGCGAAGCAGATGACATACTGCTTGTCAGCGAGCAGGTTGTGAGATGATGAACCATATCAGTACTGATAATAGCCTCAAACACTTTGCCAAAAAAAAAAAAAAAAAAAAAAAAAAGACAATAAGAGGCTGATAGAGCAATAATCAGAGGGGTCAGAGAACGGCCCAGAGTTTTTAAAAACAGGAACTAGTCAGGAAGCAGCAGTGCAATAGTTATAGATGCAGAATAATGTTCTAACAATAAACTGAGATATATATTTAAAATTGTCAGAACTATTCACTCATTAACTAAAAATGCTTTGATTTTATTTCCTGTTTATTTTACTACTTAAAACAGTCAAGTAAATAAACTCAAAAAAGTAACAGGTCTTCTCTTGAAAACCGAAAAAAACAGTATTCTTTTTAAATGATGTCAAACAAGCCAATCAACATAAACTCAGAGATCTTTACAACCAAACACAAATGAGTATAAATGCAATACATTTGTGTATAAAAACCTGTTTTCAATCAAATTGAAATAGCATTAAATGAAACCTTTCATAATACATTTAACTTAGGGCCTCAGCTTGACTAATATATTCCAATTCCTTTTCAACAAAATCTGACCAAACGACCAATTATCAACATTTTGGGGAGAGGGGCTTCTTAATTCATTGACAAAACAGCTAGTGCTACTTTCAATTGAAATTTGTAAGATATTTTTTTTTCTATTAAAACAATTTTTCAGCAGAATAGATTTTTCGAATACAGTTACTGTTATTACTCCTTTCAGTATTGATGAGGGTTTCTGTTTTAACTTTTTTAAGTAGTGCAGAATGTCAACATCTTAAGACATTTCTTCTGGAATGTTCTTGCTGTTGAAAGTCCTTAAGTGATGTGGCTTTTGCTATTAAGAAAAGTCCTTTTAATTCTGTAGTGCCAGTTCACAAAGTTAAGAAAAAGGATGGTTCTCTCTAAGGTGTACAGGCTTCATTCACTCAAAGCTATTTTTAATTATTGAAATAGATAGCTTGAATAAATGATAACTGAGAATTTAATCACCAAAAATTTCAATAACCATGAAATGAGATGAAAAACAAAATCCTAAAAATAGAAACTGAAAATCCTTTGCCCACTAACACACAATTGCTTCTCCCATTGTTGCTGTTTACATGATTAAAAAGACTTCTTTACAATAACAAATGAATATAGTTAATATTTTTAGGACAAGTGAAAAGATAATTTGAATATTTTAAACTGATCAGTTAAATGCAGATCAATTACAGAATTCAAAACCAAATCAAAAACCACTTCATCTTTCATTTATTTAGTAAAATTAAATTTGGAAGTTTTCATCTGTATTCTAATTTGGATATTAGAGAAGAAGTGACCTGATTAAATTTTATTGCACAAAGTCAAGGAATGTATTTTAGTGATTCAATCTATTATTAATTTAATAAAATCTAATTATGGTCTTTATTTTAGAAACTATACTGACACCAACTTAGAAGATCAGTTTAATAAATGACAGTTATGTTGTGGGTGTTCATTTTTATTTCCAGTTTATGTCAGTCTTGGTTAGCAAAAACTGTACCAATTTTTTTTTTTTTTTTTTTTTAGGTGGGAGATAAAACTTAGACAAATTAAATAAATTAAATGAGTATGAGACTAAGAGGAGTCTTCTACCACATTTATTCAACCAATCAAGAATTAATTGATAATAGTCACAATCTTAAGATATACAAATGCAGACATTTAAAAACTATAAAATTCCTACAGAATTATTGAAAAAAGTGAAAAGAAAGAATTAACCATAAACTGCAAAAAAAAACAAAAAAAAAACAAAAACAAATGCATGGTTAATAAAAGAACGAGTATAAAATGCAAATTACAAATCAGAGATGCCAAAATCAAACTAGTACAAAAAGGAAAGTGTTTTAACAGAAAACAAAGTGTGACACTGAAATCTGAAGCCACATCGGGATAGCAAAAAAATGCATTTCAAAAGCTAAGCAGAGTTTAAGAGACAAAAATTTTCCAACAAAGAAAAAAGTACTGAACTGTTATTATCTGTCCTCCTATATAGCAATATATACTGGACAATCTCCTCAAAGATGAAGGAACTTGAAACAACAGAAATGTTTCTACAGAAGGATGCTGAGGACACCATGGACTGAACATGTGAGCAATGACAAAGTTTTAGAGAAAAAAAACAAACATGCATCACATCAGAAAGAGAGAATTGAAATTTCTAGGGTACTTAATGAGAAAAGAGGACTTTAAAAACTTGATACTTACATGACAGACTGAAGGCAAGAGGGACATATGAAAACAATGCATAACATACTTAGTGAACATGATTCACATGATGGCAGAAGTAGTTTTAGAAAAAGAAGACAAAATTCATTCAGCGATACAAAGAACAGAAACTTGTGGAGAGCTATGATTGTCTAGGCCTTGAAGGGACATGCCATATAAAGAATACATAGGAAACCAATAACATAAAAAAAAAAATTAAAAAAATTAATACAGTAATATATACTATGCCTAAATCATATTTGTTTTAAACCAGTTCAGCAAATGTCATTACATCAGATGTCAAATAACTCAGCAAGATTATCTAGATCATAAAAGAATATGAAAACTAATGTCCTTAAAAATCTTAAATAAAATACTTAAAAATGAACACGATAGATAAAAAGTTATTCTTTAATGCTTTAACCTTATATTTCTTCATATGCTGTTTACACAAATTGTCAGGTTGTCATGATGCATCATTTTTAAGGACAAATCACAAAGTAAATACTAATTTTATTTTTTCATTATACTTTAAATAAACCAAAAAGTCTTTTTAGCGTTCTTTAAAGTTTAGTGATGGTTTACCCACAAAACCAAGTTATATCACATTTGAAGACAGTTAATTATATGCCTATGTACTTTTAGATTAAAATAACAGTTGATCTAATTCAGTAAGTTTTTTTTTTAAACTCAAATCTACTGGTGCAAATAAAAACACTTGACAATTTTTTTACAAGTAATTAACAAGAACAGTTGGTAAAGATAAAGGAAATTAACAAAAATTATTCCTATTTTACATCAGTCAAAAATTAACAAATTAAATTAGTATTTTTTTTTTTTTTTTAATCATTTCACCCCAAGCAAGGCATTACACTGCCACTATTGCGCTTGGGGCTACATAGGGGGAGGTAAATAGGAAGAGTGGTTAGATATAGGAAATGTCAGAAGGGGGGTGATAGATAGTTGGGTGGGTGGGAAGAGTGTTTGAAAGAATGGAAGTTAGTTTGTTAGGAGGTGTCTATTGACCTTACATTTAAACTCCTGGAGATTGTAGCCATCGGGGAAGCAGTCATCTGGAAGAGAATTCCACAGTCGGGAAATGCGAGAAAAGAAACTGTTGGAGTAGAAGTTGCAGTTTATCGGTTTCACTGTAAAAGGGTGGGATCTAGTTGCTAATCTAGTATCTTGTGCAAATTTGAACCTAGGGGGCACCAGTGATCTAAGTTCATCGGAGCAGAAGCCGTGAAAGTATTTATAGAAGAGACACAGGGAGGCCACGTCGCGCCGGTGAGAGAGAGACTGCAGGCGGTCTGCCAAGTCGGTATTTATCACATTACAGACCCTCCGCTGGACCTTGTCTAGAAGCCCAAGGAGAATAGCAGGGGCACCCGACCAGATATGGCAACAGTATTCAATGCACGGGCGGATGGTAGATTTATAAATGTGCAGGATAGATTCAGACGGAAAAAACCTCCGGACCCTGCACAGAGAACCGACTTTCATAGCAAATTTAGCAATGGATTTGATATAATGATTCCACTTGAGGTCCGCTGAGAGTGTGAGACCAAGGAGGCGTAGTGTTTTATTCTCTGGGAGGCAAGCCTGGTCCATGCTAATATTTGTCTATATTCCCGAGATGAGGTAGTATTTACATTATTTAGACTATTGTCCTCATCTTTGTTACCATTTGTACAATGTTTACTCTATGTGAAGGGGTTAACAGAGAAAATACAAAGGATCTTTGGTCCATGTAGCATCAGGACAATCTTCAGTTCTACACTTCGCAGGTACCTCTCCTGAGTAAGACCCCTAACAGAGGAGAACATGACTAAAGACTGTGTGTATGCCATTCCATGTAGTTGTGGAAATAAATATAAAGAAGAAACATGCCACCGCCTTAAGGTAAGGCTACAAGAACATCGCAAGACAGTAACACTAGAGGAGATAGAAAAATCAGGCGTAGCTGTCCACATATGGAGGAAGAAAGGTGATCACTGCCCCCTATAGAATGAAGTTGAAATAATATATAGAGAACACAACTGGAAACTACGTAAACTTAAGGAATCAGCGCATATGCTAGGCTTAAAAAAAATCTAAGCCGACCAAGCATACAGATGAACATAATGTGGGAACCAGTAATACAGAGTGCCAGAGAAAATCATTAGTGTCAAAAATTGCAATATGAGCTCTGGTAAAAAAAAAATATTAGAGAAAACCATTAACATCAAAAGACCACAATATGAACTCTGGTAAAAAAAAAAAAAAAAAAAAAAAAAGGTGGGGAGGTTACTGGACATTAGGTTTATAAGTCCCAAAAATTCAGTTCTTGTCCTTAAGGACACATGGCATAGTGGATATAGACATTGGGTCAAGTCACAGGAACTAACCAAAGAGTTGTGTGTTCAATACCAGGCTACAGCAGTAGTGAACAAGTAACTTACATTAATTTATATACCCCAGTGATTGTAATAAAGGGTTTGGCTCAAAAGTTGGAGCATACAATGGCCGAAACGTCATACAAAGGTCCAAATAATGTAAATACTGTAGAATATAAATTATTTCAGTCTTTCTCTCTTGAACAGTCATCTGATACTCGAGTCAATTAATACTCTACATTTTTGATTGCACACCACTCAATAGGCTGATCTTATTCCAGCTCTTGTTCAATCATCTGAAGTCAATTTTGATGGTACATTGCCAGCTTGTTTTCAGTAGACCATGTATGTTTTGAGACTTCTTATGACAAAGTTTCTGATGCCAATTCAGTCTTCAACTTGCTAATAAAATAGAGAATCAAAAGACTATCTTTTCAACACTAATTATTATACGAGCTCAAATGTATGAGAAGCGCTTACTGATATTTGTATACCTCTCTTATTTGTACTATAATCCATGAGAGAAAAAAAATGTTATTTTAAGAACAGAAATATTATACAAGTATGAATGGAGCTCCAATTCAACCTCAGCACATTGAAAAGGGAAACACCAAAAGCAAAATGAGAAATCCCTGATTTCACGAGCTCTGATGAAACCAAAAATAAACATGAAATATGAAAATCTAATATTTACTTCAGAAATTCAAAAAGACAAACTTTATTTCACCAAACAAAAATGTTTGTCTTAACATTTCAAAAGAATTTGCATAATAATATGCTTGAATCTCAGTTGTGTTATGTCCTGCTATGGCAACAGAAAATACCCTGGACCTAAATCAATAACAGAGCTTCTGCAGTTGGAAAGCAATGGAAAATAATTACAATAGGAAGTGAAGTAGTGCTAAAGGTTAAACAAAAAGTAAAATAAAAAGATAGTAAAAATAAAAAAATTAAATTTCAAAATCTTCTTTTCCATTAGCAGAAAATTAGCTTAAGTCACAATACAAAATTACCTTTTTTTCATCATTCCCAATAAAGAATGCTTGAAAGTACCAATTAATTTATCTTCATAGAAACTATAAAGAGCACAATAACACTGTTGCACACAGTTCTTAATGAGGTGATAGCTATGCAAAGCTACCTTGTAGGTCATACAATTGCTGTTGCTGTCAAAACACATTACCTACTACCTAATTGTGCTCACATCTAGTGTTTGGTCTCCATAAACATTCAGCAGGTATAAATGAATTTTTTGGGATTTAAATTTCAGGCAAGACCTACTTCCTACACACTTTCATGTCACATGCCATTTCACTAGATTGCTGCTCAGGTAAAAACAATGAATTAATTGTAAGAAATTTTAATTTTTACTGCATAATGCCAATATGTGTGTTGAGTGCAAACATATTAATATAGGAAGCATTACTTTCAGAACAACCCTTAAAGCATAAATTTACCTACATGTATTAACAAAAAAAGCTTCCAAGAAATATCCTGGTATGATTCAGTGAGGGAAGCCATTAAATATCACAGCAAGTGAATTGATAGCAAAATCTGTTAGCAATCAATAAATTCTGTGAAAAAGTGATTTATTTGCAATTTGCTAATTGAGCTTTCAGTTATCCAAAAGTTTTTGCAAAGCTGTTCCACATAAATGTAGCATGACAAGCTGATAAAAAAAGTAAGAAATATGCCAAATAATACATCATTCACTCAGGAGGTAGCCAAACTAAACAAATAAGGTGCAACAATAAGAAATTTTGCAACAGTTTATGTATATTTCTGACCATGACACTTAGATTCAAATCTCACCAAAGTCAACTTGATGTTATAAGTCTGAAGAAGCAATCCTAGGATGCAGCACCTTTGGAAAGTGCCTGAAAATCGCACTACAGTTTGACCCAATCCATGTGGGTGAAATTGGGGTAGATTGAACAGTTCTAAGGCCATTGATAATTGTATTAGCACAAATTAAAGTCATCATAATCAAGGGTTTGAGCACATTGGCCTTGTTTAAACTTATCACATCAGATGTGTTCTCTCCCAGAAACTGTAACTAAGGTCTGCTCAGCATAGCTGCAGTATAAACCACAGATTAATTTGGTGTGTATGGAACACAGTAATCAATAAAAAGTTACATAAAAGTACTGTTGATAGAACAACCAGTTTACCTTTGTGAAAGGTGTTTGGAAATCTTTTTTTATAGTGAGGTTCACTTTGTACAAGGTCCGAGAGCCAATCAAGGTAGAGGGTTATAGAATAAGAGGCAGCTTATATGGATACAAGAGAAAGATATGTTAACCCTAGATTTAAACAGGTTAAAATTGCAGAGATCAGGAAACATTCTCTTAAGAGTCAGTTCCAAAGAGGAGTAATTCATAGGGAGAAGCTTTTCCAGTGGAACATCTCCCCAATGGAATATGGAAGAAATGAGGTAGTTTGCTACAATGTGAGCAGCATGATGAAACCAAGGAACACAGATATTCCAATCACTTCTCATGGAAGTAGCAATAGAGCAGTAAGAGACTTTCCACTTCCATCTGTGAGAGAGAGGTAAGAGGGTGGAAAATAATTTGTCACTCATGAAGACTAAGATGCTTTGAAACTGAAAAGTCAAGACTAGGCAGCTCCTACCTAAATATGACAACAGTACTTACTGAATAGGGAACCAACTATTTTTCTTGCATTTTTAGCAAAGGACCAGATGTACAAAGTTAATTTGAGGTCAGGGGCGAGTTTAAGGCCTAATAGTCTCAAACCAAGAAGGGACATTGATTCATCAAGACTAGGGATAATTCGAGATCTGATCAGCAATGAGGAAATGCAGCTAGTTTGATTTTTGAGGTATTGATTGTAACCAGCCAGTTTTTACCCTACTGAGATGTTAAATTTAGATCAGATAAGCTTTACACTCAGCTGGCACAAAAAGAGCCATGAGAGTAACCCTCGGAATACATTGTAAACTATACAAGAAGTATGGCCTTAAGGATGCAAAGAAGTGATACATATATTCGCTACCATCAGTAATCAAGAATGAGCAAGTGAAGCTCATTGTGGGATACAACCACCTTGACTGACAAGCACTTAGTAATTGTACTGCAACAACAATCATGAATGTATCCTGGTAGACACTGTATTGCCTTGGGATAAGAACATTGCGATGATAGAAAAGGCAAAAAGTATAGAGATACCAAAACTTGGTGCGAGAAATATACCAAGCAACAGCTGAAGTTGTTCCTTTTGTGGTTGATGCACTATGGACTATTTCCAGGAATCTTTCTGCTGTGCAAGATACCTTATAGATACCTGACATCATTGGGAGTACACAGGTGATAGCACTGCTTGGAAAAGGTCATGTACGGAACAAAGTCTTGTGTCTCAAAGCTGCAAATAAGAGCTGAGACATAATCACTACCCAGATGAATATTCAAGTGTTAGAGTACTTCAAATCAAATAATAAATGATAATTATTATCCTCAATACTATAATTATAAAACAAAGAAAATTCTAAAAAATCTAAATATTTGGTATAACTGTATTACAGTGATAACAAATGTCTCAAGTTATATTTAAATAGATTTAAAAATGAAAATTTAAACAAAAATTTGGCTGTGTGAATATGATAAAAAGCTAAAAGAAAATATAATGTTGATATGGTTTTAAATCTAAAAAAAAAGATTTAACAGAAAAAATAGATAATAACAATTCTGAGATGCTTCAACAATATTTGACATCTTTATTGACATAAAATCTAAAACAAGTGAATCTTAAAGAAAAAAAAAAATTTTTTTTTAAATATCAATGCCAGACAAAACTTTCTTGTACTATTTCTGATCTGAATTAAAGTTTATTCAAAGAAAGTCTGCTGGATGAAAATGCGAGTTATAAAAATAGATAAATCATACAATCAACATAGGCTTTATTGCCAGTTACATTTCAGTTCAATAGGAAACAAGAAATCCAACATATTAATAAGATATTTTCAGATGAAAATAAAATGTAAATATTTATGAATAAACATCATTCAAAAAATCAAAAAATAAATAAATAAAAATAAAAAAAATATAACCAAAGCAAAAAAGTTTCTCAAATTTTATTGACTATTACAATGATAACATGTTTCAAGTGAAAAGTTTTGTTAGATACTCAAAACCAATGATTTATATTTCATATCATAATAAATTAAAAACACCAAGCTATGACTTCAAGACAGAAGTTACTAAGTACATAAGAGAAAGCAGTTAGCATGCCTGATATTCAGAAAATAATTATTTCATGAACTGTTCCAACATTTTTATCCCTGTTGGTATTATCCAATGTTAGTTGAGGCATTCTTCAACTTTCTTCATTTATGTACCTCAAGGTCAGAAATTACTGTGAACAGCATCAGTATAAGCAGTTTATCATTTTCAGTCTATCTTAATTTAATAAAAAAAAATGTTGGTGGTGCTTGCAAAAATACTAACACTGAGATTTAGAACATTTGACCTGAGAAAAACCAAAGACTGTCTTTGCCAACATGCAAAGTACATTAACTAAATTGAAAATATCAGCCCAAATAATTTCTAGAGTAGCTACAACTTTGGAATTAAAAGAAATTTATATTGCACTTTCATAAAGAAAAGCTCTGAAATGAAGTTTATTTTCTAAAATATTCATTTAAAAAAATCTGATATCCAAGTAATATGAAAAAAAAAAGAAAAAAAAGCATTCAAACTGATTTTAATTAAAAGCTAAGTAATTATACTGACAATATCAATTTAATTTTTAAGAGAAAATATAACAAAAAGAATTTATTCAACTTATGAATTAACAAAAGAAAAGAAAAAAAAAGGGTAATATCCACATTAACAAATATTTTACAAGCAAATTATTTGTTTTGAATTAAATTCAAGTAAAAGAAAACAAGTGATGGCAAATTACAAGCAGGAAACATCCAAATTTGCCATTATTAAGCTAAGAAAAATAAAATTGAAAAATCTCACAAAGCAGAGACAGTAAGGATTAAATGATAGAAGTTTTAGCAAGTCATTTACTAAAAACAAACAGGCATTATTTAAATATATTCAGTGGTTGGTAGAAAGTTTTTCTTTGCAAAAACTAATCAATAAAAGAGAAAACAACTGAAGTAAATGTAAAGGAAGGCAATAGTCTGCACTTAACCTAGTGTTTTAGGTTAACTTGCTTCTTGAAGATGTAAGAGAAGAAAAATGTTCTTTATGTGCCATATCCCTTCAGTACATAGGCAATCACGGTTCTCCACAATTTTCTGTCCTTCATAGCTCTTAATAAATTGTCTTACTTTATGTAAGTATTAAAACAACTGGTTAAATGATAGGTAATCATTTATCAAATGCTCAGTGTTATAACCAAGATATAGAATATATTTCAAGTTCTACGAGTCACCTCTCCGTAAGAAATTGTTCGGCTTAAAACTCTGGTGAAAGAACCAATAAACCAGTTAAGTAGATTTTTTTGTTAATTCTGTTTTCCATTTCAATATTATCACTTTACAGTTAATGCAATTTTGTTACTTCTGCTTTTTTTTTTTGTTATTTTGTCTTATTTTAACATAGTAAATAATAGAAAATAGTCTCATAGATTAAATGAAGGGTTCTATTCAAAATTCTCTGAAGGTTACCTTTATGTACAAGCACCTGAAGAAAGATGGAGTGCATAATGGCTGAAATATGATAAAAATGAGGTCAATAGTCCAAGGGTAAATAATATTAGTTATCACAAATAACTTTTCATTAATAACTCACTTGAAACAAAGTAAATAGGAAATAAGATTGAAACCATTAAAAAATTATATATTTCATATTTTTTAGTATTTATATAAGTGAATAATTGTAAGTGAAAACAGAATGGTTCTTTTGTTAATGCTGCACAATAACATGTGCATCAAATGAATTTATAAATATTTAATAAATTACCTATATTGCAGTTTCATCAATGAAAGAATGAAGAAAATTTAGGGTGATTTGGACGAGTTCATCTTTGCTTCCTCGCCTTGTAAAATTTTGCAAAGTAATAACAAAAGAACCATCCTATTTTCATTTAGAATTATCCACTTGGCAATAAATACTAAAAATAGTATAAAATACATCATTTCTTTTAAAAAACTGGGGTAACCTAATAATTATGGCCAGTAGCGTATATCTCTTGGAATCGGAGGTTTTGCAAAATGTGGAACAACCTCTTTATTGCTGTTCCCAGATCTACACTAGCACCTGTTAATGAGCAAATAGGACATTTTTTTTGTGTGTGTGTGCACTAAGTATGACATTAAATTGCTTTGGATGGTAACTTGTCTAGAAGAAGAAAATCTCTGAAATAAAATCCTCTACACATACCCTGATAGGTAATCTTCCTAGATATGGTGTAATGATAAAAAACACTGAGTTTCTAGTCTCCTAAACTGGTTGGTATTAGTAAGGGCATACAGCTGCAAAACTTGGTCCAATATTTCAAAATGGTTCAATTACATATGATAGACTATGTAAAACATGGGCCCAGCTTATCAAAGACAATTTAAGGAAGTTTAAATTACAGTCAGGCCTTTCATAAAATTGGGCAGCCTGGAAAAGAACCATGAAAAAAAAAACTCCGTCCAACCCATGCACAGTGCGAAGGCTAAATTGTCGTTTAAATCATGCAAAAATAAAAATAACACTGAAATCTCCTTTTAACAGATATACTTACCAAAATGATACAAAATATCTTGAAATACTTTATTTACAGTAAATTTATTTAAAAACCCGTGCACACACACACACACACACACACCATTGGCTTCATCTATGGCCCCCAGACAACTTTGGAACCTCCTGCAACATTTCTAGACAGTCTCCTTGTTTAAATTGGTGAATGCTGTCATAATTCTTGCCTTCAGTTCATCTTTGTGCTGCAAGGAGTTTTGTTGGTCTCTTACTCAAATGTATCACACACATAATAATCAAAGGTATTGCAGTCTGGGGAGTTAGGTGGCCAGATAGAGTAGTGGCCAGATAATGCAGAGGAAGACCCTATGTCTGTTGCCAGACATAGGGTCTTTCAGTAGCTACCCTTGAGACCTAGGTTAGTACCACCTCCTCAAGGAACTTGATATAAGCCTCTGTGTTGCATCTGAATCCTGTGGGAAAATGATTGGAGGAATAATGTCACTATCAATAGTGATCACTTCAAACACCTTCGTAATCAACATTAGACTTATCTAACTTTCTGAATCCTCTGCACCATTCTCAGATTGACAACCTAACACTCAAATGTTCATATTAGAGCTTCCAGCATGAATGCAAAACATTACAGCATGCCATTTCCAAATTTGTCACAGTAAACTGTGTTATAGTGCTCTTTCTTACAGATGGTACCCAACTGACCCTACTATACTGTGCAGTCAACAAAATAAAAAATAGGTTATATGCATCCACAAAATTAAAAACAAAAGGAGCAGCAATTTACCCATCGCACCCTGTGTGTGTATTTGTATATACGAGAGACAAGTTTAGGTATATAGCTGTAAGTTGAACAATACATGACTAAATTACAGCTTTTTCTTCTTTTTGAATAGAACTAAAAACAGAAGTCATTCAGTGAGGATACTGAAATTGCATTGAAAGCTTTTATACCATTCTTTTCAGTATATTTTTGCATTAGTGGCTTATCAACTAAGAGACCTAGACAAAATGTATACAATGGATATCCATTCTCAATTACATGTGGCATTGTCTTCAATTGAACAAAGATTAAATGGCAAAGAAAAAGTAGGCTCATATTTTATAACAGAAACATGCCTATATTTCTATGAACATTCAATTAACAATTTAGTGATTGTGTACAAGTTATAATTTGGCACTGGTTGCCTACTTTTCCCTGGCACATTGGGTTGGGAGGGGCATGTCAGCACATGAGATCAGACAGTTTGAAGATCATTGTTTTAAATAAGAAAAAAAAAGGATGATTTTTTTTCCAGAGTAGTTGGCTTAAGGCCAGAATAAATCTTAAGCACCTACAACTTTTACTTAAGAGTTAAGCATTCACCTTGTCTGTATAAAAGAGAATGCAGGCTACTTTCAAGACACAGAAATAAACTGGTTTCCAAGTAAACAAAATGAGAATACTTGACCTTTAACCAAAGATGGAAAGGCAATATCTCTTCATGTTAGCACCTACAAGAAATCTGTATGAAGAGAAAAAAAAAAAAAATCAGGTGCAAACCACTTTCTTTGCATTAAGTGTAGAGACAGTAAAGAGAAAGTGTTTATTGTAATTACTGATGAAAATTATCAGATACTCAGGAAAGGGTTTTTCTTTCCTATCCTGTTTCAGTATAGATTGAAAAAAATTCCTGCTGCTAAATACAGTTGATAGACTGATTTTTTTTTTTACATCTTAAATCTGGATTATTTAAAAGCTCATGCATATTTGTTGGATTATAATAATTTGGTAGGGGAGCGAATTGAATCATTTTTTAGAATAAAAAGGATTTTAAATGTACAACTATTTAACTCATACCTGGGGGAAGAGGTGGATTCATACTTTTCCCAAAGAGATTTGCATGTAACAAACCTGACTGGAATTTGAACTTTTACATTCCAAGTAACTAGACATTAAATAAGTGGATGTGAATGTAATGTAAAGAAAACATGCCTATCATAACTATAATTTAAAGAGAACAGAGCTATGAAGATATTTTTAAGAGTTTCCAAATGATATCCAGGAAGAAAAAATTGGAAATCTTTTACAATGTATGTTGTGTGTTGTAGTACATTGGATATCGGCTTGGAACGAGAAACCGGGGAGCCGAGTTCGAATTCCAGCTGAATTCATTGCATTCACCTTGGGAAAGGTATTAATCTGTCTATTCCTTCCAGCCATGGGTTAAATAACAGGACAGATTGGGTTCTATAGCCTTGGTTGGCAACCAGTCTACTGTAGAAAGCAATAGCAACCTACTGCAGGAAAATTTTCTGCCCAGTCAGTCATGTCTCTTTCAAGACAAGTTCGCCCAAGCATGTATCACGTATGGCACTTAACTGACTGATATTAATAAATAACCACACGTTGAGAATGCTTTTTTAAATTTATAACAGTTAACATTTTTCTATCCTTTAAGATTCACACTAACAATTATTCCAGAGTAGAAATTACACAAACTGCAGTTATAAAGAAACTTCCATTCAAACTAAAATACAGTAAAATAAACTATAGAATAAAAATATCTTACTTTTTGCAATAGAAACACTCAAGTTATTTTTTCCTAGAACCCTTTTAAAAATGTTGTTTAACTTTCATCTCATGACTCAGGAAACTTAATTGTTGTCTCTGAAACCTTCTGAAGCAACTCATGTGTAACATTAAAGTGTTCTCAGGATATTCTTATACAAGCACTATTTTCCAACAATATCTAAAACTTTGAACACACAAAAATCTCTAAATTTCAAATTAAGGCATCAATGTTAAATTTTTTCTAGAAACAAAATTTCAAGGGGAGAAATAAAACTAATGCATATTAAAAAAAAGAAAGAAAAAAAGAAATGGATGAGAATTCTTGCAACTGAAAGAATTTGAATGCACAAAGCCTATCAATTATAAAATAGAGATAATTAAATTTTGAAAAATTTTCAAATACAGAAGCAACTGAGAAAAAAATATTGTAAACAAATTCATTCTTTAAAATTTAACAAGAGTATATTTAATAAATTTCCAAAGTTTTATAGCTAAAAAATAAATAAAAATTTAAAATAAATTCTGTTAGATATATGATAAAGTCTATTTTAGATATGGTCAATGATTCAATAGTATGCATCATAAAGATGCAAATACTTTGTGATAAGATTCTTCATAATTTCCTCATTACATAAGAGATTCATACTTCTATATATAGGCAATGGAAAGGACTTAATGTTTACAGGTTTTCAAAATTTGATAAAAGAATCATTTACATGATCAAACATATTAAAAACGTTTCTCTCTTCCAAAATAAACAAATTCAAGAGAAAACAGTCAAGAAGCAAGTTACCGCAAGCTTAAAATATATGGTAGGAATCTATCTAAACTAAGGTGCAAAAACAGAAAAGTTTATGCAAGTCTGCAATCCAACAAGATTTAAAAAGCTTTTTACTTTGGATTAAGTTAAGTTTGTTATTTCAGAGACTGAAGTAGGTAGAAGGTACATTTATTTGACTTCAACTTTAAGTATTTTGATTTTATTGCAAAAAAAACAAAATAAATAAATAAAATAAAGTTTTTGATGAAAAATTGACAAAAAGTCAAATATTTTCTTTATGATATTGTTCTTCATAACAATGAAGATATTGATTCTAAAATGATTTTTAATAATGTGTTTTTATTTTAGAAAGGTATGTTGAATATTACTGTATTCTCTTAATACAAAACAAAAATATAATTTTTCATACTACTGAACTAATTATTAAAGTTAATGTCAATAAAATTTAATAAATATATTTTTACAGCTATTTCTAAAAATATATCACAAAGAAAACAATACATTTCTGCAATATTGACTGACCCTTACATTTTTACATAGCAAAGCAACACAAAAAAGACCTTAAAAATGCAAAGTAGAAGTGTGCAAAAAGAAAAGATCTATAAAAATGTAAATTGACTATATATTTATCAATCATACAAGCTGTTATGGTAACAGAAGGCATTACTCGGCCTCGATAAGCTTTGTGTTATCATAATGGAATATCTGTTGATGCACATGCTATGTTACGAAAAGACCAGGTTTGTTATATATCTTTGGACACTCAAAATTTTTATGAAATTAATGCATACAATACATATGCATAATTTAATTTCTTTCCTAAAAGGAAAGAAAAAAAAAATCTTACAGAATTTTTTTTTTAACAAGTGATATCAATGTGAACTGATAACACTACATAATTTTTTTTCTCTGAATTTCTTCAGTTATCTTTCTCCTCCATATAATGTCCATTTTCAACTAATCTCCAAAAAATTTCTTATTTACTTGATCGATTTGAATGGATTTTATTTTACTGATGCTTGTGCATTCCCAAGCTGCCAACATGACTGATATCACTATTTTGAACCTGCAAACACATCTGCCCCAACTTATGTTAAATGCAATTCCATAATTATTTTATAGTGAATAGAAAGTTATTGGTTTAGTTTAATATTCAGGAAGAACAGATTTCCTGATTTTCTAAATACAATGCATTTGTAAAATTACTTAAATATTGTTGAAATATTTAGCAAGCTTGTATTGTTACATCAAGTAAAACTGAGCATTTTATTAAAAACAAAGGGAAAAAAAAATGTACTGAACTGTTACATAATATCAGTCCTTTATGGCAGTAAATGCTAGAAAATCTCCATAATGAAGAAATTACTTGAAATAAGGTTTTTCAAAAGAGAACTAAGAATACCATGGACTGAACAACAAAGTTTTAGAGACAAAGAAACTTGTACTTGACATCAGGAATAGAGAGAGTTGAAATTTCTTGGGAACATAATGAGTAAAGAAGACTCGCAAAATCTGATGGTCACAGGATAGTTAGATTGAAAGCAACAGGACAGAGCTAAGTAACTTTTTTATATACTATACATTGAGGGTGCTGTATAAATGCTGTTACAAAAGTTCAAATAACTTCTACTTCTAAATTTTGGGTTATATTTTTGTTTATAGTTTGATACTCACCAAACAAGGTATATTCTTTGGTTTTTCAAAAGGTTTTAATATTTACTGGCAACAATGACTACAGAATGTTTTTTAAAAAGTATATAACTGAGCAACATGAAAATGGACAAACTCCATCCAAGATTTTTGAAGCTGGGAAACAACTTGGAATCAATAGAATGTTTATCAAAAGAACAATCAATGAAGACAAGACTTCCTCTATCAGAGACCAGGACATCCTCACACCTCCAGAATACCGAAACTCATTTAAAAAGCATGTGGAAGAAAGGAAAAAAAAAAAAAGAAAAAGAGAAAAACATCAGTCATAACCTAAAAAAGGCCAATGAGAACACTAAGGAGGCCAGAACATTGAAGAGAACCATGTGGAGGTTATGCTGAAATGATTTAGTGATGTCATCCTACAAGATAAACCAAATTTTGTGCCTCAAGAGGTAAAGATCAACAAGGAGGTATACACAAGACATCATAGAAATTGTACTCAAGCTATAGTGCAATGCCACTTATAGTGATGAACATTGGACAAAGTCATGCAGAGACAATTGCTTGGCTTCATCACCAAGGATAAATGGCCATCATCATCAGATATCAATGCTCTTGACTATTTGTGGGCAGTTTTGCGAGTGATGCCTGTTCTACTCTATACTACAACATTGAAGCTCTGAAGGCAAAATTGACACGAGTATGAGACAAAATACTCATGGACACAGTGTACTGCCATCAATGGCTTTCTCAAAAGACTTCAATGTGTGGTGAAAGCAAAAGGAAGCCATTCAGCATATCAATACTTTGTTAAAATTGTATGATGATATAATAAATTTTTCAGGAGTTGTAAGCTTTTTCTTTTGTAACAATATTTATACTGCACTTGGAGAGTGTGTGTGTGTGTGTGTGTGTGTGTGTGTGTGTGTGTGTGTGTGTGTGTATATATTTCAGCATGTACTCCCAATAGTATGAGTGATAAATGTAATCTGCACTTAACAGAAAAAAATTAGGATATTAAAATATAATAAAAATTTACTTCTCAATGTGACAAGTTAATTAGCAAATCTCATCATAGATTTAAACTCCCTTAACCTTCCAATTCGATAGTTATATTTTTAGCCTAAATGTTTTAATAATTTAGATATGCGATCAAGGTAGGTAAAGAGAGGGAAGGAAACATGACTGACAACTTCGGACTACGAGATCGCAACAAATAAGAAAAATGGGTTCAATGGTGCACAGCAAATGACCAGGTAATTAATACCTGGTTTCAAGAACACCCACGATGTCTATGGACATGGAGAAGCCCAGGAGGTGACACGAAGAACCAAATAGACTACATAACTATAAACAAGAGATTCAGGAACGCAGTAGCTCAATGCAAAACCTATCCAGGTGCCGACTGCGGAAGTGACTATGTTCCAGTCATCTGCAAACTAAGGATAAAACTCCAGAGAATGAAGAAGCCCAGCACAATACCAAGGCTGAAACAACATGCTAATGAATTAGCTCAACCTGCAGAAAGAATACACTAACAGTGTGACAAAGAAATATGAAGAACAAATTGGAAAAGGACACTCAAAATGGGACTCACTAAAGGTAGCAATGGTGACATCAGCGAACAACATTGCCCCAAAGGAAATCAGACACAGAAGAAAAAAAATGAGTGGATGACTGAACAGTTTCTCGACATGAAGCAAAGGAGACAAAAAGTAATGCCAAAACATGGAAGGGAATACAGGAAACTACACAAGGAGATAAGGAACAAATGCAGACAGGCTAAAGAGGAATGGCTCAACAAATACGCAGAGGTAGAGAGACTGAGCAGGATCAATAAAGCAGAGATGCATAAAGAGATAAGAGAACTAATAGGACAAAAATCCTGCTCCTCAACAGGATTCATAAAATCCAAGGATGGAATGATAATATTGGAGAAAAAGGAAATACTCCAGTGATGAGAAGGAATATTGGAGAAAGCATCTTTTTTGCTACAGAAGAGAGTAACTGAGAATACACAAGGGTGAGGGTGAACCGGAAATATTAGAGTCCAAAGTGGAAGCTGCAATGGCCAAACTGAACAGAAACAAAGCAGCTGGTTCAGACAGCATTGTAATAGAGCTGCTGATGGCCCTGGAAGAATTCAGCATAGAAAAAAAATTATACCAAAATAATAAACAAAATTTATAATAGTGGAATAATACCAGACAACCTATGCAAGTTGATATTTATAGCACTGCCGAAGAAGCCAGGTGCAAAGGAGAGTGAACTACACAGAACTATCAGCTTAATGAGTCACATTACAAAACTGATTGTCGGAATCCTGATGAATAGAGCGAGAAGCAGAATCAGGCTAGAGATAGAACAGCAATGGGTTCATCAAGGACACTGGAACAAGGAATTCCATATTCATGATTAGGATGCTCTCCGAAAGGGCAATACAAATGAAGAAGGAGTTGTACCTATGTTTTATTGATTATGCAAAGGAATTTGACAAAATACGACACAAAGAATTGATGAAAATGCTCAGCAGCCTAGACATTTCTGGGAAAGACATCAGAGTAGTCAAGAATCTCTACTGGCAGCAAATTGCCTGCATACTGACAGGTAACGATTTCAGCAAATTTATAAAGATAGAAAGAGGCTTAAGACAAGGATATGTCTTTTCACTGGATCTGTTCAACTTGTACAGAGAGAATATTTTGAGAACCCTAGATGCTACTCCAGGATTTGTCATTGGAGGCCACAACTTGAACAACATTAGGTATACAGATGATACAGTGCTGATTGCAGACACAGAAAGAAAACTACACAACCTAAAAAAAAGTGTGCAATTATATCCATCTGTTTTCTCTTCAGTTTCACATTTGTTGTCATGGCTGTTGGGAAATTCAAGTAAATTTTATAAGATTTGCTTTCTCATCATGCACAAGGTTTTCAGGTTATTTCTAAATTTCTGGCATACTGTATTTGTGTACAAATTCCAGATGTTCCAACAAATAATATTCCCACCAACAAAGTGAAATCAATAACCAGAATCAGGTTTGAAAAGTTTACAAATGTGATCAATAAAATACACAGAAGTCAGATGCATCTAGATCAAAATGGTTATTAACCTGAAAGGGATATTATTAAAAAGGTCTTCTATTTTGCTTTAAGATTTAAGACATTTTCACTGATTATTTCAAATTCACCTGCTAAAATAACAGGTAAGTCAGACATAATCTTAAAGAGATTTTAAGTATATCAAACTTTATATATAAAAAGGAAGAGATGAAACCAATCAAAAATAGACAAGCTGAAGGTAAATGTAAATAGTGCAAAAGATAAAAATAGTCCTCCATTATTAGTGGCAGGTGGAGCCCAATCAAAAAACATTGATCAGTTTTTTTGGATACTTCTCAATATAAGAGTAGGTGAACTGTAAGAGAAAATGATTAATTAAAAGTAGTTATACAAAGTTAACTATGTAAAAAACAAAGACTCGTTTTTGTTATGGAGTGGAAGCTTAAGAGTTTCTAAGATTATGAAATATGTTCAATCTCAAATTACGACAAAGGGGATTACTAAAAGGTCATTGAGGAAAAAAAAAAAGAATGGAGTGGGAAAAGAAAGGTACAAAGAGAAAATACTTCTATGTGTCATCAGGAAGTCGGCGATCATTCCTCTCCCCAACTTCCTATCCTTTGTAGCTTTTATTAATAAGATCTGTCTTTTTCCTATCTGTTGTAATCCCTGTTCTGCAAATCATTTACACTAACTTGTTAGGTTATTTGATGCTTTCCTGTGTCTCTCCTTCAATATATCCTTTGAGAATCAAATTCTCTAAGTTCTCTTTCCTTTTGTACCTAAGAAATTTCAACTGAATTGAATTAAATGTGTCCCTAAAACTGTCTTTGCTCACACAGTTTATGGTATTCTCAATATTCTTCTGTAGAACCTCATTTGTTAGTTTTTTTTTTTTTTATGAGATTGTCATATAGCACGACAGATATTACATAACAGTTAAGCACTTTTCTTTGTTTCAAACAAGAATTTCTTGTTTCTTAATACTTTATAATACTTTGTTCAGCTTTTGGAAGGCATCTTTATGCTATAAAATAAGATTGAAATATTTATAACAGAAATAAAAGGAGAATCTGAATGCAACAATATAAAATGAAGTTGAAAGTTGCACAGATGAAATTAATATCAGTTTCTTGCTAATAGACACTTGTAAAAAGAATTTCCTTGATTGCTGACAAATTTTACTAAAGGAAAAGCTTGAAAGAACTCAATTAAGTGTGGAAATTTGAGCATATCCGAATGTGAATCAAGTTATTTGATATAGGATAACTTTGTCAATATCCAATTAAGTTAATGAGGATAAATTAAACAGATTTATTAAAATAATAATAAAATAATTAAATATTAAATAATTAGTCATAATTTTAAAAAGTTGTTTGATTTTAGTTTGCATGCATGTACAAAGATCAACTGCCAAGATTAAGTCTCAGAGATAAGTGGTCAATATTGATCTGAGAGCAGACCAAGATAAGATATCATAGAAGTTATTAAGTGACCAAAATGAAGGCATGCAGAACATATAGTAAGTACAATCATAGAAGGATTTTGTAAGTGTATTTGTACTACAATGAATTAACAATGGCTAAGAATTAAATATATAACATGACATTATTATGACACTGACTAGAAGTTATCTCATACTTTGCATTTTTGGATACATTTTCATCTGCTAGCACAAGAGTTTTTTTGCAGGGATATTTTTAGTGTGAAAACAATGTTAAAACTTCAGTTGAAGATATAAATCAAATCATAAAAAAATTTTATTGCCCAAATTCTTTATCATAAAGTTGCTGTTTAAAGTCAAATTTCATAATTGACCTCTGAAAGTCAACATCTTAATGAGATTTATGTTTGATATGGCAATAAGATGTATTAATACCAATACATGAACAGAGTTTTAATGATTGAGAACACAGATAATATATTGCTTTTTTATTTTGTGATAGAATAAAAAAAAATATCTAAAGAAAGCTAAGTTAAAAAGCAGAATTCTTACTTATATACGACAATAAAGCTAATCGCATATTAATCCTAGATTACTCCTGTAGAAAATATAAGCTATGTAAATGTGAAAAAATACTTAAATATTGCTACCACTTCTTTACGGTATAAAAATAACGATTAGGTTGAGTCTTAAGTAATTTCCTTTTTGGAATCAATTGTAATAACAAACATATCATCCTAACTATGAATCAGACATGGTAGTTAAGAGTATACTAATATACCTTATTTTGTGCACAGTAGTGGCAGTATATGCACTAAATAAAAGGAAAAAAATATTCTTCACCATGATAACACAAAATTCCATGCAACAAGAGATATAACACAGGGAAAAATTTATGAACTGGAATGGTCTGTTTTATACCATCCACTGCATTACACCAACTGATTATTTTTCAATCACTGCAAAATACTTTAATGGAGAAAAAATTTTTTTCAAGATTCAACAGTTTGATAGATAATTGGCAACACATCATTGCAAATAATGGTGAATATATAATAATGTGTAATTCTGCTTTATTTTATAAAGAATGAAACAAAAAAATTTAAATTATTTAGGTTTCAACCAAACAGTATATACATATATCATACTCAGCCATTATGATTTCACTGCTGGACAAAGTCTTTTCCTGGATTTTTCATGAAAACTACTTTTCCAGGTTTTAACAACAAGCCCTCTTTCCATCTGTCTGTCCTTTTCCTTTGTTACTCTTTTTCCAGTTATGTGCACCTCTATTTTTATTTCATTACTTCAGGTATCTTATTTTTGTTCTGATCCCTGTTGACCAGCGTTATTCCTAACACCACTTTGTCTATTCATCTTTGAGGTTCCCTGTTTGCTTTCAGGTGATTTTTATTCATTTTTACATGCACTGGTACATCATAGCTGATGCTATACATTATACCCTTGACATTTTAAGGCTTATTGGAAAGAAGCTTTTCATGTTTTTGCTAAGTGCTATCATTAAACAGTTTTATTTCAGTTTCATAATTTCCTTTGACAAACTTTAATTTTCATGCCTATCAAAAAAATTAAAAACAAAAAAACGACAGCATTTCTCTTGATACCACTATTATTTTAACTACTTTCACTCCTCAACAATGATTTTTCTTAAAAGAACTTTAATAAAACCTTAATATATGAAAGTGAATCTATATATTTTCTTTCTTTGTGAGAATTAAAAGTAATAAACACTATTTAAATGCTTGGAAGAAGCTCAACAAATTACTCCCAGTCCTATCTTACCACCTCTTATACAAGATACACAGCCATGTTTACAACACTTGCATTTAGAGCATGATGCCTCATGCAAGTGATGTAACCTCCCACACCAGTGCCCACAAGTCTTGGGATTGCATACATGTGTGCTACACGTGTTAACCGACTAAGGTGCACCTGAGGCTGTTCTGTCCCCGTATGATCAAAGGTGTTAAGGATCTGCCGAAATCCCTCACTACTCCTGCACATTGTGATATCTGATCCCAAGGTGAGCTGAGGATTCAAGAGATGGTCGTCTTCATGCTGCACCCAGCAACAACTGCAAATGAAGAGGTGAGGTAGATGCACAATTCAAGAATAGGGAAAAACAGACAAGAACAAAAAAGTAAAGAGACAACAGCAAAAGCCAATCTATGTGGGCTAATGATTATATTTCTAGTTCTTTGTACGGCAAAGTAGAAGCTCTGCACTCAACCCTAATGACAAATACACATGGATATCTTCAATGAGATCTGCCGTGCATGCAGCTAGTAAGCTACCTGGAAGGGTAGCCACTGATATGCTCCCCACACATGCATTAAATTAAAAAGAATCAAAGACTATTAGATTCTTTATTTACACTATTATATACTTTATTTGAATGTTTGGTAAAACAAATTATCAATCAATTCAAAATTTATAAAATGACAAAAAGATTTTCTTATAGATTGTTCATATATTTTAATAATTTAGTACATGTTAATAAATAATTTAATAAAATCAGTAATATTCACAAAAACTGTATTAATTCACTTTCATCATATGTTTAGGTGTTATTACAATTCTAATCACTACTTTTTAAAAAGAATAACCATTGCTTGAAGAGTAAAAATAGTTAAAATAATAGAGGTATCAACAGAAAAAAAAAAAATTCTGTTAACACAGATTCTTGCAGGTATGCAAGTTAAAGAGTGTTCTTCCTTTAATACAAATCCTATATTATCCAACAGTTAACTGAAACACAAAAAGTAGAATTTCACACCCACAAAATCGGATCAGAATGATTGAAAACATTTTGAAGAAAGGAGGATAAAAAAAAAACACAGATCAAGGCAAAATTCACAATCCAGTGTGAAATATAATTTTGATTAATAGGAAAAGGTTGACCTGTACTAAAAGAAAAAAGATGAAGTAAAATGTTGCAATCTGATGTTAAATTAATTTTCTAACCAATGAAAAGAACGGATTTGCAAAAGTGAGAGAAAAGTTATCAAGCCTATGTGAAAAAGTCTTTCGGTATAAAAAGAAAGTCAAATCAATCAGTCAGATGGAAGCAGCAATATTATACACCAGCAAAGATGTGACAAAAACTTCAAGCCACTGACCTGGACATAAGGTCCCATCACACATCCGTCCATTCTTCTCTTGTTATTATCCTTTTACCTCTTCTTCATCTTCACCATTCTCACAGCCAACCAAGAAAAAGACAAGATACTTCAACTGACTCTTAAAAATTAACTTTGATAAGTACCATTTTTCTTTATTGCTTCACCTTCCATTTCACTTTCTCACCAGCCATAAAAAGGAAAGGAACACAGGCTTCATTACTATCTTGTTAATCTTTGCATACACATCACTAAAACTTAATTTACAACTACGAATTCTTGATTCCTTTAATTTCATACTACACTTTCTCTGAACATTTACATAGTTAAGAATTTCACTGCTTTTAAATTGATGTTATTCTGTTAATAAAAGTCTACTTTAACATACAAATGAAACATTTTTATTCATTCAACTGTCTGATATCTTTAAATGCAGGGATTGTTACCTATGTTTGTGAAGTAACCTTGTACCCAACATGACCTATCATCCCTATACTCTTGTTCTTAGTAAAGATCTTATTTGACTTTTTCCAAGACTTTATATTTTATTTTTAGGAGCATTTTCAGAACATTACAGTTGAACATATTTTTTTTATTACTGTTTTTATAAAAAACAACATTCAAACTTTCTGTATTTAGGTCACTAAACATTTCTTGTAATTCATCCCACGATTCTGATGGGAGTAAAGTGTCATCAGTACGGTGGAAAATAATTTGTCACCCACAAAGATGTGGAGACGCTTTTGGACTATCAAGAGTAAAAAGTCAAGTTTGGGCAACTTCTACATATATATGGCATCAATGCTCTATTTCCAGCCTAATCTAGCTCTTGTAAAAGTAGAGGATAGTATAAGAAGTCAGGTACTCACTGTACAGGGAACCAATGATTTTTCAAGGGATCATAGGTACAAGTTCCACTTAAGGTTGGAGTTGAGTTTAAGTCCCAATAGGTGCTCAAGACATGGTGCCTCTCTGAGGGAATATCCAGTCATTATGATTGGTGATAGTTCTGGGACAGTAGTAATGATGGAATGCTACTAGTTTGGTTTTTGAGGTATTGAATGTGACTAGCCAGTTTCCCCCCACCCTCCAGTGAGGTTTTAGACTAGGTTAGAGGAGAGATCAGTTGCCAATTAACTTGAATTTGACTGAAAGTCTTCAAGATTTTTTAGTTGAAATTTAAGAATTCTAGAAAACAATTTGATATTCTAATGATTTATAACATAAGATATGTTTGATTGGTTGGTTAGTTGTTTGGGGTTTTATGGCATATCAACTACTATGGGTTATTTAATGCCAAATCTAGTTTACACATATGTATTAAATATATATAATTTGTAAGCATAGTTTAAGGATAACGTCCTTAATCCACAGCTAAGATATGTTTGATTTTAGTTCTGTTGTATCTCATTAACAATATGTTCTTAGAAAAAATATAAGTTTCAGATAAACAAAAAAGATAGGGAGCTTACAGTTTCAACTGTACAATTAATTTACCAACAGAAGAAATATGATTAAAAGTAAACTTTTCTTTTAATTTCAATCAAAGTAAGAAAGTAATCCTTCTACAGATTAGTGGCTAAGTGTGGAAGAACACAATAAAAAGAAAAACATCGGATAGAGAAAAGAAATTAAGACAGAAGATATAGTTAGATTTTTAAAGATCTAAGTTGACTAGAAAGCAATAGGTCAGAAGAGAATTCTATAAACGAAAAAAGGAATGGTTAGCATTGAACTTACAGTTACATCTAGCAATTTCAACAGTAAAATGATTGAACCTAGCTGCCACACTAATACTGTACTTAAATTTGTACCATCAAAATATTTATAGAAAAAAGGTACAGGGAAGTTCTGTTGTGGTGGTAGGAAAGTGACTGAAGTTGGGATGCCAGATGAAGACTGATAACATTACAGATTCTCTGTATTTCATCTTCTATGTGCCCTGTCTCTTCAGGACGTAGGCGATCATGGCTCTCCACGTCTCCCTATCCCTTGTAGCTCTTAATATGTTATCCGCTGCCTTCCTCTGTCTCTCCTTCCTTCTATCTGGCCAGTCAGTATCAGGTTCTCCAGGCTCTCTTTCCTCATTGCATGTCCCAGGAACTTCAGTTGTCTCTTCCTGATGCTCAGCATCAATTTCCTTTTTGTTGCCATTCTTTCTAACACCTCGTCGTTGCTTGTATGCTCAGTCCACGATATCCGTAGCATCCTTCTGTAGAACCACATTTCGGCCGCTTCCAGTTTTGTCCTCATTTTCGATGATATTGTCCAGCATTCACTGCCGTATTGAAGAAGTGACATCATGTAGCAGTCTAGCACTCGTTTCTTCGTTTCTATTGAGATTTTCCTGTGTGTTAGTATTTTGCTCATCTTCTGGAATGCGTCTTTTGCCATGCCAATTCGCCTTCGGATCTCCATGTCACTTTCCATCTTCTGTTAGAACACTTCCTAGGTACTTTTTCATCAAGAATCTCTAAATGCATTGCAGAGGCACCAGACCAGATGTGGCAGCAACATTTAATGCATGTATGAAAGACTTAATATGTAATCTAAATTCTGGCAAGAAAATATAGACAGGTTGGAAGCTGTGTTTCTAACCCATCACACAGTAAGTCCCATGCCTGACGTATAGATGGTGCCACTAATAAAAGGTCCATATAAAAAAGTATTAACCTTCAAATGACACGTGACAAATTTGGGCCCAATCGGATTATTAGCTTACAAATTACAGTTATTTAAGTGAAGCTACTGTTGCAAATTTTCAAAACAATGTGAAAATCTGAATTTTGTGTGTTGATAAAGCATTTCTTTCTAATGGGGAAAAATACTGTTCAAGCAAAGCAATGGCTTAAGTGTTATTTAGACCCTGCTCTGTTGAAAACAATGGTAAAGAAATGGTATGCTGACTTTAAATGCAGTCATACAGACACAAATGATGCTAAGCACTCAGGTCTCCCAGAAAAAAAAATCCACAAACTTGTATTGGTCGATGATAAATTGAAGTTGCGGGAGATAGCAGAAGAGTTAAACATCAGAAGGTAGGGTATTCACCATTTTCCATGAACATTTGTCAATGAGAAAGCGGTGTGCCACGTTTGCTCACAGTCATTCAAAAACAACAACACATTGACAATTCAGAGCATTGTTTGCAACTGTTCCAATGCAACAAGAAATTTTTATATGAATATGTGACAATGGATGAAACATGGAACCAACACTTCACTTCGGAGTTAAATCGGCAGTCAGTTGAGTAGACAGCAGCAAGTGAAAGCCATTCAAAGTGACCAAAGACACAAATCTCGGCAGGCAAAGTTTTGGCCTCCATATTTTGGGATGTGCAAGGTATTTTGTTTATCGATTACCTTGAGAAAAGAACCATCAATAGCAAATATCATATAGCATTATTAGTGCATTTGAAGGAAGAAATCGCCAAAAAACGGGCACAAATGAAGAAAAAAAAAAAGTAATCTTTCACCAAGACAATGCACCATGTCGCAAATCAATCGCAACACTACATAAATTGCACTTTGAATAGCTTCCGCATCCACCCATTCTCCAGATCTGGCCCCCACCAACTACAGGCTATTTGCAAGCCTCAAAAGAATGCTCCAGGAAAGAAGAAACATCAGAAACTGAGGTGTATTTTGAGGCCAAACAACTCATTCTATATAGGCAACATTGAATAAGAGAAGCATTGGAATCAGTCTATCATTCTAAAAAGAGACTATGTTGATGAATAAAGTTGAATTTTGCCTAAAAGTTGTTGTTTTATTAGTTAGGCCCAGGATTTGAGTGATGTGTTATATAAAAGCAAGAATAGTCATAAGTGAAGTTTTAAAGAGAATAAATTTTACTACTAATTTTGTGCATTTAATATATTACATTCTGCAGACACTTTATGAAAAAAAGTTCTAAAAGTCAAAATAACATTAAAGCAAACAAATAAGACAAAAAGTGTCATTTATTAAAAATGTCAAAAATATTAATACGAGAGAAACCAATAAGAAAAGAAAAATGTAAAAATTTGAAAAATAACATTGAATTTTTAAGCACAGAAAAAAAGATGCAAATGTGATTAAATTAAACTTTGTTAATTACTGTCATAATTTCATTAACAATTACAAAAATTAATGTCAAAAGCAACTTTCCTATTCCCTGGTAATAAAATTCTAAGGTTTTGGGTGCGAAGAGACTTAAATTAGCATCTTATTTCTGAAGGTTCTGGCACAAAGAAAATGATCTAAAAAGTATTAAGTTTGGAGAGTATAAAAAGATAAGATAAAACTTCTCAAACTACTCTCTTGGGTATATTTTGTCAAGTCTTATATAAAAAAAATATCTTTCATGATGAAATATCACATTTTAGAGAAAGCAGCACTCATCTTAATATACCTGAATGTTAGTTTCAATGGATAGCTCATTAGTTTCATGAAAGTACTATTAAAGAAAAAAAAAAATCTAATATCTCATTTTCTGCAACAAATCTGTTTTGAGTCAAAATTGTCAAACTTGCTATGGTGCACTCATTAGCAAACTTGCCTAACAGACAACTATAACTAGAGAGAGTCTTCATTTTACAGTCTTGATAGAGTTCTAAAGTATCTCCACATCTTTATGGGTGACAAATTATTTTCCATCCTACAACCCTTTTCTTACAGATGAAATGCCATAAGCTTCTCATTGCTCTATCGCTATTTCTATAGAAGGAGTTCAATGAACGAAATTTCTTATTTCCATCAGTTCTTACCTTCATGGCTAAACATATATTGTAGTGAACCAATCTCATTCTATTTGTATTCCATTGGTGATATTTAAGTTTCACTTAAGCAGCTTCTTCCCATAAATAACTGCTTTGTGAAAACAACTACTAAGTGGAGGCTTCCCCAACCATTACAAACTTAACCTGTTCAAGTCTACGGTCAACCATTATCTCCACCACATAAGTGAACGAACTGCCTTTTATATGTAACTATCTAGATTAGTTCTCAGGTCTTTCTACAGGGTAAAAACGGGGGGGGGGGGTTTAGAACCCAAAGAAGTAAAAGCCTAATATTTTCATATATTACAAAATTCTGCTCTAAAGAACATAATTATAATCAACTTTTCTAATTAATATAATACAGATAAATAATCATTTAATTTAATTCAGGGAAAAAATACAAGATTTTCCATTTCAGTTTCATTATACACAGATTTATTCAAACTAGTTTCCTTACCTTGTTTGTATAGTCAGTTTCCCCCTTTTGTACACTAACCTTCTTCAATAAAGTTTCTCAGAATTTCAAACTTAAGTTCTTAATCTACAGAGTAGAGGGTTTTCATTCTACTGCCTATGGATTTTATTATTGTTTCAGATATAAATTCAGATTTATTCTTTACAAAGATGCAAAGAGTTACAGAGGTATTTGTTCATAAAAATTGTATTTTTTTTAGCAGAGGTCTGCAGAATACATACTCAGAGCCAACATTCCAGGCTGATGATCTAGTGGTAGTTTTCAAATACAATCCATAAGGTATTCAAATTAAAAGTTACACCTAAAGCCTCACTTGAGACAAATATATCACTTATTACATCAAAGCAGGTCTCATTAAATAATGTAGACATAATATATATATTTAGTGTATCAAGGCAGCAAATAATTTTCTAAACATATGCTGTTAAATATAAGAGACATTCATTGTCTATTATGTTTAATCATGAGCCGTTCTAAACATCGTATTTTGGCTTTAATTTCAGTTGAAAATAAAGACAAAAATTCTCCAACATTTGGATAATTACTTATTGATTTACTTCTAAGCTTTCGGCTCACATGAGCCATCTTCAGAGAGGTTATTTAGACTGAAATATAACATCCATCATCACCAATGATTTTATTTTGTGTTGACAACCAACACCTTTAAAATCACCTTTAAATCCGAACATATTACATTGCATTTGACTACATGGTTTTGTTGTCATTTCGCGCTATCACACGGTGTGACGTCATAAAACTGCATTGCAAATTTGAGAACTGTGTTTATTTTTTGGTAACTATTGCCATTGCCAAGCGGAGTTTTATGTCAACACAAAAGAAAATAGTCGGTGATGGTGGATGTTATTATATTTCAGTCTAAATAACCTCTCTGAAGATGGCTCATATGAGCCGAAAGCTTAGAAGTAAATCAATAAATAACTATCCAAATGTTGGAGAATTTTTGTCTTTATTTTCAACTGAAATTCAAGCAAAAATACGTTTAGAACGGCTCATGATTAAACATAATAGACATTCATTGTCTCTTATATTTAACAGCATATGTTTAGAAAATATAATATATATATATATATATATATATATATATTTTACAATAATCCGTTCTCGGTGTTTAATTATCTTAGTATGAAGTTGAAATTCATCAAGGAAGGTGCTGTAGTTCTTGTTAGCCCAAGTACTTTCAATCAGGAGTGAATTGCAAAAAAACTTAATAGTAGTCGCTGTGGTGGTGATTTTTTGTAAATGTCTTCTGTTCTAATTATTTTAAAATTAAATATGATTTTTTGTAAAAAAGCGTTCCCAATGCAAGATGGGCAATTAGATATGGTAAATTGCAAAATGGTGTTAATGTTAGTAAACTTAAATGCATTTTAAAACAGTGCTACAATGCTCATAGAATGCATTTGATTATGGTATAGTAGATTGATATGTTTAGGGTTATTTGACAAAGCATTATGTTCTTTTTTATTTATATTATTACTTCTAATAGCTCGTCTAATTTGTTCATCAATGATGTAATTAGAAAAGTCATTATTGATTAGAGTTTGTTTAATGTTTCTTCAATACAATGTAAATTTTTTTCGCTAAGTTAACTTTTGCACAATTTATTAAAAAATTGTTTTATAACAGCTATTTTGTAACAGTCAAGACATTCAGTTTTATAGTTTAGAGTGGATATCATCTACATATCTTAAGTAAATGGGTTTTTTTTTTTTAGTGGTGTTAAAAATCTTATTTTTGAGGCAAGCCATGTAGAAGTTATTAAATGTTGGTCCAAGAACTGGACTTCATGGAAACACCATGTTGTACATAGATGTTATTTTGGTGGTCATAGAAGGGAACCTCAGTGGCACAAGCCAAAAGTAGCTTACATAATATATTAAGTTTGATTTTTTGGGGGGGAGAGAAAGAGAGAGAGAGATTGATTGTTGTAAATATTCTTTATAATTATATCAGTTGTTTCTTTAACTGAGTCATTGGTAAATAAACTTTTAACATCAAGTGAGAGTATGGTTTTGTTATTAGGTTTTTTTGCTTTTAATCTCTCTATTTACTATGTACATATGGTGTAATAACTTGGTTGATGATCTTGGTTAATTGATAAACCAGAATAAGGATTTGGGATATGATGGGACAAAGAGGAAAGTTAAGTTTGTTTTGGGAGAGTTTTAAGTTGTCCTGTTCTGTGTTGTTAGCTGTGATCAGTTTATTCATTTTTTTTTTTTTTTTTAATTTCAGTTGGTTTATAGAATTTTTCTCAACTTTCTTAAATTGGGCATAAACATCAAGTATTCTTTGTAGTGTAATTTCAAATTATAATCAGATTTACTTAATGCAACAAAAATGTTGGTTTTATTCATTATTTTTTTTTTTTTTTAAGTCATCTGAGTATGGTAATGTAGTTACTTAGCAGCAATTTTTAATTGTTCCATTAGGAATCTGGACAAGTCCCCACCCACTGTCATGTCTGTTTTTTTTTTATTGCTTTAGCTTTAAGCAGATCACAAATGTCTGGATGTGTTTTAATTCATTGTTCTTTAAGTCTTAACATCTCAATTTCTACATCTTTGTTCAATTTATTGTATTGTCTATAAAGATAACAGTTATGCCCAAGGTTGAGTAATTTGTTTTGATGTTCTGTTAATTTATAATTACAGATGTTAATGAATTTATCTTCATTATTTGGAAGATAGATCCTTTATATAGTATTAAGTTTGTTGTTTTTTAATGTTCAGAGTGTTGAATTTCAGATTCATTTCTGCAAGTCTGCATAGAATGGGAGATATGAAAATGATAACATATGGTAAATAGCAAAATCTGCCATTTTGAATTTGGCCCAACTCAGTAAAACCCTTGTTAACTCATGCCACAGTCAAAAGTCCACAACATTTTGTACTTGCCATAAAGCAGACAAATTGTCAAATTTTAAAAAAATAAATAAGTTAAATAAAAAAAAAAAAAAAAAAATAGATTTATAGAGTTATACTTTCAAATTTAGTTTTGTAGGCTAAAAAGTAATGGAGATATTAATATTTAAACTTTCTGACTTTTCCAAAATTCACATGTTTTGACAAACAAAGTGAAAGGGTCATATCTTGAGAGCTCTTTGATGTAAAGATGTAAAATAAGTATCATGAAACTAAGAGCACCAAATCTAAAAAAAAAAAAAAAAAAAAAAAAAAAAAAAAAAAAAAAAAAAACAACAGACCCTTGTTGATTTGACAAAAAATGACTCATGTGAACATCTGTGTTGTGTGTGGGTGGGTTACATATACTTGTGCTATTTAATGAACACATATACACAAAATTTGACAGAGTTTGAAATAATATATTCCCTTCCCACCCCACTCAGTCTGAACAACCCCTACTCTCAGCTGGGATGAGCAATAAATCAAAGGTTAAAAAAAACAAACATCCAGTAATATATAGATGTATTTGTTGAATAGTTTTTTTTTTAACTCAAGAGAGATGTTTTTTGATTTGTCATTGAATGAAAATAAACATTCACAAATGTGTGTACATACACAACTTGAATGAAACTGAAATGAAATATCTATAGACAAGACTTATTTCTTTTTCTAGCTGGTAGCAACAGGAAAATAGTATAAGTCTAAATGGGCAGTCCTTGGAGATTTTCTTTTTTTCCTTCACTAGTCCTGTATTTAAATTGAATTTCTTTTCTAATAAGTATATTTTCAAATGAACAATTTAGATTTTAAATTTGATCATCTAACCCTAAGAAAAGTAATAGGTATCTAACTGGGGCAAAAATAAAATATTATAAAATAAAATAAAAATAATTTCACTCCGAATTTTTATGACGAGATCTTCTTATTTACACTATTTATATGCATGCTATTCTTCTCGTCTTATCACGCTTTACCATTGTGCTTTCAACTATGTATTACTCCAGTTAATCTATGAGGAATTTAGAACTGAACCTTTTATTTAATGTTTAGTTTTTGTCCTGTGTGAAAATGGCTCATGAATTTGGTGATATAGTAACTGTAAGTTCAATCATTGGGCTGGGCAGTATACTTGAACAGTGGAAACAGACAGAGCAATAACTGAGCACTATTAAATAAGAATGAAACAAGATATCCCTAAACATGGGCAGTGGATCAAGAACAGTGTACCCCCTCCCGCCATTGATTAAATAAAGAGCTCGGATTGAAATTTCCTGTAAGTTACCCAGATCAACATACATGAAAGCAGAAGGGTACAATGACAGAAACGTAATAAAGATGAGGACAAAAATAAAAATAAAATAAGTGGATAAAGTGTTGTTTTTTTTTCAAAATGGATTTTTCCAATTTACTTTTAACATGCAATGCCAAGAAAGTATGACAAAATTAAATACTTTCAAATTGATACTTTAAATCATTTAGCTAAACTGACAATAGATTCATTTATTACAACTTAGACAAATTATATTCCAGAACATAAGTAGAAGTATCTACACAAGCATATTTGTATGATTATTTATTCAAATGTAAAGCTTCCTTTTGATTGTGTATAAACTGAGGTAGAAACTAATGCTTTCAAGTTTTGTCTTGTCTTTTCATCCTCCAAGGAGTGCCTACTAATTCTTCCTTCTAATTTTCTTTTTTATATTTATTTTCTAATTTGTTTTCTCTGTGGTATCAGTCAGTTAAGTGCCATGTGATACACCCTTGGGCAATCATATCTTAAAAGAGACATGACTGACTGGGCAGAAGATTATCCCACAGTAGGTTGCCATTACCTTCTACAGTAGACTTGGTTGCTAACCAAAGCTATAGAACCCAATATGTCCTACTATTTAACCCATAACTGGATTGAAGAGATGTATTAATATCTTTCTCAAGGGTATTCTGTGGTATATGAGTGCTTAAATCTTGTTAAAACTGAAATTGCTTTTTTCTTTGTTTTTCCTTTTGTTTTTTTTCGTTTTTTTAGAAGGTCTTGCCTGTGTCCTACCTACCTCACTGCTAAATATATTATAATGTTAAGTATTGCATGGTCCAAAAACTGTTGGTAGCAAATTCAACTGTCCAAGTAAGTTATTCTGATTAAAAATTTGAAAAAAAAAAAAAAAAAAAAAAAAAAAAAACTTAACTAGTGATGAAACCGACAGCTTGGGGGAGGGGGGATATTATTTCCTCTGTCAGTTTTAATACATTAAATTCAACAAAGAATATCTTAAAGGAGTCAAAATTTAGTACCTTTTTTTTAATGAGTAGATAGACTCTCCTATCACCCAGTCCATACTCCTCCTCTTAAACAGGAATAGAGGCTCATCCCTTGTTTCAGGTTTTGGAAAAGGCTCCCAGTTTTTTGTACCCCCCCCCCACCTCAGGACTTAATGTTGGCACTATCTCTTCATACTAAAGATACCAGGTTAACAGTTCTCAGGTTGCTACTTCCCAATTGATAGTTAGGGGCCTAAACTCTTGCATGCCATCTCGAGAAGCAGCTCTGATCAACAGTCAAATAATATTGGGGTTCTTGCAGTGCCATGCGTGCATGGATGAATGTGCCCACAAGCACCACTGGTGGGCAATCCAGCAGCCACACTATGCTACAGTGTACCCCAGTTACCATCCCGCATGTTACATTTGACAACCAATTGCTACTACTACCCTAGGCCTCTTACCACCAAAATAACTCACCATGACTATAAACAATCAATGATATAGAACTAAACCAGCCCAACATTTCTTAATCCAACATCTGTGATCTTGGTACCAACTCTTGAATCTCCAGACCATTCTTACATGTATATCTCTTCTTTCTCTACTGCCCCCCTTCCTCTCATGACTGTTGCATGCTAGATAGTATTTCTGACAATATAGACAAGGCCATTTCTGTACAGCCATTTGCAAATGTATTTGTGTTCAGTGCCCTTAATGCTCATTATGTCAAGTGGCTTAAACACTAACTGATCTTGTTGACATCCAAGCCCTGAACTTCTCAATCAATCTTTTACGCAAATGGTAGATTTCCTCACACATTTCCCCAGTAGCTTTAAAGAACACTCTTCTTTACCTCTACCTTCAACTCATGTCATGCTATACCCTCTTGGCAACTGATCATGCAGTGGTGTCTGTAAACATCTTTCTGCTGCATCAGTCAAAAACCTCCTACTAACAGGTTATCTTTTGTTATTAATGTACAGATTGTGATGTCCTTAGAACAAACTTTTTTTAGTCTCCCTTTTCAAAATGCTATTCATCTTTAGGTTCTTGACAAAATCCAAAGGATCTGCAATGTAATCGATTCTGATTGCATCTCAATTTCAGTCACTTTCTCACCAATGTGACAACTTTTCCTTTCTTTTCTACAAGTAGTTTCATGGCAACTGCTCTGGCAACCTTTTTTCCACCCCCCACTAAATTGAACAAATATATAATGGCAGATTAAAGAATTTTGCAGTTTTTTGTCCCCCACCCCCACACAATGATTTCCAACTGAATATTTGAAGGGAATTGCATACAATTTTCAATAAATTTTAAAATTAAAAATGAAGTCACGTATTAAAAAAAAAAATAAAAAAAAATAAAAAAAAAAAAAGATTCTTAACTTATTTGGTTATAAAAATATGACGAAGATGAGTGATTCTGCACCCAGCTTGGCAGACTAATGTTTTATCTTCACTGGGTGCTCCACATTAGTTGACTTATGCCAAACTAAACTTAGAAAATAAGTACAGTAGTTTAAGATTAAAAAATAAATATTTGTAAGTGTTACAATAAAATTGATCATTAACTAGACACGTGAAAAGCATTATATCTTATATATGAATACAAGCTCTGAGAAAAAATAAGTGTGAGATTATATATATATATATATATATACACACACACACACATTTTGTATGTTATTTAAAGCCAGAAATATTTTTAGATTGCAAAATAATTTTTTTTTTTTAGATAATGGTTTAGTGATGCAAGTCTTATTAATTAACCCATAGCTGGCGCAAGAAGGAGGTGGATTCATACCTTTCCTAGGATATTTGCATGTAAGTGAATATAATAAACCCTACAGAAATTTAAACTCATCTCTCTGAAGAATAGCTTGGAATTGTTAATCAAAGATGAATCTGCAATATTATCAGTATCAACCAGGCATCTAGGCTTCAAACACTTGCCATAACATTTCTGTAACCTCTATAAATACTTTCATAGCAAGTGTTCTCTCCTCTTTGATACATAGACTTCACAAATTTAAGCATGGTACTAAATTGGCAGCTAGATCTCATTTTGTTGGAATTCCTAAATACAACCATTTTATTCTGATGGTTTCTTCTTTCGCATGTCTTGCTTTCCTGTCAATTATGAACTTCAAAAATGTAAATGCAATGTCAATCATCATTATCTACCTCACTGAATCCTATTGTCTTTTTTCTTCAATTTCCATCACTTTCAGTAACCCCTTGTATCTTAGTGTCTTTAATGCCTTGCTTCCAGTGAAATAATAAGCAACAGCAATAATAATAATAATAATATACAGCACAAAGATTATGTTTCTAGCTGCCTTTCAATGTGAGGCATTCTTTCTGAAGAGCAGAAAACAATTCCTAGTTTGTTGGGCATAAATTTCAGTTTTTAGTAGATAGAATTAAAATGTTCATTCCGAATAAATTTTATCAAAAAAATAAAATTATCTCTTCTATCAGTATACAAATTGCAAAAGACACAAGAGAATTTTTTTTGTAACATTTCATATAGAAGAAAATAAGTGACATTTTCAGCATATAACCTACAATCCCTTCCCACAGAAGAAATATCACAAACCTCTCTCTACAGCATCACTATTTCTATGGAAAATGGTCTGATGAGCTACATCCCTTAGTTTCATCAGTTCTAACCTTCACAGCTATGACCTGCCATGCCACATACACTGAGAGGAACCATACCCATTCTCTTCGTATTTCATTAGTAAGAAGGAAGTTTCACTGACAGCTTCATCCTACAAACAGTGACTTTGGGGAACACTCTTGAAAAGATACTTTCCCAACTACGACAATCTTATCTTCAAGTTTAGGGTTAATCGTTATCTTTCCCACATATCCTCAATAAACTGCACTTCTTACCACTCATACAACCTCTTTCAGTAACCCTCTACCTTGAGTGGCTCTTGGAATTTTGTGAACATGTTATAAGGAAGAATGAAATTTGTCAGAAATTGTGAGTAAAGTTTCTTAATGAATGAGGTTCCATAATTGAATAACAGAATTAAAGTTGATAGTAACAGAGTTGGCCAAATTCTTTTGAAAAATGTCACTATCCTTAACTTGTTGATGTACAGAAACTGATCATTTAAAGACTAATTTTAAAATGATTTAAATTTAAACCATAAATATGCAAAAATTAGGATTTATTTGTCCTCAAATTTGATAGACTCATGTGACAAACAGAGTAAAACATTATGGATAGGAGGCACAATTATAGAGTTTTTTTTATTTTTGTCTTGAAAGCTGTGAGACTAAAAATCTTTTGTGTATATCTGTGTCAGGGTAAACTGCTTGTTTAAAGCAAATCAAAAAAATAGCAATATTGTTGACTTACTCAAATTACTGTTCTTATCTTTTGATCGTTATAAATGTTATTATAGACAGCGTCTCAGTAAATTATTCTCTGGTCATCATCTGCTTATCAAGTATTTCTATCACCATATGATTGCAAGTTCAATCCCTAGAGCAGGTAATTAAATCTACTTTTCTTCATTTGAAACAGAGAGGAGACTAAAACAGCAGAATAATCAATATATACAAGATATCCTCAAATCAGCTAAAATATTGGTACCTGAAGAGAGCTTGAGGGTATTTTTGTTGAAGCGTTGAGTCTATATAAACATCTGCAACAATCAAAAGATAAGAACAGAGAGAATTAATCAAATAAGTCAAAATATGTCGACAATTCCTCATCTGAAAAATCAAAAAACAAAATTATAGATATGTTAACTGTCAGTCTGTTAACCGTCATTCATTATTGAAAACTTGTATAAAATATCTTAATCTGACATTCTCAATAGAAGCCAACTGTCGTAGCCCTCTACCAAACTTAAAAAAAAAAAGGTGGGGGTTGTTATTTGATGGTATGCAAGCTTGGGATGTTGGCAGATTGACCTTAAACCCAAGATATGAACAAATAAGGAACAAAGAAAAGAGTGCTGGATTGCTATGTGATGTCAGTTCTTCAATACAGTAGTGAGCGCTGGACAATATCATCGAAAATGAGGACAAAACTGGAAGCAGCGGAAATGTGGTTCTACAGAAGGATGCTGCGGATATCGTGGACTGAACATGCAAGCAACGATGAGGTGTTGGAAAAAATGGCAACCAAAAGGAAATTAATACCGAGCATCAGGAAGAGACAATTGAAGTTCCTGGGACACGCAATGAGGAAGGAGAGCTTGGAGAACCTGATACTGACTGGCCAGGTAGAGGGAAAGAGAGACAGAGGAAGGAAGCGGATCACATATTTGCAGGGCCTGGTCGGGTGGATGACGGAACGGGGGTTGCCAGGAGTAACAGGAACAAACATACTAAGGGCCACAAGGGATAGGGAGGTGTGGTGGGCCATGATCGCCTACGTCCTGAAGAGACAGGGCACATAGAAGAAGAAAGAAGAGAACTCAGTAATTGAAATAGTCAAATCAAAGAAGTTTAGTAGTATAGTTATAGTTCCACTGTTAGCATCAAAACAACTTGCAAGTTTACAGAATTTATATACATCAAACCTAAGTATCAATTTTGCATAATCTGTTCAAAGAATGTACAGATAATATATAGATCCTAAAGAAAATGACCAGATGTCATACTATAATCTGTGATAGAGCGCATAGAAATGCAAAAGTAGAAGTGCCAATATTCTACTCACAAATAAAAATAGAAAAGTAAAGATCAACAAAAGAAGATCAAATTGTTCATTCTGGTGTTAAACTCTTTTTGAGTTTGTTTGCCTCTTGATTTATCTGCTTCAATACTGGAACTCAAAACAGAATAAATAAAATCTGTGTCTCTATGAAAATCTTTTACAGTTAATTTCTTCATAAAATTACAAGAAAATATATCCTTACAAGTAATCTAATTTTTAGAAGTGGAGCATGCATAAATTTCACTTAGTGTCTTACATCAAAGAAAAGAAAAAGCAGAATTTAATATATCACTTCATTTTAAAAGTTATTCTTATTCACCAGTTTAAGTATCTGTCACTTAGGCAAGATGATCAAATTTCAAGTCTAAAATTTTTTAGAATCTTAAATACTACATTTATTAAAACATTCAGTAGAAATATAGAAGGAATCATAAAAATGACTTAAAAAGGTTGTACATTCCAGCTTCTATTTCATCCCCCCCCCATTTCCCAGGAATTTTGACAGATGTTGGTTTCATTTTCATCCAAATTATTTATGTAATTTAAATGTGCACATGTATATTTTAATTCAATTCAGATAGCTTCTTCCACAGAACAGTTACTTTGTGGAACTGACTCAAGTGGATGCTTCCCTGATCACTAGAATCTGAACCTCTTCAAATTTAGTGTCAGCCATTAACTATCTTAGATATCCCCATAAGCACTTCTTATATCCCCCCTCCCTTTATCTCCTTATAACAACCTTATTCAGTAATCCTTTACCTTGAGACTTGAATCAGGTGAAGAATAGTATTAAAAAGAAAATAAAACTTAAAATAGTTCAATTTATTACTGAATAATTTCTGAAAAGTTTAATAAAAATCTTGATTATCTGATTTGTAGGGTTTAAAACATTTTCCCTTGTTAATTTTGATTTTATTGTTAAGCCCAAGATACATGTTGTCCAGTGTGGAAGGAGAATGTATTATTCCAGGGCCTTATTTCAAACTCAGTCAAATTTTGTGTGCATTAAATGACAAGCAAATTTAAATCACTCATACATAATACAGATGTGCGCATATATATGTAAGTGCATGTAAAGTTACATGCAGAGACAGTAATGGACAGAATTTTTTTTTGTAATATAGAGATTTCCCATAGAAAAGGGAGGAAAATTTATCAACTTAAAAAAAAAAAAAAAAAAAAAAAAAAAAAAGCTAGCTTATAATGATTTAGGAAAGATATTTTACATACAAAACCACAAAGCTGAGCACAAATGAAAAAATCTGGCTTGGAGTTTGTGACATCCCTTTTCAATCAATGACAGGCAGAAATATCAGCAGAAAATTAGTCCACATATAAATAAATATCCCTTTGGTGTTTTAAAAGACTGACAGCATCCGAGCTTGACTAGATCAGGCACATCAAACTGAGGGTCCCCTGAGGGCCTTGTGTGTTGTCAATGCCCACAGACAACAACCAATTGTGCACATTACAACTAATTGTAGACATTTAATAAAATTTATTGCAGAATATTTTTGTTACTTAAATTAAAAATATACAATCAATGTGCAACCAAATGTTTTAGCAGGATTCATGTATACAAAGTAATGAAGTGGTTTGATAAAAAAAAAAAAAAAAATTTTTTTTAAAAACAATATATACTTGCAATTTGTAACAGCAACAAATATACTGTACAAAAATTACAGTTTAAAACTGGACATTTATTTCACAGTCAATTTTAGTTTTTTTGTCCTGAGGCTTGACATCTTTATGATGACAATTTTTAGTATGTCTGGCTAAAATGTCTGTGCAGTTCCAATGTTGATCAGTAAGCCTTGTTTCGAGAAACTTTTGTTGATTTCATGAAGGAAAATAACTGTACACACACACACACAGAGAAACATTGCTATAAACTTCATGACAAACTTTCTGAAGTCTAAACTTTTCAGGAAGGTATGAAAAGAACACAGGTATTCATACTTCAAGATATTTTGCTCTGAGTGTAAAATCCAATTGCATTTCTAATAGTTTCATCTGCAGACTTTCTTCTGTCTTGGAAACATCAAAGGTGAATGGTGCTGAGAATGATGCAAACTGATGTTCAAAACATAAGAAATCACTAAATCTTTTCTAAAAAATTTTTGACAATTCCAGCTGAAACATTTGCTCTTTGTTCAATTTCCTTTTTCTCTTAGATGAAGATGCACTAGCCATTTTAGGGTTGAGATAGTAAGGAAAAATAATTTTCCAAATTGTGGAATCTGAAAAATTACTGCTCCAGTTAAACTACAGCTAACAGTAAGAGATAAAGCGATTTTGATAAGACCTCTAAAACTTTTAAAGACTGACATTTCACCTTTAAAAACAAAAATTCTTAAGGAAAGTTTTCTGTTTACTGACATTGTTTTCATGGTGTTATGGCTGGTGGCATGGCTACTAAAGAGAATTTGTTCCTGTGCTATTTTCTCAACCACCAAGAATATTGAATATTTGCTATAAGTTTTAAAATAATTAAAATAATACCTTAGTAAATTAAAGTACATCAATAATATTAAAGTTTTTTTTTAAAATAAAATTTATGCAGTAAATAGTATTCTTATTTGGTATTCTATTAAATCAAAATTTGATAAAAAAAATTTTTTTTTTTTTAAATACTCTAAATTATAAAAACTAATTTTGTTTGTTAAATGACCAAATTAGTATCCGTTGTGCACACCACAGGAGTGCTTATAAAGGGCCACACTCAGCCGGCATTGAGATACTTAAACTAGATTAAGACCAATTTAAATATAGATACTGCATGTACTTGTCTATAAGCTTACTTTACGTATAGTGCATCCACTGAATTTTGGTGCATGAATTTTAACTCCTCCAGAAAAAAAAAAAAAAAAATTACCTGTGTTTAATGAAACTGGCCACCAGAAATGCAGTCTTGTTAAACTCTTAAAAAACACACCTGTATATAGTGCAACTCATTTTGCGCATTAGAAACTGATCATAAAAACTCACTATATTCAAGTATATACAGTATTTGAGAAACAAACCAAATCTGACCTGAGGTTAAGAAATACAGAAAAATAGGATTGAAAAAAACTGCATTGCACCAATTGTTATAATTTTGGGAGATCCTGCTCTTTAGAAAGGGAAAACATAAAATCAGTGTTTAAAATCTTAGCTTTTACCTGGGTTTAAAATCCCCAAAGCTTTGTATAAGTAGAAAAGGCATCAGTAATAGTGACATCTACTACTACTACTACACCACCAGGTACAAGGCAGAAATGAATGTAATTAAAATTTGGAAAATCTTGCCAATTGCTTTGGCCCTTTAAAACAACGCCAAAATTTCAAATTGATCTCACGTAATGAAACGTTCAATCTTCGGGCCAAAACCTCTTCAAATCCTCCCTCCACTTAAGAACAATAAGAAGCAATAAATTGTTCTAACATGATTACCTACATTACTACTAAAACAAGCCCACAGGGAATTTAAGCAAACAGAAATTAATTCCATTACAACTGATTTGCTTTCCTTTTCATTGTTTTACTATAAATGAAGGACAATAGTAAAAAAACACGATGGGAGGATTATATTTTGGTAGCCTAACCATAAATGAACGTGTATTGTGGTGCAAAGGATATCGGCTCTGAATGAGAAATCCTAGAGCCAAGTTTAAATTTGTTTCATTCATTTGCGCACAAATACCCTTGGGAAAGGCATTAATCCGTCTTTTCTCCTGCCAGCTCTGGGTTGAATAGCAGGACAGATTGGGTTATGTAGCATTGGTTAGCAACTAGTCTACTGCAGAAAATTATGGAAACCTACTGTGGGAAAGTCTGCTTAGTCATATCTCAAAAGAGACATGATTGCCCAATTGTGCATCATGTATGACAATTAACTAACTGAGCTATAAAAATCATCAATAAAAGACGAGCTCTGAAAGCATGAGATGGACTTAATAGCAGTTGCTCAAGACAAAAACGGTAAAAAAAAAAAAAGAAGCAAGAATAATTACATAAAAGAAAAATAGTTAAACATCAAATCTGGGAAAGAAAAATTTTTACTAATTGGTGTTTCTCAATTTCCTATTTGCTTTCTTTAAAAGCCATCATGCATCATAGAATCTGACCTTTGAATGAACAAACAAAAAAACAAAATTGGTACAGATAAATTTCTGATAATATTTACTCTTAACTACTCATCTCTAGAATTAAAGTGTTGAAGTCATTTTCTCAGTTTAAATTCTAAAATTTAATACACAGTTTAGAAATGTTTATCAAATTCATTATTTTCATAGCATTTACACAAGCCATAAGACCAATTTCATCAAAACACTGACACATCAGAACTTAAGAGATACAATTGGTATGTTAAATTTAAAAAGAGGTTTGTGTATCTATTACTTAAATGTCATTTAGGTAGAAAATCTATTTGGGGCATTGAAAAAATTCATAGGAGAACAATCCTCAAGAATTAAGGCGACAGGAATTAATCATTATGAAAAAGAATGATTGACAGACTTATCTTTTTTTAAACATTGCTAAAACAGTAAAAAACATTTTGTTTGATCTCACACACTTATCTGTAAAGTTTTACTGTTTATTCATTTTAAATACAATGAAACTGATATCTCAAAAAAAAAAAAAAAAAAAAAAAAAAAAAAAAAATCACTATTCAATTTGCTTATAGTAAAAATACCAAGACAAAAAAAAAAAAAAAAGCATTTGTATATTAATTTGTTATTGTCTCATCTTATGTTCTGTTATGTCTTCAATAAGTGACATTTATACCATTAGTGTACTGAATATCTCTTTTACCCTTACATCTTTGAGTACATTAAGATTCCTAAATGTGGTTTTACGGAAAAATGCTGAGAATACCATGGAATGAACATGTGAGCAACAACAAAATTTGAGAGAAAACTAAAGTAAAAACTCCATTTATACTTAGAATCAGAAAGAGATAACTGAAATTTCTAAAACACATGGAAAGATGGCTTGGAGAATATGACATTCACAGGACAATAGAGGCAGAGAAAAACAGTGCATAATCTACCTAATAAGCTTGCATAAATGGTTGACAGAATAGGGATGAAGAAAGGTAGCAAAAATCAAGTCTTACTAAGATCAAAAAAGGATAAAAAGTTATAAGACAATATCACCCATATCTTGAACGGACATATCACACAGAAATAGAATACTAATTTTCATCAAATTCAAGCTCCAAATAAATTTAGGGTTGCCAAGAAATTAGAATATCAATGAGAATATTTCAAACATTATAAAACTAAATTTAATCATATAATTTTGCATATTATAAGGATCTCTCCAAAAGTAATGTCTTTTATTATATCTGCCATTGATATCAGATGTTGGTCGCATTGTAATAAGGCACTAACCTTTCTACCAATAAGCTATCATTTATTTATTTTGCCTTGCTACAAAGAGCAGCAGAGTGCCAGTCTGAAAAAAAATTAAACTGTACCAAAATCCAAAGTATAGATTGAAATAAAAATGCCATCCAAATTCTAATCAAAGTATTAAGAAACCTGAAAATTTTGTTAGAAACAGAGAAAAGAATGCTGAACTATGTAATATGAATCCTCTTATATGGTAGTGAATGCGAGATAAAGGAAAACTAGAGGTAACAGATGCTCAGAATAAAATATAAACCAAAATTCAAACTTGTTACAGATTACATTTTGCAGTATTCGCATCCTCACAAAGGCAAATGTAACAGTCATTTTGTTTCAATTTCTGGGATAAAGAAATACCATTAACATTCAGACTAATGTTTTCATCTTTATTGTTATCACCTTTCAGCTCAAAATTCCCTAAAGACTACATAGATCAACACACACACCAGAAAAAGGCTAGAGAACAGAACAGATGTAATGTTTTCATAACAATAACAAAGATGAGGAATAAATATGATACAAGAGCCATTACTAAAAGATGGCAAAGTTTCAATAGCAGCAGCCACTGTATAAAAGTGCAGTCAGGCATGACAAGCAGCAGCACTTATAAGCAGCAAGTTAAGTTTAAGGCTCCAAATTCTCCATTCAAAATTGTCTCATGGGACAATAACTTAGTGGATTAGATTGTTGGTTTGTGAATTTAGTAAGAGTAATTATGAGTTCAGTCACTGAGATCAGGATTGAATTTAGTAGAAAGGTCATTAGGAATAACTAAGCAATACAAAAAAACTAGACAAAATATCCCTATACATGGTCAGCCTCCATAGTCTCAAATTCCCTGAAGGTTACATAGATTGAAAAGTACCTGACAGAGAGCACAATGACTGAAATGCTCTAATAATAGCAAACATTAGCTTGCATCTAAAAACTCATCCCAGGAAAGATGACGACATCAATCTGAATGTAAATAAGTGAGCTTTAATGTGTGTGTTTAATATGTAGGCAACCTATGATTATCCTACATTAAAAGGTTAATTTTATACAATTTTACACTACCACATATAATGCTGGTGCTTAAAAGTTCTTGGCCAAACCTACTTTACAAAATTTGACCAAATCTAAAATTTTTTAAGGGATTCTTCATTTGACAGAGTATTTCCAGCATCTCATGTCTGTAGCAGCTGAAGATCCAACAATATTATAACAGTCTATCATAGTTTTCAGATACAGAGATACACACGCACACAAATATATATAAAATATAAAACATTCTGTGACTTCCATTAGACCATCCATCATACTCTCTCAAATACATTTTTCAGAGAGAAGTATAAACAGACAGATAAGGAGGAACAAAGTACAGTTGATTTTACTTGGGTGCATTGAAACTGAAGCAGACTTTTTGACAAAGCTTTTTTTCCAAACAAATCAGATTATTCAAATTTCATCAATTGGCTTGCAAAATTGAATTGAACGTATAGTTTGTAAATTTCGAAATGTTAGCAATAACTTCAACAATACTAAATACTGAGAGGATGTGGCAAAAAAAAAAAAAAAAAAAAAAAAATTCTAATAAATAAAAATTTTGTATTTCAACCAATCTTTCAATTAATCATTTCACTCTAATCATTCCACAATTTGCATTAACTCAAATTATTCATGGCCACAAAGAGATGGATTTGCCTCTTCTCATTTTACTTAACTTCCATGCTTCTTTTAAGAAGCATGAACAGAAGCTACTCCTTGACGTGGGTATACATATCTCACATGCATGCACTTTTTTTTTTTTTTCTTTCCACCTAACACTTTACTCTACAATTTTGGTCTTTAATGATAAGAAAAATTTATATCCACAATTTCTAAATGTGATCCCAGAATGGCAGTTTTAGATACACAAAATCTAAACAAAATACTTAATAGCATTTATTTAAATAGGGACAATACTGTACAATGTCCAGTAAGTTTAAATTCATATATAAAGTTTCATTAATTTGCCAACAATTTTTCAGAAAATGTTTTTTTTTTTAACTAGCCTCCCCACTACTCTGTTGCTATAACAAATGTTCAAACAAAGTACATTCCCCAGTTCATAACTTCACAGCTACAACCTACCATGCCACATACATGGTATCAAATCATTGCCATTCCTTTCATAACTAATAAGTTCCACTCAGAACCATTACCCAAGAAGAGGCTTCCCTAAACACTAGATTCTTAAGGCCTTCAAGCATAGAGTCAACCAATATCTATGTTACATATGCTCATGCACCCACTTCCACCTGCCTTGCAATCTCAATCAGTAACCATCTACCTCAAGTGGCTCTTGCATTAGGTGTACTTAAAATATTTTAAGACTTTCTTGATAGAAATCAATTTTAAAAATCTTGCATAAGAAACATTCCAAGTGTAGGTTTTTAATTTAATCTGAAAAGATTTACTAACTCATACCTAACATGCAATTAGTATATAGCTAGTTTGATGGTTTAAGTAGCTGCATACTTTCTACTGCTGACACCAAAAGTTGACATGAGAACCAAGGTAAGAGTCAGGATTTTAAAAGTAAATACTCTAGAAAGATAGAAGGCTACCTTCACAATTTTGTATCTTCAATTTAAATAGTTTATTATTTTCATGCATTTCAGAAAAGTGAGAAATAACAACCTCATTAATTTTAGTTTTCAACGTTGCAATAAAGAAAAGTTTATTTTACAAATTATTTTGTTTTTAGTTTTCTTAATCATTTTTATATGGGGGGTTTGCTCTTGAGCTTGTCAACAAGCCATATTCCTCCATCCAAGAAATCTAAGGATCAATTCAGTGAATAAAAAAATCTGAATATTTTCTTAATATCGTCACTTCAACCTATTAATGACAAAAAAACGGCAAAGGGAAAAACTGACTATTATTCAGACTCAACTCAAGTTTCTTTGTATTTCTTTTAATTATGCAATTAGCTTTCTCACCTGAAAACACTGACCTTGGGTGGAGTGCATAAGGAAGCGGTATGAATTATTTGCCCAGGCATTTTTATGTGAAAAATTTTAACATTTCTGAAGGAAATGCTTAAATTTAAAAAAATAAATAAGTCAACGAAAAAGAAAATGTAATTTCGCTCAGCCACTGAAACAAAACAAAAACCTGCAGATATGGATTGTTTAAAAAATGCGTAAAAGCCCCTTTAAAAGCAATCAACTGTTATTCATAATTCTACTTATTGCCAGGATCACCTAACAAAACATTTACTGTCATTGATGAAGTTAGCGAAAAACTAAAAATTTCTAACTTGCTAAAAAATCTACTAGGCCGACAAAATTCAGAAGAAAAACAATAAACAAATTGCGTCGGAATAACACTGAATTTTTAGGAAGAAAACTTAAAAAAAAAAAAAAAAAGAATGATGGTTTTCAAATCAACGTGTCTTTTTTAAACATGTCCAGAATATAACATTCTGGACATGTTTAAAAAATCCAAATGGTGAGAAAATTATTTCATCAAAATGATGGATTTTTACTTCCTAATTTAACTCCACTATAAACAAAAAAAAATCCATAACATATTTACTGTTACTACTACAGTTAGACAAGTAAAATTTTGACTTTCTTGTACTTACACCGCAAATAGATTTTTTTTTTATGTGGTGCGGCGCTAAATAGATAAACAAAACAATAATATCGACAAGATAACAGATTGGTGATTTTTATCATCGACTAGCAGCAGTAGGTGCATATAACAACCCATAGGCCTCAGAACATCTGATTTTGAGCTCGTGGTCATTTTTACTAAGTTCATTTTTTATATACATATAAAGAATCTTTTTTGGCGCCTTCATATATTCCATAGTTTCTGGAAGATGAAAATAAACAAGGACAAGTAGGAAAAAAAATATATATATTATTATATATTCAATTGGGAAACAATTGAATGAGAAAAAAAAACAAACAGATCGTAAAATTTCTGCAACTACCTCAATTACATACATTTACTTAAAAATTTACAAGATTGAGGGTGATTTTTTAGGGATTTTTAAGGGATAAAAAAAAAAGGGTTGGCCATTTTTTTTTCACTATTTACATGAGCCACTCCTCTTAAAAACCGGAATTATTTTTCTAATTTTCAAACTCGGGTGTGATCCAGGAGATATATATATTTTTTTTAAATCAGACAGTATAATTTAAATACTGTTCACTAGCATTTATTTACTGTTCAGTTAATAGAACCTTAGTTTCTTACACTTAAATTACAAACACCAACCAACGACTTTATGAAAACAACTAAAAATAAAATTAGCTTCTTTAATTTGGTCGAAACCGGACATAACATACACCTCAGCGAACTTTATCAATTCGGCCCCACCACCAACAACAACAACCACCACGAATGGGGGGGGGATGATTATTCAACAGTTTAATTAAAATAATAAAATAAAAAATAGACAAGAGAAAACGTAAAAGCAAAAAAATTATATATCAAAAAGAAAATGTGTACTAATATTCATTATTATTCCCCCCACCACAGATGACTCATCATGATGGTTTTAATGACCTAAACACAAAACCGGAACTTCAATAACTATATAGTCTTTCAAAATGACGTGTGTGACAAATAAGTAATTAGGGATTAACAGTTTTGAGGAGTTTATCTTTAATTATAAGTGATGTATACATTAACACTAACAGCGATCGATTTCTGTCATTCAATCACCGACATTAAAATGATTAAAACAAAAATAAATGAAGAAAAAAAAAAAATCAACCGGCATTGTGACAAAAACAACAAAAAAAAAAAAACACTTAAAAAAAAAAAAAAAAGAAAAAAAGCTGAATGCATGAGAAAGACAAACTATTTTTCAATCTCATTAAAATAAAAATATTGCTCAAAGTCTATCAAATAATTGATGTCCAGTTAATAACAGGGAAAATTGACGAAATTATTTTCGAGTTATGCTTAAAAAAAGAAAACAATACCAATTTTTTTGCTGTTTCTGATATTTTTAATTAAAAAAAAAAAAAAAAAAGAGAGAGAGAGAAAAGTTTAAAAAATAATCTAAGATCACATACTAAGAGTTTATCAAATTGAACTATGACTAAAGGAATCATAATAATGGTCATTTAATCGATACCAGAGAAGCATCGAGTAACAACAGTAACACCTGCCCAAAAAGGCAGACAGTGAAGAAAAAGAAAAAAAAAAAAAAAAAAAGGATTATTTCGTTTAGTTTTTAAATGCTTAAAACTAATACCGGCATTTTGAGTTATAAAAGAAAAAATAGGAACTCAATCAGAAAATCATTAGGAATCGAAATTTATTTATGTATTCTTATTTTTATTTTTAGCGCATTTCTTTTAAACTGGTATTTTTCTTTTAGAATATTTTACTGCCGACAAAAATACAATTCTGTTTCTGCGTATCTTTCCCAAGGTGTTCACAATTATGAAGTAAATTACGTACAATTTAAACTACCTGAAGGCAGATACAAGTTAAAAATATTTAGTACTTTAAAAAATATGGGAAAACATACTTTTAATTCAACAGGGTGTTAAAAAAGATGTGGGTTCTGTGGTTAATGGCATGAAAATCACCGCTGTTGTCGGTATGTGTGTGTGTGTTGTTTTGTTTTTTAATTTAGTTAAGAAAAAAAATAACTGTAGTGTAGCTGATCAAAATTTATCTTCATAAAAAAAAGAAAAAGGCTACCTAAATCAGAGATATATTTACATAAATAAAACATCAAATTGTTAAAACTAAAAGTTTCAGTTTTTTTTTGGTTTTTTTTGCGCGAATGAACACAAAGTCAGGGACCAACAGATTTGATTTCAGGTTTGCGTTTGTTTTTAATCTCCTTTTTTCTACCTTTCAAGTGTAAACCGCGATTTTGTTCCGAGAGAAAAAAAAAGACCAAAAACGGGTCGGAATGTTTAAGAGCATATTTTCTTTTCATCAGGATTAAAGAAGAATGCAATAAATAAAAAAAAAAATATAACTACGGTAACTGGACCATGAAAAATTGATAAACTCCAATTTTCAAATAAAAGTTTTTTTCCTCCTCTTTAATGTGGTTCGAACTTTTAATGACACTTTACTCCAAAAATGCTTAAAAAGAATTAACATTGATGAATAATCACACAATTAAATGTGAGACTAATTACTAAAATTATTCAGCATGATCAAAAAGTTTCAGGAAATTGCGATTGCCACTTCAGTCAACAGTCAACAGTACAGTCAGGCGTTTATGAAAAAAATGATTTAAGGGAAAAAAGGGAGAGGAAACAAATGTATGTGTCTGTCCATTAATATTGCGACGCGAAATTACAAATTTTTGTAGATTTTTTATTATTATTTAACATGAAGGTGTATATTTTTTTTGTTTCAGGTAAGAAAAAAAATGTTTATCAACACTTTTTAGCTTAGTTCACTCTTCAACAAAAACAAAAACTTATAGTAATACTCGACGTCAGAGAACGAGAAAAAATTAAGATCAGGTGAGCATTCTTGTTCAAAATTGAAAAAGTAAATTTTTTAAGGTTAAGGTAAGTCTACTCGACACTAAATACAACAGTTTTGTTTTATTTTTTATTTTTTTAAGCTTTAAAAAATAAAATGTCATCATTAATCACGAAGGGAGGAAAAAAGACAGGTGTGTTGAGTCACGTGAATAATGTGCAATAATTGTTGTGAAAGACTTTTGTCACCGCTTTTTAAAGTATTTATTTTTTTCAAAAAGTTTTTGTGGGTGTGGTTTTCAATTTTCTACCTTAAGGTGTTTTTTTTTCATTTTTTTTTTTAGGAACACGCGAGATAAACGAAAACAATATATTGATTGCACACGTACATAGTCTTCTTAAATGTTAATAAATGAATATTTTTTAAAAAAAAGAAAGAAAAAAAGAAGCAACAATATCTTTCTTACCGTTTGTCTTTTCCACAACATCGTGCGATACAATTCCCCATAGTAAAGAGAGTGGAAACTCGTGTTGTGGAAAAAATAAGTCTGTCTCTTAGGGACAAGCATTGAACACACCACAACCAGGGAAAAACGGAGAAGTACTAATTAGTTACAGAAAAAAAATGCATAAAATAAAGAAGCCTAGTTTGCTTTCTTTCTTAAAAAGTAAAATAATAGTCTTCTTGGTGTTTGGATGAAATGAGATGACACCAAGGCGGCGGTAGAAGTAGGTAGTATCCAACAAAAAGAAGACAGCTGGACTGGAGTTGGCCCTCCATAGTCGTTTGTCGTACTTCGCTCTTTCTCCTCTTCTGCTTCCTTGCTACGCATACAACTGACGATGGAAGACAGGAATAATGATTATGATGGAGAAGCAATAACAACAAGACGGCGAAGAGGAGGAGGAGGAGATAGTTGCTAGAGATTGAACGAGCCAACTGAAAACAGACAGGAGGAGGAGGCGTCGCCAGTGACAACAGCACTATGCAGTCAGGCCCCCCGATCGCGGCATCACGTTTTATCAACCAGGAAACGGAAGTAACCTCGTTCGTCAGGCAAATCGATAACAGCCGAGCAGACGACGAGATGAGACAATCATTTATTTACTAACTAAAATAATGATCAGTCTTTTATTTTTTATTTATTGAAGATAGAATTTATATTTGTTTTGATTCAAACGAATTTTTATAAAGTAAAATTAGGTGCTTCCTAAGAATTATTTTCTTATAAAAAAGAATGAAAATAATAAATAAAATAATTCAGCATAAAAGGCTGGGACATGGCCATGAATGTGTGGAATATCAGTGAGGATCAAATTCACTTCAGTAGTCTGTAAAATGAGTTTGCTTTACAGCAAGAACTTCAAATACTGAGTTAGCTTAGTCTGGCACAAGGCCAGAATTGTGACGTACCCAATAAAAATCGGATTCACTTTAGTTTTTGAGACAACATTTGCTAAGCTGAAGCATTACTGTTACAAGAACTGTAAAATTAAATTAATTAAAAAAACAAAAACTAGTAACAGATCATTATTTATAGCTATGGTGTAATGGATAGTGGCTTTGATTGAGAAGTTGAAGAGCTGAGTTCAAGTCAGGTTTATTGCATACATTTACGCGCAAATACCTTAAGGAAAGGCAAAAATCTATTTCCTCCTCTAACTTTGGGTTAAATAGTTGGACTAATATTTTGATAAGTCATTGTTATTCTCAAAAAAATTGTTCATGCAAAGTTCCTTTGCAAAACAAATAATTATGTTACAGCTTTAAATAACCCAAAAAGCCTTCTTCAGGTGATTGGAATTTTGAACCGAACGCTATTTCAATCAATGAGGTAAATTGTTCTCATTCCATGAGCCATACTACTTCCAGATGTCTTAATTATCTCCCTTTAACTCAACTCTCTGTAACAGTGGTGATAAATAACTTGGGTCAAGTCACTGGATCTAATCAATGGATCTAACCAATGCTTTTATTCACTGGGTCATGTGTCCTTGAGATTTGAAATTCCAATCACCTGAAGAAGGTCGGAGTGTACAACGGCTGGAATGTTATGAATATAAATATGGCAATAAAGATGAGGACAACAGTCTGTCCCATATAAACAATATAAATATTACCTCATCTCAGAAGTAGAGACAAACCCAAAAATGGTTTGATAAGCTATAAAAAATTACAAAATTAAATTCATACCTATATTTGTATTTGAATGTTATGAAAGTAATTAAGTTTTACCAGAAAAGACATAAAAACATATGCTAGTTAAATGTTCACTCTAAGCAAGACAATATAAAGCTACTAAGATGCAAAGGGTTACTGAGTGTTAGAGAATATGAGAAAAAGAAAACACTAAAACAATAAAAGAACAAGAATCAAGATGACAGAAGATGACAATTGACATTATGTTTAAATTTTTGAAAATCAAATTCGACTGAGAAGCAAGAGGCTGAAAGAGAGTTCCACCAGCAGTAAGTGTGATAGAATAAACTGTTAGCCTAGAACTTACAGTTACATCTTGCCATTTCAACTGTAAAATGATGAGACTTTGCTGCCAATCTAGTACTATGCTTAAATTCCTAAAGTCTAGCTTCCATAGAGGAAAGTGCAACAGAACAATTTTTATTATTTATGTAAAATATTACCACCTTCATTTTCAATGACTACAGCTCAAATGAAAGGCAATTTTTTTATTGTACTGAGTTTTAATCTGAAAAATGTTTGAAAGACTGTTTTCAGGTTCTTTCTTTCTGAATATTCTACTACTTTGGGCCTTAAATTCAGACTTCAATTAGAATCATACATATGAGTCATCACTAAAGATGCAGGTAAAAAGGTTGGCTTTGTGTACTACTCCAGTACAGGGAGCCATCTCTACATGTCAATGTGCTATCCCCTACCTTTAAAAGAGTGAGATCAGGCCAAAAATAGAGTACTGTTGCCATATTTGGGAAGGAGCTGCCCAAAATCACACTCTCAATAGAGTCTAAAAGTGTCTCCAAGTCCTCGTGGGTGACAAATTATTTTCCACCCTCTAACTTCTCTCTCACCGGCAGGATGTCTCAAGCCTTTTGCTGCTCTATCACTACTTTCACAAAAAGTTATCAGATGATCTATATTCCTTGATTCTATTAGTTCTAACCTTTGCAGCAAGGATCCAGCATGCCACTTACATTCGAGCAAAGTACCCATATTTTCTCCACATTCCATTGATAAAAAGTAAATTCCACTCGAACAGCTTCTCACAAACCACTGCTCTGTGAAACAACTCTCAAGAGGATGTTTCCCTGATCACTACAATCTTAACTTGTTTAAGTCTAGGATTAAAACTGTTATCTCCCTCTTCTATCCATACAAACTGCCTCTTAACATAACCCTCTACATTAAGTGGCCCACAGGACTTGTACAGGGTGAACCTCACTGTAAAAACAAAAACAAAAAAAACATTTAAATAAATGAAAATCTGTAAATTCTAAATCTGATAATCATGGAGAATCTGGAAGAACCTCCTCTTGTGACAATCTTATTTTTTCTTGGATTTGTTTTTTGTTTTGCAGAGTGTGCCATTGCTTTGTCATGCTGAAAAATAATATCTTTTCTGTTCACCAAAGCAGGACATATTCAATACAATGCTTCATTTATCCAACCAAGTTGTTAGCAATAAACATCTGAAGTGATGGTCTTTCCATGTTCCACTAGTTTTTAATGGTTAATGCCTATCATATTCCACCAGACACAAAGCAAGGAATTCTGTGGAGGAAGTCCTGATTTCAGTATTGACACTGATTTTTCATTTTGTCATAACCACTGTCTTTTTCATTTTCTGTTGACATGCAAAACACATTTTTCATTACTTGTAACAAGGCAATATAAATATGAAAGGTTAGCATTCCAATTTAAAAGACTATTGTAGATGTTAGAATGTTGTGTTTGGTTCTCAAAAAAAATTCATAAGAAACCCAAATTCCTTCTTTGCAAGTTTTCCAAATTAAAAACTAAAAATCACTACAAAGCACAAACTGTCAGTCAGTTAAGTGCCATACGTGATACACGCTTGGGCAATCATGTCTCGAAAGAGACATGACTGACTGGGCAGAAGATTATCCCGCAGTAGGTTGCCATTGCTTTCTGCGGTAGACTGGTTGCCAACCAAGGCTATAGAACCCAATCTGTCCTATTATAACTGGAAGGAAGAGACGGATTAATACTTTTCCCAAGGGTATTTGCGCGTAAGTGAATGCAATGAATTCGGCTGGAATTCAAACTCAGCTCCCCGATTTCTCGTACCGAGCCGATATCCAATGCACCACAACACAAACTGTCACATATCCAAATTAATTCTAGGTGTAATTTTCTACCATTTAACCTTTGTTGGTAACTCACAACGGTGAAATATGTAATTACTTTCCTTACACTCTAGATACAACCACCCTCCAACCCTTTCCCACTAATAAAACACTGTTTAGCCTCTCACATATTTATTACTATTTTCAGACAAGCTGCTTTTCTTAGTTTTATCTATCCAGATCTTCACAGCAACCTTCATGCCATGTTCACAAGGTCTACTCATTCACAATCCTTTGATATTCCATTTACAATGAAGAAGTTAAACTCAGTTTCTTCCCCAAAGCTGCTACTTTATGGAATAGACACCCAAGGCATTGATAACCTGATCACTAAAATGATAACCTCTTCAGATCTATGGTCAACCATTATCTATCCTACATATCCTTATAATATACGCTTCTGATTTTCCCCTTCCTTGTTCTTACAACAACCTCATTCACTGACTGTTTACCTTGAGTAACTCTTAGAGCTTGTATTAGGTGAACAATAGTATAAAAAAAGTACATTGTTCATGCTTGCTGGTCAGTATCCGCCATATTTAAAATAGATTTATTAGCTATTTTGCTACCATTGCCTAAATAGCTGAAGTAATTATGGACGAGTAAATTGACTAGGTACTCATTTTTATACTAAAAATGAATAATATATCTGTTGTCAGTGTGAGGGAAATAATAATTCCTCATCCAGAAAGTCAGTCAGAAATGTACTCATTTATTCAGTATTTTCTCTTTTTTAATATTGTGGCATGCTAGTAACAAGGCTTTGGTTAAAAGAATTAATAATTCAGCAGAATACTATTTTCAAGTTAGAGGTGATTACCATGAGCATGGTGTCTTTAGATTCCTTGTGTCAGATTGGAAGCTGCCATGTTAATGGTCTTGATACATCTGAAAGTGAAATGAGAATATTTGTAGTTGGTATATAACACATTACATTAGGTTGTCATCCATCTATGGTAATGATAATGGTAATATTAGACACTTTTTGACAAGGAAACCTTTTGCCATTCATTGACCAAGCAGCCAGTAGTGTTTTTGGTTGTAATTTATAAAATCTTTCTCTTAAAACACTTTTTTTTTTAAGAGAACAGGTTTTTCAAGTCCAGTAGCTTTATTGTTCTTTCCAGTATTGATGAAGGTTTCCTTTTGAACTTTCTATTTGAAATGGTGGTAAATATTAGCATCTTCATTATGTTATTATTTTCTCTTCAAGTTACTTGTGTTATTCATTTTAGTTGTTGCTGCTGTTGGTAGTCTTCATATGATATAGTTTCTTCTGTTTGGTACAGTTTTTTGTGATTCTGCAGCACCAGTCCGTGATGCTCAAAGAAGAATTTTCTTTGCTAAGTGTTCGGGTGGTACCCCTGTGAGTCGATTGACTAATGGACTATTCCTGATGTCACGTCCAGTTACCAAGTTCTGTATTCCGGGAAGTCAGAGGTAGAGAGTGGAAGAGTAAGGGTCGTAACCTGATTTGTCCTGTAGCTGAGTGGAGACACGACTAACACCATTTGTATTTTTGTTAATACATTATTTTATTTCACAGTTCCCAATGTCTTCTCGTAAGTTATTTCAATAATAACTCCACAATACTAAGAATCTCAGGTAGTCTCAAATACTGGAAAGAAAAAGAAGCAGGAGAAGAGTGAGGATGATGATGATGATGATGATGATGCCTGCTTACTGCTATATCATACCAAAACACAGATTCTAATATAGTCATTGAAGTTAAGCAGCATCATTCCTGTTTAGTACCTAGATGAGTGACCAGTTAGGAATTTCAGGTGCTGTGAACTTGGATATGCAGGTGATGTAATGGATAATGATTAATCCGAGAGCCAAGCTCCAACTCCAGCCATGTTCATTATATTGACTTACGTGCAAATATCTTTGAAAATGATAGGAATCCAACTTTCTCCTCCAAGCTATGGGTAAATTAGTAAGACTTGTATCACAAAATAATCATTTTCTCTAAAAAATTTCAAAATCTAAAAATATTGTCTGGCTTTAAATAATTTGTAAAAGGTAGATAAATCATAGAAATCAGATCAATCAATCAAATAGTCCTCTCTATTATAATAAAGGCTGTTGTGTATTTATTTATTTGTGTGTGTATATATATATATTTCCCTCCTGTCATGCTCAGAAGTTTGGGTTATTTTGTTTTTCTTCTTATGTCTTAATGTAAGATACTCAATAGCAGGTATCTCAATATATATGTTGCCGTCATTTTAGACAGCATATCAATATAAATATTTTGCCGTCATTTTAAACAGCATGGGCTCACTTATAATAATAATAATTATCAAATTATTAACTTTGCTGTTCCATATAATACAATAGCGAACTTCAAAGAAACTAAAATGATTGAAAATTCCCAGTATCTGGTTAGGGAGTTGAAAAAGATATAGAACATGACAGTGAAAGTAATTCCTGTGGTCATGAATGTGCCTAGAAAATTGAAAGTGTGCTTAGGAAAAATTGGAATTGAGACAAAGATTTTAGAGCTCCAGAAAATTGCCATCATTTACTCTGTGAGGATTCCCCCAAAAGTTCTTGAGTAGTAAGGGGTCTTGTTGAGAGAATGCCACAAGAACAGAATTTCCATTTATTATGTCAATGCGTGACACCAATATATAATAATCACAACAAAGATTGTTTTTCACCAAGCACAATATCTGTAATGCTTTTAAATAGCATAAACTCAAATGAATTATCTAATCCACAGATGAACAAAACTTTAAGTCAGATAGATAAGTATTGTGCATTGTGGTGTAAAGGATATCAGCTCAGAATAGAGAATTTCAGTCAAATTTGTTTCATTCATTTATGCACAAATATCTTTGGGAAAGTATTACTCCATCTCTTCTCCATCTAACTATGGGTTAAATAGCAGGACAGATTGGGTTCTATAGCCTTGGTTGGCAACCAGTCTACCACAGAAAGAAATGGCAAACTACTGCAGGAAAATCTTCTGCCTAGTCAGTCATGGATCAAAAGAGACATGATTGCCCAAGTGTGTATCATGTATGGCAATTATCTGACTGTCTGAGATAAGTTTTGAATATTTTTTTTAATGAATCAGCTGCTTGATTTGCAGATAAGAAAGTTCGTTCACTGTGTTATGCTAGACAATTTTTCTCACCAGAATGTATCTTACATATTTATAAATCCATCATTCACCCTTGCTTTAAATATTAAACATTTGATCTGGTGCTCCTGCTATGTATTTAGAGATTCTTGATAAAATGCAAAGAAAAATGTGCAATATTATTAGTCCCAAACTAGCATCTCAACTTCAGTCCCTTTCTCACTGCCATAAAAGCTTCCCTTTGCCTTTTCTATAAATACTTTCATGGTAATTGTTCTGATGAACTTTTCACTATAGTACCAAGATTTTATGAATTTAAGCATAATCGTAGATTGGCAGCAAAGTCACATCATTTTAGCATTGAAATACCTAAATGTAACAGCAAATTCTATTGCACTTCTCTCTTGTGGAACACTCTTCCAGCTTCTTTTGTACTATTCAGGTTTCTTTTAGCAAGTATGTTCACTGCAGCCAAGCAGTTAAAGCATGTCAGAGTTTCCTTAGGAGAATGCAGGCCCAAATCCTGCTGGAGAACACATATTTATCTATTAAGAATTCTTAAATATGCAGGCCAGCAGATGAAATTAAATAAATATACTGTTTAATAAATAAATAGAGTATCTACTCAAATATTAGTAGCCATTTAAAATATGTTTAAATAAAATAAAGAAAATGTATATATATATATATATATATATATATATATATATATCATCATTTGTGGTCGAGAGGTCTAAGACACGCCAAAAAGAAAAAGATCTAAGTAAATCAAATCTAGCATCTTAATGAAAATGATTGATTAGTTTTCTGCAGTTTATCAATCCTTTGCAGATTATTTAAAGCCAGAAAATATTTTTTGATTGCAAGATTTTTTTAATGATAATGATTTAGTGACACAAGTCTTACTAATTAGCCCATATCTGGAGGAGAAGTGGATTATACCTTTCCAAAAGGGTATTTGCACATAAATGAATAAAATGAACCCAACTGGCATTGGAACTTGGCTCTCCAATCAACAATTCTGAGCCATTATCTGTTACACCACCAACATATCCAAACTTATAGCACCAAGTATTCTCAAGCAGTCACCCATCTGTATACTAAACAGACTCGACGTTGCTTAATGTCAGTAATCATAAGGGAACCTGTGTTTCAACATAATCTAGCCATAAGCCTAAACAAATATAACTTGATTTAAGAAAAGAAATTAACTGGTGAAAAAAGTACATGTCTGATTTTGAAATCTAAACAAAGTACAAAATGGATGGTGGACTGTATTGAGCCATTTATGTGTGTGTGTGTGTGTGTGTGTGTGATGACATTGAACAGGATATCGGCTTTAAATGGTAGAAATTTTTTTATCAAATATAACACCCCTGTTATTACCATTAGTAGGGTGTGTTTGTATATGTAACAATATTATTTGATCAGGTTTGGGAAGTGTGTCATGCCAAAATCTTTTCAGTAGTCCCTTGTAATTGGAGAATCCAGAAAGAAAAGGATGCTTTTATACAGAATAATTTTTAGTGCATTTGTTAAAAATTAAACGAATTTTCAATGGAAATTATAATCTCCAAGAGAATTTATTTACATGCAGGCTATTGTTCTCATATTTGTTGTTATCACAGCATTCTGACTGTTGTACCCTCTGGCCATCATCAGGTGATTGTCAGAAAACTGGCATGGTCTGTCTTCTTTTCATTAATGGCTTATCAGAAAAGATTGAGAAATTCTGCAGTTCATATAACATCAGGATGATATTGAGAAGCAGCTCCTGCCTATAGAGAGATCTTTGCTGAATCAAACAGAAGACAGAGGAGAACATGAACATTACCAAGAAATTGTGTGTACTTCATCCCTTACAGTGTTGACAAAGAATATAAAGGTGAAATTAGCTGCTCCCTGAAAGTAAGGCTGGAGGAACATCAAGAAGCTGTAATTAAGGGTAAGAAATGAAATCAGTAATGGCTAATCAGGTATGGAGGAAAATGGATTGTCAGTAATTTTGAGTTCAATCTCTGGGCCAGTCAGTATGTGTTTGAACAGCAGAACGAGAACGATTTCCAACATGATCTAAATTGACAACCATCTGATGAAGGTTGGAGGACACAACAGTAAATAAATATCTCTTGGTCAGCATATATAACACATACACAAGTTTATACTGTATAAACAAGTCTACTTAAATATTTCTCTTTCTAAAGAATTTAATTAAAAGGTCATTATAGTTTTTATTATGTGCCCAATGCTGCAGAAAAACTACACAGGTAACTTTTATACATTAAAATATATTGACACAATATTCAAAGTAATTTTTATTTAAATTTTTGCCACCAGCTAAGTGACAAAAACCCCAGGGAAGTTCTAAGCATTTACAAACCATCAGTTTTTCTAGCTTAGTGTTTCAGTCTGTTAAGTGCCATACGTGATACACGCTTGGGCGATCATGTCTCGAAAGAGACATGACTGACTGGGCAGAAGATTATCCTGCAGTAGGTTGCCATTGCTTTCTGTGGTAGACTGGTTGCCAACCAAGGCTATAGAACCCAATCTGTCCTGTTATTTAACCCATAACTGGAAGGAAGAGACGGATTAATACCTTACCCAAGGGTATTTGCGCGTAAGTGAATGCAATGAATTCAGCTGGAATTCGAACTCGGCTCCCCGATTTCTCATTCCGAGCTGATATCCAATGCACCACAATGCACATCCAGTGTTTACATGTATAAAAACATCATTTATAATCAAAGTGAAATAATACTGATAGCACCCCATTTGAAACCCGAGTGAAAAAGGGTTGTCATAAGAGTTATTGTGTGGAGGGATTTTCACTGAATAAAAGTGTCTTTTGTGGCCTTTTATAAACATGAAGTATAAATTCTGCATTCTGAGAAGGATATAACATTGGCAACAACAAAAAATTAGCAAAGAAACTAACATGATTTATATTTTATGCACAGCAGGATAATTAGACACCAGTTGCTTTTTCAATGTTTAATTTCCAAAGATGAGTGACAGATAATAAACACAGCCATTATGCTACATTCAGAGGATAAGTTTCTTTAGCATTATTATCTTACACCAAGTCAATACAGAGCCGCAGTCTATTGGAGAGATCTATACTCACAATTACAGGAAGCTGACACTTCAAGTAGATTCAAGAATCTAGTGACCGCTAAAATAAAGATTCATATGGAAACAAAACAGACACCTATGCAGAGAACTGTGCTAAATATAGCAAGTTTTTTTCTTTTTTACAAGCAGAAATAAGATAAAAATAAGTCTTAATCATATATAAAGGCAAGCAATTGAATTATAAATGTAAATATACAAAGTAAATTGCAATACTTATTGCACCACATAATTCTTAAATAGGATGTTAGCCTTACATTTAAATTTAGAGGAAAAGCAGCAATTACCAAACAAATAAAAAACTATTTCTCTTTAAAAAAGAATATGATTGTGGTTGTTGCATATCTAAAAAGGTTAAATTTATATAAATTTGGCTGTTAACAAGCTTAAAATGACAAGAGACCAAAAATAGCATTGCATGAGAGTAAAAAAATAAATACACTGACTAGATTGTTTAAAATTCAATCATCAAATAAAATTGTTTGCTTATGAACAATATGATTAATTCAATCATAATCACATATTAGAAACCATTCTAGGATAAATTTGAAACTTAAATTGACATGTTGTAGAAACAAATCATAAATACATTATATTAGGGGAAAAATGTCTATCATTTGCAAAGCAATTCCTCTGCTTAAGGTGACAATATTTTTATTATGCAATAATTAGCTTGGAGAATTATAGCCATGGAGATTTTATAGTTTTAATCCTTGTCTTTGATGCACATTTGAAGCAGCTCTCGAAAAACCACTGCCTCTAGATGATTTCAGAATCTTCTGCAACTCTTGTGAATGTTCTCCTTGTTTAAGTTAGTGAATTTTGCTATAATCCTTGCCTTTAGTTCATCAAGAAGTTTTGTTAGTCTCTTGCTCAACTGGTAAGGGTAATGCAGTCTGGGGAGTTAGGTGGCCAGATGTAAGGGGTAATGTATACATATTCCTCCAATTGTAATTAAAATTATCTTTTCCTACATATTTAAGTTGCTTCTGTCATTCATTGAAACCAACGCATAAGAGAACCAATTACAACAAACCTTCTTTTTTTAAATATGAAATCTAGAAATAATAACTAGAATGTGCTGAGCAGTGAAATTACACTTTGGTAACATCAAGATTAAACAAGTGCAGAAATTTAGCTATGTGTACATTGTATTAACAGATAGAAAGTGTGACAAAGAAATTAAAATGCATATAAGAACAGTGAAAGTTGCTTTTTAGAAACTAAGTAAGATACTTCTATGTGCCATGACCCTTAAGACATAGTTGATCATGGCTCTCCACAACTTCATGTTCTTTGTAGACCTTAGACTTTTCACTATATCTCATAATTTCTACTTTGCCAAATATTTACACATGCTCATTAGGTAAGTCATATGCTGCTTTCCTCTGTCCCTTTTACCTTCAATATGTCATGTGAATGTCAAATTTTCCAAGCCCTCTTTCCTCATTATCTGCCTTAAAAATTTGGAATATTTCTTTCTGATATTATATAGAAGATTGTAAAATAACATTAGAAAGGAAAAGGAAAGTGTTGAACTGCTAAGTAATGCATGTCTTAAATGGCCATGAAAACTGATCAGTTCCATCAGAAATTAAAAAAAACCTGAAGTAGTGAAGATTTGCTTCTAATGACAGATGTTAAGAATATCATGCAAAAAGTGAAGTTGAGCAGAGAGTAAGAACTGCAAAGAAACAAGAGACAGTCAAAATTATATGAACATGTAATGAGGAAAGAAGGCCTGAAGAATTTAACATTCTCATTGATTATAAGAGAAGCAGAGGAAAGAAGTGATAAGTTTATAGAAATGGATAGAGAAACAAGAAACCACAGAAGCAAAAGTGTTTTATCAAAGAAAAGTAATAAGGAGATTAAAACTGAAAAGAAACATAAATGACATATAGATTAAGCAAATGAAGAAATGTAAACATCTGAGTACTGCAATAATGGATGATAAAAAGTGTGATGCAGAAAATGAAAGGCACATAATAATAGTGAAAGATGCTTTTCAGAAACTGATTAAGGTATTAAAGATTGAAAATAATGTAAGAAATGAAGGAAGGTGTGCTAGGCTGCTACATAATGTCTTAACATCTTACATAGCAGAGAAAACTGGACAGTTTCATCTAAACTTATTTATAAATGGAACTTTGTGTGTGTGTGTGTGTGTGTGTCCCTTACCTATAGACTCTGAAACAGCTGAACCAATTTTCTTGAAAATTTACACAGTTGTACTATAAGCCTCTGTGAGTGTTCTTAGCTAGGTTTTGTATCGATGTACCCCCGATAAATATCCAAAATCGATAATCAAAAAAATTGGGTTATAGAAGGAGTGGTCCGATTTTAATCAAATTTGATACACTCATAGACAAAGACATAAGAAACGATAGTCAGAAGTTTCATGGTTGCAGTTCTTAAAATAGTGCAGAAAATCAATGATATATATATATAAGAGGCAAGATGTTTGTGTGTGTGTGTCTGTTTATTTGTCTGTATGTCCTTTATACAAATCCACAATTTTTATCCAATTCTTACCAAACTTCACACAAATATTCTTTAGGCTGAGTCTGAGCCCCAGGACTATGGATTAGTTTTAAAGCTTTCATTATACCCAAGCAATACTGCTAGTCACAAATTAAAAAAGACTTGAGACAAAGGAGAAGTGGTTCTACTGACAAATGTTTAGAATATCATGTGACAAATGAAGACTGTCTAAAGAGAGTAGGAAGTGCAAAGAAACTGTTGATAACAATTAAAAAGTGAAAGTTGAAGGAACATGTCATGTAAAAAGAGAAAGAATATGTTGAATATGAAAGGAAAAGTAGTTTTCTCATGTAATAAACTTCAGATAATTTATGGAGGGGGGAAATAAATTTTATTCTTTTCCTATCTTTGGTTTTTATCTTTTTAAATTTTATTTTATTTTTATTTTTTTATTTTTGTTTTAGAAAGAAGAATCAAGATTGAATCAAAATCTTTATCATCATGACATCATGATCACAAGATTTCTTTCTCCTATACTGGTTACCACCCAGGGCTATGGGACCCAATCTGTCCTGTTATTTACCCATATCTGGAGGAGAAGAGATGGATTCATACCTTTCCCAAGGATATTAGCACCTAAGCAAATATAATGAATTTGACTGAAATTCAAATTTGGCTCTCTGATTTCTCAATCAAACCCACAATCCATTTCTCCACCATACTCTGGTAAATTATTGTTTCAGGGGTTGGTAAAATTAAATTAATTTATTAGGATGATGACAGGTTTATATATTTGAGACAGAGCAGTGTCCGAAAGCCAGTGTTTGAGTTAATTTTTTCTTGAACACTCTCTGAATCTACATCTACAACAAAGTCTAACAATTACTTATATTACTTTATTAGGATGATGACAGGTTTATATATTTGAACCAGAGCAGTGTCCGAAAGCCAGTGTTTGAGTTAATTTTTTCTTGAACACTCTCTGAATCTACATCTACAACAAAGTCTAACAATTACTTATATTACTTTATTAGGATGATGACAGGTTTATATATTTGAACCAGAGCAGTGTCCGAAAGCCAGTGTTTGAGTTAATTTTTTCTTGAACACTCTCTGAATCTACATCTACAACAAAGTCTAACAATTACTTATATTACTTTATTAGGATGATGACAGGTTTATATATTTGAACCAGAGCAGTGTCCGAAAGCCAGTGTTTGAGTTAATTTTTTCTTGAACACTCTCTGAATCTACATCTACAACAAAGTCTAACAATTACTTATATTACTTTATTAGGATGATGACAGGTTTATATATTTGAACCAGAACAGTGTCCGAAAGCCAGTGTTTGAGTTAATTTTTTCTTGAACACTCTCTGAATCTACATCTACAACAAAGTCTAACAATTACTTATATTACTTTATTAGGATGATGACAGGTTTATATATTTGAACCAGAGCAGTGTCCGAAAGCCAGTGTTTGAGTTAATTTTTTCTTGAACACTCTCTGAATCTACATCTACAACAAAGTCTAACAATTACTTATATTACTTTATTAGGATGATGACAGGTTTATATATTTGAACCAGAGCAGTGTCCGAAAGCCAGTGTTTGAGTTAATTTTTTCTTGAACACTCTCTGAATCTACATCTACAACAAAGTCTAACAATTACTTATATTACTTTATTAGGATGATGACAGGTTTATATATTTGAACCAGAGCAGTGTCCGAAAGCCAGTGTTTGAGTTAATTTTTTCTTGAACACTCTCTGAATCTACATCTACAACAAAGTCTAACAATTACTTATATTGTTTAATCTTTAGAACAAATATTAGTTCCTAACGCATTTTTCAGATATATATCTTCATCTTTGTTGCACTTAAAATACATTTCAGCTCATATGTTTTTTGAACTTCTTTAAAATTGTTGAATCGGGTGGTCTTCTGAAATGGCTTTTGTTCCACATCAACTGCAATTTTTTTTTAAACACTTGCAAAAGAAGCAATATATAGAAAAATGCAAATATCACATGTTTGAGCTTTAAAAACAGTTCAATGTCAGTATTCAATGCAAATGGAGTCTTTCTCTCACCAACTGACTGCTCAAGATATTTAGCCAACCATTAACAGAATAAAACAGCATTTGTTATATCCACAAAAAGGCACACCACTTTTTATGCTTATATTTAATGAAATATGATAACCTTGCACTGTGGTGAGTACAAAGTAAAAATAACTTTCTTTTCTTCACTGTTTGCAAATTCCAGAGGTAATGTGAAAATCTATTTTTTTGACTAATAGAAAAAAAGGTTGCCTCTGTGCTGAGAAAAAAGATCAAGGAAAATTTCACAAGAAAGTGTGAAAATATTTATTAATCAATGAAAGGAGAGCAATTAGCAGAAAACAACAAATTGAACTTTCAATGACCCATGTCATGTTTCTTTCTGCTCAAAAATGAGTTTGCATTGGGAGCTGGCATGTGACCAAGTCAGGCTATTTATTTCATATTTTTAGGGTTTTCTCTAGGTCAGTCAATCAGAGGGAAAGAAGGAAGTAGAAATTGATCAACCCAGTATAATGTAACAGAAACTGACAACCAACACAAGTCCTCTCACTTGCTTTCTTTATTTCTTTTTCTTCTTCCTCTTCACCTATATAAGGAATAATTTGAAGAAATGGCATTAGAATCCACAGCTCTAAAGTCAACTCTATAGCTGTGATATGTTCATACTCTGGCAACACCAGGAAGAGGTCCAGAAGCTACTGAACCATGTGAACTCAATAAGATCATCAATACAGTTCACTATGGAAAAGAGAGTAGGAGTACAGTTTTCTATAAGGGTCCAATCTTATCATCAATCCAATCATCTTCAGCTATTTCAAAAGTTCAATAATCATGGTGCCCAGAGTTCAAAAATCAATGTAGATGACTTCCATCCTCTTTATTAACCCCCAATTTGTCCACTTCTAATGGTAAACTATCATAGTTTTCTTGTTTTTCTTCTTTGTTAGCCACTCTATCATCTCTTGAGATGTGCAATATTTCTGATGATGCATGTTCTTTTTTTTCTTTATCTATCACTACAATGTACAGTTTTCCTTCAGAGTCACATTGGGTCAGGACATCCCACAAAATGTACTATTTGTCATTTTCAATGACACTTTTTTGAACTTGTCAAAACCCCATTTCCACCCTCTCCAATCTATACTTTTCATATAATTCACAGAGTATCATTCTTGCAACATTGTCATAACTTCTTTTGTATTCCCTCTGTGCCAACTTTGTATATTCATTGGCAACACATGGCACAATGTTTCTCATTTGTCCCTGCACATCCTGCATATATCATTATCACTTGTATGGTGCATTTCACACTTAACTAAGCTTGTTCTGAGAACTTATTCTTGCACAAATCAGCAATTCAGTCTCTGGTTTCAAATAGCTCTTCAAGAGCAAGTCCATTCTCTCTTGTGTGTTGATTTTTCTGAGAACATCTCTGGGAAATTGCCAATGCATTTTTTCTTTCCATCTCTTTTCATGCTCATCACCTCCTTTGCCCTTCAATTGTATTGACAGTTTTATACTTCTTAATCTGGGTTAAGAGAGTTTTTGTTGTATTATGTACCATCCAAAACTATTTTCCTCTGTACTCACAGTCTTCACAAATTATCACACCTCTTTCTCCTTTTCTTCTTAACAAATACAGTCAGTCAATATCTATTGGATGTATCACTCCATGCATCATCAACAATTTCCTTGTCCTCCTGTTCAAAGCTTGTAATTCCTTCTACCAGTTAAGAATGCCTGCCCCATATCACAATATTGCAACCACCTATGTATTAATCACTTGAATTTTGCTTCTCTCAGTCATCTTTGATCATAGCACAAGCCTAAGTCTTGCTATTATTTTTTTAATCATTTCACCCCAAGTTAGGCAATAAAGCCACTAAGACAGAAGAGGTTACTGAGTCAAAGAATATGAGAAAAAGAAAGTGTTATTAAAGATTGAGAACAATAAAAGAATAGGAATTAAGAAGACAGAATATAACGATTGACATTACATTTAAATTTTTGAAGATCAAAGTTGACTGAAAAGCAAGAAGCAAGGAGAAAGCAAATGAGAAATGTGAGAGAATAAACTTATAGTTATAACTGGCTACTTCAACTGTAAAATGATGAGACCTTGTTATCAGTCTGGTTAGTCAGTTAAGTGCCATACGTGATACACACTTGGGCGATCATGTTTCCAAAGAGACATAACTGACTGGGCAAAATATTTTCCTACAGTAGTTTGCCATTATTTTCTGCAGTAGACTGGTTGCTAGCCAAGGCTATAAAACCCAATCTGTTCTGATATTTAACTCATAGCTGGAGGGAGCCGAGACGGATTAATACCTTTCCCAAGGGTATTTGTGCATAAGTGAATGCAACAAATCCAACTGAAATTTGAACTTGGCTCTCCAAGTACAGTGCTTAAATTCATAAAGTCTAGGTACCAAAGAAGAAAGCACATCAGAACAATTACCATAAAATATTTATAGAAAAAGCACAGAGGAAACTATGTTATGGCAGTAGAAAGTGACTGAAGTTGAGAGGTCAGAACTAATAACATTTCAAATTCTTCTTTGTATTGCATTAAGTATTTAAATATATAGCTGAAACTCCAGACCAGATGTGGCAGCACTATTCAATGCAATGATGAATGCTAGACTTATAAATGTGAAAGATAGATTCTGATAAGAAAAAATTTTCTAGCATGTCACAGTGAGCCAACTTTTCTATCCTGGCAGCAGACCTAATTATTATTATTATTATTATTATTTCACTAGTATTAATTTTTATCTTAATTTTTTTGTTGACAACTAATATGACTAAACATATTGTTTCATGTGTATTTTCTATTTATATTCAATGCAATGTGTTGTAATCCTAAAAGTTTACTGTGTGAGTAATCATCAAAACGGTGATCAGAAATAATAGTATATCAACAAGTACAAGACTTGCATGCTGTGTGAAGTAGATACACAGCTAGTGAACTGATAGTCAGTATAATCACTCTACTGCCATTTGCTCCAATAGTGTCCACATATTTAAGAGGATAGGAATATTCCACTCCTGTATATAGGTTGGTATACAACACACTGTTACCTTAAATATGAGAGAACTTTACATTCAGAAGTTAAAGACTAAAAATAACATTATTTGTCTATACATCTGAAATGAGGTATTGTAATATATTTGCATTTATATTGTTCATCTGTATTGCCATATTCACAATGTTTCAGCTATTGTATACACCTTCTTCAGGTGACTGAAATTTTGATCACTGGGATAAATTGTTCTCATTCTCAAGGACACATAGCCTAGTGGATAAGAGTGCCAGTTAGATCCTGTGACTTGACCCAAAGAGTTGCAACTTCAGTCTCTGTTTACAGCAGTGGTGAACAAAAACTTAGAGAGTTGATTTAAAGGGCAATAACTAAAACATCTGGAAGTGGCATGGCTCATGGAATGAGAACAATATGCCCCAGTGATCAAAATAAAGGGTTCAGTTCAAAATTCCAGTCACCTGAAGAAGGTCAGAGTGTACAACAACTGAAACATTGTGAATATGGTAATAAAGATGAGGATAACAGTCTGAACAATGTAAATAATAATAGCACATTTTTTAACAAAACTTTTTTATCATGTCTTATTAAAATATTATTTCATTGTAGCTTTTCATATATAATAAGCTCAATTTAATGGAGTCCAAAAACAAATAGAAAGGGAAAAATAAAAAGAAAGATTCTGTTGCACCAATTTAATAAATGGGGAGGTTTGAAAATCAGCATTTTAAATTCTGGCTCTTACCTGGGACCTAACATTGACCTCTGGTACCCACAAATGAAAAATATAGACCAATCTCAAACACTAAGTAATTCTATAAAAGTTAATACTAGTCCTTGATTGATTATTCAGTCAGGGAAGATTAGTTTCAATTAATTCTGAAAGGATAATTGCTTGAGAACATTCAACTGCTATAAGGAAATTCATCTGTTCTTGAAGAGCATCAATTTTAGCTGGAAAGAAGTCAAATGAATTCCCCAAAGAAATAATCCCTCTGTGAGCTTATATTTTATTTGCATTCAATGTATTTATTTATATCCGTTTTAGTCTTTGAACTTCATTTCACTTGAAATAACGCTCTCGTTCAGATGTTTTCTATTAAAAAACCACTTGTGAATGATTTATAGTGGTTTAGGTTATTAAGACATATAACGTTGAACTCAAAAGACAATTTGTTATCATAAAATTATAGTGGAGGGAAAATTCTACGGCTATAACATGTTGAAATACTGATTCTCATACTCACTGATGTTAAGCAACATGAGTCTGGTCAGTACTTAGATGAGTGATCTCTTGGGAATATCAGATGCTGGAAACTTGGAGGTGGTGTAATGGATAATGACTTGGAATTGGAATTTGGCTCTCTAATCTTATTTAGTTTGAAATTCGACAGCTAAGTTTGAATTCCTATTTTTCTTATATTCTCATACTTTTAGATAGGTATGAATTCACCTTTCCGTGAAGCTCTGGGTTAATTAGTTAAAAATCTATCAGTAAATCATTATTATCTTCCCCAAAATTTTATCTAAATTATTTTCTGGCTTTAAATAACTTGCAAAAAAATGTTGATAAACTGTATAAATCAATAAGTCAAATCAAATTCAGGTCTGGTAAAAATTCTCTCCGAGAGTTAAGAGTTTGGAAAAACCCATGCAATTCTGATTGTATAAATGTCTATGCCATGAATTGACTAAAAACTAAAATCTTTATTTACTCATATGATATTGATATCAGGAGTCTGGCCAACTTACACAGAACACAGTAGTTAAGTTTTGGACGTAAACCCATCAGTCAATACATAAAGAAAAGTGGTCAATAGTATGAAAAGAAATCATCAATGCTGGTGAATGTAAGTTTGAAGCCAAAAACTCTGATCAAAGTCTTCTTGAAATTTTTAAGAATGAACATATAATGAACTTCTATTGATCTATATAGTAGTAAAATTTTGCTTTTGCATGCCTGCATGTAATCTCTATGAATCTGAAATAGTGTGTTTTACATTCAACTTGAAAAAAGCCATTTTTCAAAATTACAAAATAAGTTTTCAAGGAAGATAATTATTAAATGTTAATGGATACTATCCCTTATTTATTTATTTATTTATATATGAATAAAAAAAATCTGTGTGCCAAAAATAGCTCCCTTTTTGCACATCATACATAAAAGTTACATCTGAGGAATTGTGAAATGGCAAAGTGAGGAGAAAGTTTTGTCAATAATCTATGTAAATGTAAGCTCCCACCTTAAATTTGACCTTGTGTCACATTTGATTTAAGTGGTTATATGGATAATTATAAACACAGAAATTGCATAATCTCTGAGGGAGTAATTTCAATTATTTTTTTATTATAATTTCTTTGATCTGTTATTTAATAATTTAATCAATCTGTTTTTCTGTTTTCCTTTATCTCTACAGAGTGCAATGGATAAATTGTCTTCTGAATTATGCAAAAATGAAAATATTACTGACATCTCATTTAAAAAGATATATTTAGCAAAATTACACAAAAATATCTTGAAATACTAAAGAGTAAATTTATTTAATAAAATTGCCACTGGCTTCAACCCCAGTTTCCAGACAACTTCAGAATCCTCTGCATCTCTTCAGGACAGTCTCCTTGTTTTAGTTGGTAAATGCTACCTTCAGTTCATCTTTGGTATTAAAAGGAGTTTTGCTGCTATCTTGCTCAACTGCACGACACACATAATAATCAAGGGAGTTGCAGTCTGAGGAGTCAGGTGGACAGATGTAAGGGTGATGTGGTCGCAGAAATTATTTGACAGCCTTGACTCAATTCACTTACTTGTATGGCATGGTACAGAGTCCTTTTGCTAGACATAGGATCCTCCAGCAGCCACCCTCTTGACTCAGGGCAGACCTACCTCTTCAAGGCACTTGATGTAGGCCTCTGTATTGAATTTGAGAACTTGTGGGAAAATGAATGAAGTCATAACAATAGCATCACTAGTGATCACTTCAAACACCTTTGTAATCCAAATTAGACTCATCCAACTCTTTCCGAATTCTCTGCACTGTTCTTAGATTGACATCCAAACACTCCAAAATTGTCATATCATATTTTTTAATATGATATGACAATTTTGGAGTGTTTGCATGAATGCCATACAGTACAGCATGTCATTTTCAAATTTCTAGCAAAAATTGTTATTGTGTCCTTTTTTTTCTGCAGACAGTGCCCAACTGATCCTACTATACTGTGTAGTTGACAAAATAAAAAAAAACATTCAAAGATTAATTAATAATATAAAATGGCAACAATTTACATTTTGCACTCTGCATGTTTCATTTTTTTATGTTGCTTTTTATTATTACTTTTTATTATATATTTGATATTATCAATGCTTTTATGAGTGAAATAAAATTTTGAAAAGTGGTTTTGCAGTAGAACTTAATTATAAAGTGATATTATTTTACTCACATTAAAAATATCTCTATCAGTCAGTGTATTCAGTGATGATTGTGGAACTTTAAAAGTAGGGACTGACATTTTTCTGAGGAGGAGGAGGTCAAACTTAAGCAGCACCTGGGACTTCTGTGCCAAGTGTCTTCAAAAGATTGGAGAAAATTATAGGTGAACTCTTTCACTCAGCCATAAATCACTGACTGCTTTTGTATCTAAATATCAAGTTGGGGACATTATTTCAAATTAATGTCTTCCTTCAGATATGAAAATATGACTATTAAGTTTTTCTCCCTCCTAACTACAATTCTGTTTCTATCTGGTTGTTTTATTTTGTTTATTTTTCTTTCAAACTTGTCTTTGTAAATCTTATCAAAATCAGAGACTGATCAGTCTCATAAATTTTTGAAGCTCATGAAAGTGGCGGGGGGGGGGGGGGGGAACCAGGGGCTAGACAAGTTGACGAGGACATAGAGTGCCAAAAATTTGTTCACAACTTCACTGACAGCTAAGGGCTTGACAACAATTGACAAATAATCAAATATATGACAATAGATGAAACATGGATCCACCACTTTACTTCAGAGTCAAATCAACAATCAGCTGAGCGAACAGCAATAGATGAAAGATGTCTAAAGTGACTAAAGACATAAACATCAGTGGGCAAGGTTTTGGTCTCTGTATTTTGGGATGGGCAAGGTAATTGTTCATCCATTACCTTAGGAAAGGAAGAACCACCAAAAGCAAATATTATATAACATTATTGGTATGTTTGAAGGAAGAAATTTCCCAAAAAACAGCCACAAATGAAGAAGAAAAAAGTGATCTTTCACTAAGACAACACACCATGTTACAAGTTGATCGCAATGATGGCAAAACTACACGAATTGCACTTTGACTTGCTTCTACATCCATCCTATTTCCAATATCTTGTCCCCAGCAACTACTGGCTGTTTGCAGACCCCCCAAAAATGCTTCAGGCAAAGAGATTTGACTCCAATGAAGAAGTGATATAAAAAAACTGAAGCATATTTTGAGGCCAAAGATAAATTGTTCTACAAAAAAAAGCATCGAATTGTTTGAAAAGTGTTGGAATCAGTGTATCACCCTAGAAGGAGACTATATTGATGGATAAAGTCAAATTTTGCCTAAAAGTTGTTGTTCTATCAGTTAGGCCTGGGGTTTATTGAGTAATATGTTATAGTTATATATATATATATGCAGATATATAGAGAAAATGAGATAAAAAATCATAAAATAGATTTTCTGTGATCAACATAATCATTCTTGCTAAGAGTCTTGATGAGTTATTGAAAAATCCCAAAACTCTGTGTTGACTTTCAATAAGTATCAAATATTTTTTCTTTTACTTTAGTATATATTCACATATGTATTATTAAAAACAACAAATATTTTGTGGCAATTTTAATGATTGACTTTTCCAAAATATGAATACGCCTTTTCAAACAAAGAGGAAATTCTGTCAGAAATTATCTGTAGTTCATTTTCTAAGAAAAGTATAAAAATTATTTTTCAAGCTTTCAACTTTCTTAAGACATTATCAGAGTAGGTGGAGACAATTGGTGAGCTTCAGAGAATTAGTGTTGCAATATTGACAAAGTGAGATGTGACATGTTTTTTTTTATATATACATTTGAGGATGCAGGCTCTTAAGTTATAATTGTTTTTATTTATTGATGGTTCTTGTATGAGTATTGTTTCAAGATTCATAAGTTTGTTTTTATTATTTGATTTTGCTTGTATTTTGATAAAGAACATTTGCTACCTGAAAACAAAATACACACACACACACACACACACACACACACACACACACACACACATATATATTTATATGTGTGTTTATGTAGAATTAATGTAGAAAAGTTTGTCACTTAACTGAGCAAAGTCATGCCAACTTCAAAGTTATGATGTCCTCACTCATAGGGCTTAATTTCAATTTAGCAGATTGAAATTAAGCCCTGATGAGTGAGGACATCATAATGGTGCCTTCACAAAACTTTGAAGTCATCATGACACTGCTCATTTAAGTGACAAACTTCTTCACATTGGTCCTATTAATGCTCTAGTATGTATATATAGACATCAACCCATACCCAATATGTATTTATATATTATTCAGCTGAGGCACCTTCAGAATTTTCAGTTCAAACATTTGCCCACACACCAGAGCTGGTTGTTAGATGCCAGAGCATATCTGCACTAGAGTGGGTCATGTACTCAACATACAGGGCCAAATCTACTCCATTCTTACCAGTTATGCTTCCAGATATTTTTTTTCATAATCAATTCACCCCAAGCAAGACAGTACTGCCACTAGGGCATTGGGGGGTTACATGAGAAGAGAGCTAAAAAGAACAAAGCACAGGAGGTGTTAGAGAAAGGATAAGAGAAAGATGGGAATCAAGGAGATAAAAGATAGCAGTTGACATTGCACTTAAACTCTTGGAAATTGTAGTTATCAGGAAAGCAAGTATACAAACAGAGAGCTCCACAGGTGAGAAGTGTGAGAAAAGAAACTGGTAGAGTAGAACTTAGAAGTGGCAGTTGCATTTGATTATTTTAATTGTAAATGGTTGGGACCTAATTGCCAGTCTAGTAGCTCAAGTAAATTCATGTAGTAGGAGTAAAAATTCTGTTACTGACCTTACTGGCGTCCATACTCTGAACTTCTCAATTACTTAGTCTCTCACACAAGTAGGGGATGTCCCCACATGCTTCCCCAGTATGCTTGAAGGACACTCTTCCCTTCTAGGTTTCTTAAAGTTCATTCATCCCCCTGGGTTCTCCAATGCCCACAGGAATCACTTCTTTTGCCCTTTTCTCTCTGCTTGTAATGAAAGCAAGTGGATCCTAAATGATGCTAAGCTGTTGTTTGCTGATAAAATAAAACAGCATACAGCACCCTGCAAGTTTGGCTCGAAAGACTACTGGCGGCTCTGCAAAAGTATGTCAATCAGCACCAAACATTTGATCCCTCCTTTATTCAATAAATTTGAGGTAAACATTCTGTGTGATTTAATTTTCACACATGTGTATTTTTTTTATGGCAATTAAAGGTTCTTGTTTGAATAGACCTGCCATTTTTTTCTTTTTTTTTTTTTTTTGAAATTCACTCCTTTTCTTTGGCCTGATTTGCTCTCTATCACTGGCCTCCCTCCCACCTCACACCCCATATTCTGGGGCTACTGACCTGTTAGTAGTCTAAGCATTCTTGCCAGCTTGATATATTTGTAGAAATATTTTCTCTTCACTGTAATTCAGAAGCAATGTTAAAATGTAACAACTCAGAAGGAATAATCATTTTGAAATTTTTTACACTAAGTAGAAAAATGATTGAAAACTCTTGATAATATGCAAATAAAACACATTGAAAAACTTAACAGAGGCACTTTATCAATCATTCTTAATGAAACATGTTTTAGAGTGGGATTGCTACCCAAATACACACACATATATATTTAGCAGATATACATGCTTGAGTACACATACAGTAGTTTTTTCAACAAGAAGGATGCAGGTTCATACTTTAACAGAAGGTTCATTTTCTTTATTTCCAGATGCCCAGGCAGGTAGATATATAATTACACTGTTTTCAAACACAGGGATGTCTACTCAGACATATGTATCTACTACATATAATGTTTAAAATAACACATATATTAGGACATTGAATAAGTTCTTGCTGATTTTTCATGAAAAGTAATGTTTTATTTACAAAAATTAGTAAGAAACATGCCACTGAAAATATTGTTTATCACTAGGCACTACTTTTTCCCAGCTTTCTGGCAGTATTTGAATTTCATATAAGAAAAATGGCACATTTTTTGAGACTAACCATGAGACAACCCCTTTTTTGGCATCTTCATAAGAATGAGTGCTGCTCAACAAGGCCATGTGCCATTCATTGAAACAAGTGATAATCGGACAGGGCAATGTCTGGTGAATATGGCAGGTAGGGTAGAACTTTCCATTTAAGCATTTTCAAGTAAGTTTTCACCTGATTTGTAACATATGGCCTAGTTTTGTGAGATTGCAAAATCACTTTGTTGTGTCTGTGCTTGTATAGCAGCCATTTTTTTTCAATGGTCTGTTCAAACACATCAGTTGTAGTTGATAGTGATCTCCTGTGGTGGTTTAGGTTGGTTTAAGCAGCTTATAGTAAACTACACCTAGCTGTTCCCACCAAATGCATAACAGAAGCTTTGAACCATGGATATTTAGCTTTGCCACCGATGTTGATGCATGACCAAGCTTTCTTCATGATCGTCTATGCTTAGGGTCATCATAGTGTATCCACTTGTCATCACCAGTCATAATATGATGCAAAAAAACCTTTCCTTTTCTGCTGCTGAAGCAGCCGTTCACACGTGATAAGACAACATCTCTTAACTTCAACTTATACAACACCCAATGTACTTGCTTTGGAATCCTTCCTAATGCTTTCAAACATTTTGAAAATGTTGTGTTATCAATTTCTAATGATTCTGCATGTTCAGCTTGCACCTGACATGAGACTTCATTAAGTAATGCCTTTGATTCTCTGTCTTCAAAGTTTTTCAGCACACCAGAGCATTCTTTATCTTCAACATTGTTGTGTCCTGTTAGGGCCAGGAAGAAAGACACAAAAAGAAGGTAGGTTGAACCAGTGTATTGGAATAACAGAACATATATACAAAATAAAAGTGTTATTAATCAGCAGATAGAAGTGTCCATCTGAACTGTCAAGTTACACTGCATCTCGACTGCCTCTTCTACAAAGTCTCATAGGTTAGTATTTATAAAGGAGGAAGAGTTCATTCCAACATAGATATGGTACCATAACAAACATCAAAATCATTATTTTTCAAGCATCTCAACCAATTTCTGCATATTGTTCTTGAACTGATGCCTTTGTTTCTCGCTGCTAAACAAGTTGACTGAAAGGTTGCCTAATTTAAACAATTCACATTGTAAATTTACATTGCCTGCATAAGTCACTAAATCTCTTGTTTTATAATGTTTAAACACTTATATTGAGTATAGAACAAACTCACTTTTGTCAAACATTCCTGACAAAATCTTTATTGCCTCCTCAAACAAGATTTCTTTTTTTTTTTTTTTTTTTAAATCATTTCACCCCGAGCAAGGCGGAAACACCACTGATGTGCAGAGGTTTACATAAATGTAAAAAGATTAATTAGAAAAGAGTGAGGAGTACAAACTAGTTAGAAAGGAACAATAGAAAGCTGAGAAAGCAGGTGCGATGACAGATACATAGGTGGAGAGAAAGGGAAGGTTATACAGGGGAGGGGAGAGAGCTAGAGGCCAGTGGTTAGTAGATGAGTATTAACTTTGCATTTAAATTTCTGGAGGTTGTAGCCGTCAGGAAAGCAAGAATACGGGAGTGAGTTCCACAGGCGGGAAGTGCGAGAGAGGAAGCTGCAGGAGTAGAATTGTTGTCTGCATTTGGCTAACCTGACTGTGAATGGGTGGGACCCAGTTGCCAGTCTGGTTGCACGGGTAAACACCTGTTGAGGAGGCATCAGTGACTTAAGCTCATCCGAGCAGAAGCCATGAAAGTATTTATAGAAGAGACAGAGGGAGGCCACATTTCGACGATGGGGAAGTGGCTGCAGTCGAGTCACCATATCAGTACCTATCACATTACAGACTCTCCTTTGGAGCTTGTCAAGAACACTGAGGAGAACGGCAGGGGCACCTGACCATAAATAGCAGCAGTACTCCATGCACGGACGGATGGTTGACTTGTATATATGCAGGATGGATTCAGGTAGAAAAAACATCCTGGATCGACATAGTGACCCAATCTTCTTAGCAGTAGATTTTGCTATGGATTCAATATAGTGGTTCCATTTGAGGTCTGAGAACAGGGTAAGTCCGAGGAGGCATAGTGTATTACTCTCAGGGAGAATCACTTGGTCCATGCTTATGGGAGGCAGAAGAGGTTGCCTGTAATGGTTGACAGACAACAGCTTGGTCTTAGATGAATTGAAGTTGACAAGCCACTTCTTGCCCCAGTTCACCACAGAGTGTAGATCCCGCTCAAGGTCAGCAGCGAGATTATGTCTGTCCGCCACAACAGGTTTCTTACTGGAGCGGGAGTATATTGTAGTGTCATCTGCGTAGATGCCTACTTGGGACTTAATCTCATCTGGAAGGTCATTGATGAAAATAAGGAAGAGCATCGGGCCCAGGATAGAGCCCTGTGGGACACCAGCATTCGTGCTGTAGGACGAAGAGGCACGACCATTCAGAACGACCTTCATTTTGCGGTTATTTAAGAAAGATTGGATTAGGTCAAGCAGGTGACCGGTAATACCATAACTGCATAGTTTGCATAGGAGGCCAGAGTGCCAAAGCCTGTCGAAAGCCTTGGAGATGTCCAGAGCAACCGCACAAGCCTCGTCAGACTCATCAAGGGCCTGTAGCATGTACTCCGTTACGGTTGTAAGCAGGTCAGCCGTGGACCTGTCAAAGCGGAATCCATATTGCCTGTCGGAGAACAGTTTGTAGGCGGTGAGATGATGAACTATTTCAGCATTGATTATAGCCTTGAATACTTTCCCAAATATTGGTAGAAGACTGATAGGGTGATAGTTGGATGGGTCCGAGGGTTCACCACAATTCTTAAAGACAGGAACGACTGAAGAGAATTTCCAGCATGCAGGAAAGCAGGAAGCAGAAAGGCAGTAGTTAAACAGTTTAGAGAGGACAGGGGAAAGTTCAGGAGCACACCTCTTAAGGACTATCACCGGGATTCCATCGTCTCCACACGCCTTATGGGGGTCGAGTTTTGAAATTACTCTGGATACTACTGTCGGGGTAATATATACGTCGTGCAGTTTGGCCTCAGTTCTAATAGGGAAGTCGGGTGGGTGCACTCCGGACGAGTCGAATGTGGAGTTGGATGAGAATCTGTGGGCAAAGCACTCAGCTTTGTCCGCAGATGACATGAGAACCTCAAATCCATGGATTAAAGGAGGTATTGAGGATTTCCTATTGTTGAGCACTCGTTTACAAATCCTCCAATAGTCCTTGGAGCCGAACTTGCGGTCAGCTATGTGCTGTCGCATTCTCTCAGCAAACAACTGTTTGGCGTCATTTAGGGTTCTCTTGCACTCATTGCAAGCAGATGTGAACAGGTGCCTATTGTGATCAGTTGGCTGTCTCCGGAATAGACGAAAGTAATGGTTCCTGTGGGCAATGGCGGCTGAGCAGGCCGGAGAGAACCATGGAGAGGAATGAGGTTTTAAGCAATACTTCCTGGTGGGTATGAAGGCATCAATGCCAGCTTTCACCCATGACGAGACCTCAGAGGCACAGTCATCAACTGATAGGTCAAACACTTCTGGCATTTTAAGTAAAATTAGGTTCATATATTTAGTGTTCTCCTCTGTACCTAATTTTTGAAGTGACAACGTAATTTTCTCCTCCTCAGACTAATGTTTGCACCTTTTTGAAAAAATTGTCTCATACCTCTGAAAATAGACAGCAAAAGTTTGTCTGGGTCATACTTGAATTCTGATAACAAATTCAATATTCCTTTGGAGGAAAAAAATCTGTAACCCTGTTCTTCTGTTGTTTTAGATATTACGGTTTCATACAATATAAAAAGTTTTTTTGAGATATGAATTATTGACTGATAAAAGTCCTAATAACTGACCCATAGCTTGGAGTTTTGTTTTGTTTTATGGCATATCAAACTCAATGGGTTATTTAATGCTGACAACATTTTTACAAAAGATTCATATGAATAGAATATATATTCTTTCTAAGAAATCTATCTGAAGATCAGGTTTCATTAATGTACTTTTGTAAAGAGGGTTTTGTTGAGAGTCAAATGTATTGCTGGTATGTACTTTTTTACCCAAAAATATATTCCTGGTAATATTCTTTTTACAAAAGTGGATTACTGATCATATTTTTTCCTCCAGTTTTCTTTAAAAATGTATTACTGGTAATATTTTCTCTTCAAAAATGTAATTGGTAATATATTCTTCCCCAAAAGGTATTGCAGGAATTTTTACTATAAAAGCCTATTTTTGTAATTTCATAGTGTTTTCGCCTCAGTTTGGGAGTTAACTAATAACTCATAATTGAGACCCTAACAGGTCAGGGTTGACTTGGAAACAACAGCAATTAAGAGGTGGTTCTATGCTCCTCAAAACCTCCCAATCAGAGGCTTTGTTGCCAGATGCAGTTTTTTATCATGCCCAGGATATGGATGCAGTTTACTATCATACCTAGGATGCTTCATTGAAAAGGAGGGGTTCTCCTCTGCAGAGGGGCAGTCAGTGTATTCTGAAGCACCAGCTGACAGGGCATATATATGAGGAAAGTAGAGATGAATTTATAACTTTCCCAAGTGTATTTGCATTTAAAAACCCAACTGAAATTGGAATTCGGCTCTCCAATTTATAACTCCGAGCAACTATTCATTATACCACTTGCTCATCCAAGCTTACAGTACATGTATTCTCAAGTGGTTGCCTCTCTAGGTACTGACCAGACTCAATGTTGCTTAACTTTGGTGATCAAATGAGAACCAATGTTTCATTACACTTGTAAAATATGTATAGAGAGTGAACAAATACAAAGTTTGTTAAAATTAAATTTTGTATTAGATTCAAAAGTTCAGCTTTCTTCTTCATTTTTAATTAACTTTTTGGACTAAACAATTTACATCTCATTTGATCCTACTTCTAATTTACATGCCCTCAAGTCAAAAAATTCAGAATTAAAGGAAAATTTAGTTCAAATGATAACCTACTTCCTTGTCTTTTGATTCTTCCTTGTGAGAAAGGAAAATGTCTCAGCTGAGACAGAATAAAAACAGTAGAAATCAATGATTATCAACACGAAAATCTTATGCAAATGTGTGTAGACACTTAAAGAAAAAATCATATTCAGCTTTGTACAACTTAATTGTTAATGTTACATCCTTGACAGACAGTTTCAGTTTTATGCACCCCACCACTCATGTTGGCCATTACATCTGTTGTCAATGTGGATCTCATGACACACACTTTAACTAATCCCCTTACTTCCACATTTATAGTTCTTTCTTATAAGACTTCAGCTACTGAATCAATTCAAAATCTATAATGCAAAACAATACTAATATCTAAAAGAAAACTGTTGTGTAACTAGCTAATAGCAAATAAGTGCAATATCATGTAATTTTCCTCTTGAAGTATCTTTAATCTTTCTTAATCTATAGAATTTTTAATCTTTCTGTGGTATAAAATCTAGAAAGAATATCCAGATCTTTTGCACATTTTTCAAAAAGAAATAAGTTTTTTTCTTTGTCAGCATGCAATTGCTGGTCTAACATCCTTAAGAAAGGCATAAACCCATCTCTTCCCTTATTAGCTATGGGTTTGAATACCAAGATAGACTAATCTTTCTAGCTGAGTAAAATTTCTGGTTGCATTCACTTTCATGAAAATGTCATTGAAAAAATATGAATTCATCTCATGTCTCCTTAACTATGGGTTAAATACCAAGGTGTTTTAGCTGAGTAAACATTCTGCTCTAGTATTTTGCATTCACTTTCACAAAAGAGATATTGGCAAGGCCTGAATTGATATCTACTTTCCCTATCAGTTATGAGTTAAATAGCAAAGTAAAAATTGTAATTCTCTATCCTTGTGTAGCAACCAGTTTAAAAGAAGGAAATCTTTGAAATTCAAAATTACAGAGAAAAAAATTTGAAACTGCTACACTATTTTTCTCAAGAAAGCATGGCAATTACCAGATAATAAAGAAAAAAAATCTGTGGAGAGCCATGAATGCCTATGTCCTGAAAAGACAAGGTATTTTTTAAAATATTTGCCATATTTTACAACAAAAGCTTTCACATAAAGTATCAACATTGAGAGAACTGTAAGACACAATCTATTTTTAACTAGTTTTTTATACTTACTCACTTTAAATTATTTAACCATCTAATAATTTATTGATTTGAAATTATTTAGTGTTCAATTAAAACATTTCCCACTTTTATAGTAACTGAGATTTCTTCCTTGGTTTTACAATTGTAACTATTTTGAAAGGCACATGCAAATGATAATTGTGATAGTGAAATTAGCCATTTTCACAATCAGCATTCATTGCCTAAGCACCCAGATATTCACAGTTGAAATTTCTAAAACCTTTCTCTTTAAACAGTTTTTCAGAAAATTAGATTTCACATGTGTTACTTAGTGTTATAACTAGTTATACAATTGATAGCAGTCTGCATTCAAGGCTTTCCTTTAATATAGTGTGACAAGTTAACATCTTGATTAGATTATTTTTCTTTCTAGTTACAAGTTCTACCAATTTTTGCTGTTGCTACCGTTGAAAATTTTCTAGTGATGCAGTTTTTGTTATTTGGTAAAGCTCTTTGTAGCACAAGTCTACAAGGCAGTGTTTCTCAACCAGTGTTCTTTGGAACCCTGAGGTTCTACAAGAGGTTGCTAGAAGTTCTATGAGAAACAGCGATTAATAAGCTAATGCATTTTTTGGTAATTTTTGTTAAATTTTATATTTGTCATTTTACATTACACATATGGCATATTGTTGGAAAATCCTTGGTTATTATAATAACAACTTCAAACTCTTATATTATTTAAAATTCTAATGATCATGAGGAATATATTTAGTGATACCTGTATGGTGTCAGTGTGCAACCATCTTTACTGGTTAGTAGATAAGACCTGTATGTGGTAGATTTATGTATCATTTAGTAACTCACTTGAGTACAAGATGAGTGTCTTTATATTTAATTGGAGTAGATAGACTAAACTATCACCCGGTTCACACTCCACCCACGTCTATTGAACTGGTTAAGAGGCTCATCCCTTGTTCCCTGTTTAGGATGTGGTTTCCGGTTTACTCTTTTTTAATCTTTTCACTCTTATGTAGCCCCCTGCACATCATTGGCATTACCACTTTGCTCGGGGTGATATAATTAAAAAAAAAAATTATATTTACCACATGAACTATGATAAAAATATAAAAGTGATAGATATTAATGATTGCATATAATAATTTTTATGCAGGGGTTCCCTGAGATATAAAAACTATTTCAAGGGTTCCACAAGGGTAAAAAGATCGAGAAACATTACTATAGGGTCTGATGAGGAATTATCTTCTTTAATACTGAAAGAAGTCATTCTCTTTAAGCCATTTCTAATTTCATTGGTCTGAGAATGCCTATAAAGCAATACAATGATGACTCATTATTTCTATTTACAGCATCATGACATTGTTTAGCTTTTAACACTTTTCTTTTAGCTTACTGTCTTATCTGTGAACAGCAACTGATACCTTTGTATCGCAACTATCATCTTCGTATTCTTCTACACATAAAAATACAGAATTCGATTTTTGTTAACCATAAACACACCTTTCGTTATATTATAGGACTGCCAATTGTTGAAGTGGGATATTATTTGAGAATTTGTATTTATGTAAATTCCAAAATATGCTTTTCAGCATGGAACATTTTGTTGTATTATCAATTGTTAACGAGATATATTTTATACCATGTATGACAGATGGTTTGCTGAGAAGTAAGAAGTCCCATGGGGAGAATGGGAGAGACAAAGGTAGTTATAAAGATACAGTGTATCTATACTGTGCATAATTTGTTTTTGTTTTTGGTTTTTTACACATTGCCAAGCATTGGGTGGATCAACTGCTACAATATCATAAGCTGTCGACTCTTCTAACTTTTAAAGTTGTTTTTATTGTTTCTATTAAACCTGCATTGTTCCTATTCATCTTTCATTTTGTGACTTTACACTGAAAGTTCAATCTCTGTTACCAGTATGCATGAAGCCATTTTCTGTCAAGGTGTGATGATAATGTGCTAGGCTTACAGCAGTCTCACTTTGAAACACTAGTTCCCCTGTACAATCACCAAAGTTAAGTAACATTGAACCTGATCAATGCTTAGGTGGGTAACCAACTGGGAATACCAGGTGCTGTAAGCTTGGATATGAAGGTGATGTAATGAATAATGGTTTGGAATTGTTAATCAGAGAGCCAATTTCTAATTTCACCTGGGTTCATTAGATTGACTTACATGCAGATATTCTTCTGGAAGGTATGAACCCACCTCTTCCCCAAGCTATGGGTTAATTAGTAAGACTTGTATCACTAAATCATTATTATATCTTAAAAAAATTTTTATAATCTAACAATATTTTATGGCTTTAAATAACCTGCAAAGGGTTGATAAACCATAGAAAACAAATGAATCAATCAACTATATGGTGAGATATGAATGTAATTAGTTCCCTTTTTATTACATACCTTTGTGAGATAATTCTTGTATGTGCCGTGTTGCTTCAGGATCAAGGTAATAATGGTTTTTTACAACTTCCAGTACTTTGTAACTTTTAGCAATGTTTGCTTCATACTCTTTGAACTGCTGCTCATTTACTCAAGTTTGTTTGGGAGGTTAATAGTTGTTTCCCTCTATTCCTCTTGCCTTTAGTATGTCCTGTGAGTGTCAAATCTCCAAGCCCCCTTTTCTTCATTATGTGTCAAAAAACTTTCAGCTGTCTAATTCTGATTCTCAGAAGAAGTGTCTATTTTGTTTCCATTTTCTTTAGAACTTCCCCCTTGCTCACATGTTCCATCCATGGCATACTCAGTATTCTTCTGTAGAACCCCATTTCTATTGCCCCAAGTCTCCTCTCCATCTGTGAAGAAATTATTCAGATTACATTATTCAATATGCTGTGTTATTTTGGAGTGTGTGTGATCATGGCTGTTCATAACTTTCTATCCTTTGTTAAGTTTCCTTTTTCACCACCCCTCCCTGTCTGTGTTCTGACATCCATTTACATTGCTAGGTAGGTTACTCACTGTTCTCCTCTATCCCTCTTACCTTCAAGATGTCCAATGAGTGCCAAATTTTCTAAGCCCTCTTTCTCCATTATGTGCTGTAGAAATTACAACTCTTTCTGATGCCACAAATAAGTTTCCATTTTGTTCCCATTTTCTCTAAAACTTTGATGTTGCTCATGTGTTCAGTCTATGGTATTCTCAGCATCCTTCTGTAGAACTGTGTTTCTGTTGCTTTCAAGTTTCTTCTTCATCTGCAAAGAAATTGTCCAACATTCACTGTCATATAGAAAGACCAGACTACATTAAACTTCGTAAATATCTTACCCAATATTGTTTAGGAAACAAAACCCCTTTTGCACATACTTGCTCTTGTTAACACTATATTTTAGATGATTCATCCTTCAGTATGTTCTCTGAGAAAAAAATGAAGATTTTTTTTTCAAGAATAAAAAAGAAAAATAGAAATGGTCAAGTCATTAATATACAAAACAGGTCAATATTTCAACAAACCACTTACACAAATTACCAAGGCAATCTAAAATCATATCTGGAGGTGTTCCCTAATACACAATTCGCTTCACAAAGAAAAACTATATTGGATTGAAATCTGTATTAGATTCATGCATCTAATGAACAAGTTGATGTATATTACCTCCTCAAATCATGCCAAAATGCTGATTCTTGTTTGACAATAAAAGTTGTTGAGCCTGGTCAGCACTTAGATGGAAGATCATTTGTGTAGACAGGGTATTGTAAGTAACCTCCTACACGGTGAAATATGTTTGGGCTTTAAATAACCCACAAAGAATTGATATGCTATAAAGACACAAATCAATCTGTTATGTTTTGAAAATCAATATGAGTATCAGTAGTCATAGCACAGCTCTGCGTGTCCTCTGTGATGACAGGCTATTTTCAGTCCATACTTCTCCAAGTACTCTCTATTTTCTGGTCTCTTGATTTGCATACGATAATGCACCTACCTGAATTGGTGAGATCATACACCTTGTTTTTTCTCTTACTACTCTTAATTATTTTGCTTTGTACTGTCCTTCTTCTTGTCTCTCTTGTTTTCTCTTTAAAGGTGACCCCAGTCTGTCTTCATTTTCCTCATTCTCACCTTCTTCCATTTCCTGCTCTGTTCTACTTTTATAACTTTCTGCCTCTTCTTGTTCTTGACCTTCCATTTCTTCATCCTCCAGCTCATCTCTGCTTCTGAACTGATCTGTATATGCCAGCATATTTTGTTCCTTCTTTTCCAATGTAGCTGTGTTGTGACCTTTTGCATCAAGAAATTTTCTGGATTCATCTCTTTATTCTTCCTATACCACACCTTTTCTCTCATTGCAAAGGACATAGTTCTGGGGGCTCCGATTTGTCTTCTCATTAACGCTGATGGGTTCAGTTTTATTCCTCCCTGTAAAATAGATCTGTAACTGAGAAGAATTTTTGGTAAATATGCTTTTATGTTTTCTGTAAGAGGTGAGAATGCTTTTAATCTCATTTTCAGGGTTTGTAACATTTTTTCTGCAATGCTATTAGACTGTGGGGATATGGTGGTGTCATGGGATGCAATTTGTTTTAATCATGCACATAAATTCTTGTCACAAAACTTGGGTGCATTTCTGTGACTAATGTCTGGGCTTACTTGAGAACATGGTTCTTAGTATTTGTTTTATTGTGGTAGCTTTTCTGTCTTTTACCCTAACTGGCCATCCTGAATATGAGTCGACTAATACTAAGAATAATCCTCTATCTCTGACATGTGTATGATCCATATGAACCCTAACCCACAGTTCTAGTTCTTTGGGCCATGATTGAATTCTTGCTTGCTTGAAGTTCTTTATTTCCACACATTTTTGGCATCTCTTAATGTATTCTACATCTTTTGAATATCCTGGCCAACATGTTTTCAGCTTTAGTCTTTTTTGCATTTCTGTTATGCCACAATGCATGTTATTAAGTACTCCTTTTAGTCTGTCTCTTCTCAGTATTTGTGGAGCTACTATTACATCTCCATATATAATGCCATTTTCTCTGGTTAGTTTGTGCTTTGTTTTTTTTTAAGGGCCACTCTACCATCAAACAATGACTCCATATATTATTTTTATTCTCTCTACTATTTTGCTTAACACTGGATCTTACTTTGTTTCTATTTTGAGTCTATTTAGAGGAAGAATGTCTGTTTCTACCCAGTGTATTATTTTATCTTCAGCATTTCCTTGTTTTTCTTCTGTTTCTTTTTTCATGCATGATAAAGCGTCTACATGAGGAATAATGTTCCCTTTTACGTACACTATGTCAAAATCGAATGCCATGTTTTTATTGCTCATCTTAAAATCCTTGATGATATGACTTTTGGCAATTCTTTTCTCAGGTTAATATGAATTTTCATTGTTTGTAAGCCCGATTTTAATAAGAATTCTTATCAAAAGTTTTGTGCCCTCTCCATGCTTCATACTATTGCTAGCGCTTATTTTTCAATATCTGAGTAGCTTCTGCTATATTATCAAATTTTTTTTTCCTAATAAAACTCTTTCAATTGCTGTTTGAAAAATATGGCTGGAAATCTTTATCCAAAATGGTAGATGTTTCAATCTTAATAAACGTATAGGGGTGTTTAACATGGTTATTTCTTTGAACTTCTGATCATTTTCTATTTCATTGTATGCTGACTTGAGATCAATTTTTGCAAGGTACTCAATTTTTGCTTACTTGTGGCTTGCAGTTTCGGTATTTGGCAATGAAAATAAGTCCAAACATATCTGGTGATCCAACCCTATTTTATAATCACCACATATCCTTAAATCTCATCAGCTTTTTTTTATCACTACTATTGGTGCCTCCCAATTATTACTCTTTCTAATATTCTTTGTTGTACCATTTTGTTTAATTTAGCTACTACCAAAGATAGGATATGAACTGGAACTTTTCTTGACTCTATATACTTTGAGGGATAATTCTCCTTTAGTTGAATGCTTGCTTTATAGCCTTTCAACAATCCTACTGCATTTACTTCTGCTTCCATGGAATTGATTAGTCTCGCTGTGTCTACTTATAATATATCAATCCATAATAATCTGTGACTATAATGGGAATTATTTAAAGAATGCTCGTCGGTTTCAAAATTGCCTTGAAATGTGCCCATTGTTTTAATGATCATTCCATAAATATTGCTTTAGTTGTACACTGCTTTTTCTTAATTTCAGTCATCCTAATTTTATCCAAAAATTTTTTTGTATCAGCATAATTTCACTGCCCGTATCAACTTGCATGTCAAATACTTGGCCATTTACTTTATTTTTTCTCTACGACTTTTTTGTTTTCATTGTAAATACTCCAGTTTCTTTTTCTTCTTTGGCATTTTTAACAGTTTTTACTTTTCTTATTTGCTTTTCATATTTGCATGTTCTGAAAATTATCTTTTTTTTGCAATTTGAGATTATTTTTCCCAAAGCTAGACATTTATATGTGTCTCTCATATGACTTTTTTTACAATATTTACATTTAGTCATGGATTTAGTCATGCTCATCCTATATGTCTTGAATTCTTCTTTTGCTTGATTAAACTGTTGCAAAAACTCAACACTAGCTTCCAAACTCATTCTGCTACTCTGCAGACATTCTAGTATTTTGCACTTGTGGTTTTAGTCTTGTAAATGTTCAATTAATCCAAGATGAATTAATTCATCTTCTGTATTCATTTCAAGTGCTCCCAACTTTTCAGATTCACAATACTGTACTTGTTCTTTCAATCTATATAAGTATGACATAATGGACTCCTGTGTTGCTTGTTTAATTTCTAAAAACATGTTTCTTTCTGCTGTGACCAATTTTTTTGGTCTTATGTTCTTTTTTATGACTTTCATGATTTGCTCAGACATCATTTCTTCTAACCCGCTTGGATAACACATTGTTAAAATTTTCTTCACAGCTTCGTATCCCACTGTAGCAAGAAATAAATTGGTAATCTCATTTTCTCCTTCATCAGTCTTTGTTTTTTAATTTCTTTACTTTTGCAAATGCCGCAAAAGTTCTCATTCATGTTTCTATGGGTTCTGGGTCATCTAGTAAAATCATGGATTCTATCGGTTACACCGTTGTTATGTTTTGCATATCAATGTGAGTAGCAGTAGTCATAGTACAGATCTGCACGTCCTCTTTGACAACAGGCTATTTTCTGTTCTACTTCTTCAAGTACTCTCTATATACACTGGCCTATTCAATTGCATATAATACTTCACAATCAATCAACTAATTAAATTATCACCTCATTCAGCCTCTTTACTCCCTAATGATGCTATCTATCAATTAAACCTCTTCCAGGAAAGAACACCTTTCTCTCTCCAGATATAGACAGTCATATTAGATTTTTACACCACAAATTTTGTTACATCTTTCTTATGATCCTTAAGTTTGAGTAAAATATACAAAAAAGGAGGTTCAAGTGTCCCAAAAATACTAGGTATGTTAATGACTCTTTTTTTAATCGTATCACCCCGAGCAAGGCAGTAATGCCCCTGATGTGCAAGGGGCTACATAAGAGTAAAAAGATTAAGTAGAAAAGAGTGAAGAGGAAGACGAACCAGTTAGAAAGGAGCAAGAGAAGGATGGGAATACAGGTGTGATGACAGTTGCAAAGGTGGAGAGAAAGGAAAGGATATACGGGGTGGTGAAAAAACTAGAGTCAAGTGGTTAATAGATGAGTATTGACATTGCATTTAAATTCCTGGAGGTTGTAGCCATCAGGAAAGCAAGAATATGGAAGTGAGTTCCACAAGCGGGAAGTGCCGGAGAAGAAGCTGCAGGAGTAGAATTGTTGTCTGCATTTGGTTAATCTAACTGTGAATGGGTGGGATCCAGTTGCCAATCTGGTTGCACAAGTAAACACCTGTTGCAGAGGCACCAGTGACTTAAGTTCATTGGAGTAGAAGCCATGAAAGTATTTATAGAACAGACAGAGGGAGGCCACATCTCGTTGGTGGGGAAGTGGCTGTAGTTGAGCCACCAAGTTGGTACCTCTTCTTAAAATTATAAGCATTAGCAAATATAGGCATAAAATAAGTAGAATAGCATGAGAGAAAAAGTATGTATCCATCATGTTCAAATAGAAAAGGAACAAATGATAACTGGTCAGAGACACATTATCTGTAAAAACTTAAAAATATCCGAGTAGTATAAATGTCAACATGCAAATAAGTTTGACTTTAAAAAACATTAAATATTAAAAAAATAAACAGCTTAAGTGTTCAGCCATTGAAAGAGAAACTCTGCTTAGAATTAATGCATTTCATATGTTTCTTTCAAATACATTTGACAAACATTACAAAGCTGAAAGCAAATTCTTTTTAAATTTCTTTGAATAAAATTAATCTTGTCCATAGATTGGAATATAATTTCATACAGATTTATAAAAATATATTTTAATGAAAAAGTCAGTGAAATGGCTGAATTAACATTTCTGAACAGTACAAAAGAAGAAAAGAAAATGTAACCACAATTTTAGTCTATGTGAATTATTTTTTCAAAAATTCAACACAATTATACATTCCATTTTAAGAGGAGAAGCAGTTTTGTTTTAAACAAGAGGAATCACTTTGTGAATTTATGCTTAAAGAATTTTAAAGAATCATGTTTGCATTAACTTGAAAAAACTTTCTCAGAAACATCTTCAACTAATTGCCTTATTGAGAGACAGTAGTTTTAAGAGACTTATTTTCTTACAGCAACAATATTTTCAGGTGAGTTAAAACGTATCTGAAAAGAAAAGAAGCACTTTGCTCAAGGACAATGTTGAAGTAATTGATACAATGCCTAGGTTAACAATATTTTCAGGTGAGTTAAAACGTATCTGAAAAGAAAAGAAGCACTTTGCTCAAGAACAATGTTGAAGTAATTGATACAATGCCTAGGTTAACAATATTTTCAGGTGAGTTAAAACGTATCTGAAAAGAAAAGAAGCACTTTGCTCAAAGAACAATGTTGAAGTAATTGATACAATGCCTAGGTTAACAATATTTTCAGGTGAGTTAAAACGTACTTGAAAAGAAAAGAAGCACTTTGCTCAAGAACAATGTTGAAGTAATTGATACAATGCCTAGGTTAACAATATTTTCAGGTGAGTTAAAACGTATCTGAAGAGAAAAGAAGCACTTTGCTCAAGAACAATGTTGAAGTAATTGATACAATGCCTAGGTTAACAATATTTTCAGGTGAGTTAAAACGTATCTGAAAAGAAAAGAAGCACTTGCTCAAGAACAATGTTGAAGTAATTGATACAATGCCTAGGTTAACAATATTTTCAGGTGAGTTAAAACGTATCTGAAAAGAAAAGAAGTTACCTTGCTCAAGAACAATGTTGAAGTAATTGATACAATGCCTAGGTTAACAATATTTTCAGGTGAGTTAAAACGTATCTGAAGAGAAAAGAAGCACTTTGCCCAAGAACAATGTTGAAGTAATTGATACAATGCCTAGGTTAACAATATTTTCAGGTGAGTTAAAACGTATCTGAAAAGAAAAGAAGCACTTGCTCAAGAACAATGTTGAAGTAATTGATACAATGCCTAGTTAAGAATATTTTCAGGTGAGTTAAAACATATCTGAAGAGAAAAGAAGCACTTTGCTCAAGAACAATGTTGAAGTAATTGATACAATGCTTTAGTTAACAATATTTTCAGGTGAGTTAAAACGTATCTGAAGAGAAAAGAAGCACTTTGCTCAAGAACAATGTTGAAGTAATTGATACAATGCCTAGGTTAACAATATTTAGTGAGTTAAAACGTATCTGAAGAGAAAAGAAGCACTTTGCTCAAGAACAATGTTGAAGTAATTGATACAATGCCTAGGTTAACAATATTTTCAGGTGAGTTAAAACGTATCTGAAGAGAAAAGAAGCATTTTGCTCAAGAACAATGTTGAAGTAATTGATACAATGCCTAGGTTAACAATATTTTCAGGTGAGTTAAAACGTATCTGAAGAGAAAAGAAGCACTTTGCTCAAGAACAATGTTGAAGTAATTGATACAATGCCTAGGTTAACAATATTTTCAGGTGAGTTAAAACGTATCTGAAGAGAAAAGAAGCACTTTGCTCAAGAACAATGTTGAAGTAATTGATACAATGCCTAGGTTAACAATATTTTCAGGTGAGTTAAACGTATCTGAAGAGAAAAGAAGCACTTTGCTCAAGAACAATGTTGAAGTAATTGATACAATGCCTAGGTTAACAATATTTTCAGGTGAGTTAAACGCATCTGAAGAGAAAAGAAGCACTTTGCCCAAGAACAATGTTGAAGTAATTGATACAATGCCTAGGTTAACAATATTTTCAGGTGAGTTAAAACGTATCTGAAGAGAAAAGAAGCACTTTGCCCAAGAACAATGTTGAAGTAATTGATACAATGCCTAGGTTAACAATATTTTCAGGTGAGTTAAAACGTATCTGAAGAGAAAAGAAGCACTTTGCTCAAGAACAATGTTGAAGTAATTGATACAATGCCTAGGTTAACAATATTTTCGGGTGAGTTAAAACGTATCTGAAGAGAAAAGAAGCACTTTGCTCAAGAACAATGTTGAAGTAATTGATACAATGCCTAGGTTAACAATATTTTCAGGTGAGTTAAAACGTATCTGAAGAGAAAAGAAGCACTTTGCTCAAGAACAATGTTGAAGTAATTGATACAATGCTCAGGTTAACAATATTTTCAGGTGAGTTAAAACGTATCTGAAGAGAAAAAGAACACATTACTCAAGGACAATGTTGAAATAATTGATAGGATGTCTAGGTTAACGGAAAACTGATTACACAAGTCTGATAAAAGATTTGTGAATGTAATATATATGCAAATTTCAATTCTTTTAGTCACCAATGTAATAATGTGGAGAAATTTGTAATTAACTGTTCTTAATACTTCATCAATTATTTTCAGTGAACATATTAATATCTGATTGATATTCCCCAAAAAACCTTTAGTTGCTTAAAGAAAAAGTTTTGTCTTCCATTATATGCTACTCATACAATTTTAACTCCTGACATCACTGAACCATAGATCATTTATACACTTTAGCCTTCAGCTAAAGACATCACAGTAGAACTGAGAGTAGCCTTCACTCAACTTATCCAACAGAATATGTCATTGAAGGACAAATACATCAAGTGGTTTTGACTTGCATAAATCAGACAGAATCATTACTTTTTAAAAAAAAGTACATTGTCAGATTGAATTTTTGTATAACTATTGATTGTATTTGGAAAATTTTGAAGTAAACAAGAAGTTGAGAGTAAAACTGATCACTTTATCATTTGGGAATAATATCAGAAAAAAAGTTATTTTGAATGAGAAAAATACATTTTTCTTCTTAAAAAAGAAGAAGAAAATATAAGGATCATTACCTTGGTTTCATAAACCATGAAGAGTGGGGGGGGTTACTTACCTTACTGAATGCTCTTTGCCAAGTGACTTTGTACAAAACTTTGCTATATTTAAAAAATATTACAAATTTCAATAGACCCAACTAAGTTAACCAGACCAAAATAACTTATGTAAATGATTGGATCCAAATAAAAAAAATTTTAAAAAATCACTTTTCAAGGTTTTATTTTATAATTTCAAGTATGTTTTCTTGGGGAAAATATAATCTTTTTAAAATTCTGATGTAAACAATTTATCAAACTTCATTTAAAATTATACAATTATATTCTTGTGCAATCACGATGGCTGACACCAATTCTCATAATTCAACCTGCATAAATTCCTCAGAATGAGTATCATTATATGATAACAACTACTATGAATGGATATTTACTAAGTTTGGTTGAATCTCATACAAAAACACCCAGCCCAAAGACTAAATTCATCATTTATAGCAATAACTGGAAGACAAGCTTGCTTTATAATAAACCATAGAACATTGTGGACTGGTGCTACAAAATCACAAAGAAATATGCCAAATAACAGAAACCACATCACTTAAGGACAATCATCAGCAGCAACAACTAAAATAGATAGCACATGTAACTTGAAAAAAAAAACAATGACATAATCAATCTATTAACATTCCACACCACTTTAAATAAAAGGTTTGGAAGGAAAGCCTCATCAATACAAGAACAAGCAATAAAAGCTCCTTGAAATGAGAAACCTGTTTTCTTAAAAAGTGTTTCAAGAGTACTGTTGATTTTAGCTGACCTGAGCGTTCAGCATCAATTGTATCTGTACGACCATGTTTAAAGTCAGCATACCATCTCTTAATCGTTGTTTCTGATGGAGCAGAGTCCAAATAACACTTATCAAGCCATTGCTATGTTTTAACAGTATTTTTGCTCATCAGAAAGCAATGCTTTATCAACACAAAAAATTCAGATTTTTCCATTGTTTTGAAAATTTGCAAGAGTAGCTTCAATTAAATAACTGCAATTGGTAAACTAATAATCCGATTGTGCCCAAATTTTGTTTCATGCCATTCAAAGGTTAGTACTTCATAAAAATCATATGGATTTTTTTTATTAGTAGTGCCATATATATGTCAGGACCAGGACTTATTGAGTGATGTGTTATTATTTGTTTATGATCTTGGTCATATTAACGTTCCTCATAATAACCAGAAATGATTGAAAGTTCTTCCATGAAAACAAATTTGCATTGCTTTTCCACAAGTTTTATCTGGATTTATACATTCTCAACAAAATTCCAAAGAAGGATTTGCAATAAATTGGTCCTGACTTGGCTTCTTGACTTCAGTCATTTTCTCACCAATGTAACATGGCTTCTCTCTGTCTTTTCTACAAATATTTTCATGACAACTGCTCTGACGAGCTTTTTGCCTTGGTACCCCATCCACATGAATTTAAGTGTACTAATAGATTGGCTTCTAGGGCCTAACTTTTTACCACTGAAATAATGCAATCACCACTTCTACTCCAATAATTTCTTTTCTTGCACTTCCTACCTGTGGAACCCTGTTCTCTTTACCTGCTTCCTTGATAGCTACAATCTCCAAGACTTTAAACGCAATGTCTATTATCATCTTCTATCTTCTTGAATCCTATTTGTCTTTTATCCTTTCTTCAATACACTTTGTACCCAGTCTTTTCTCTCACTGTAACCCCCTGAGTACTAGTACCTCATAAATAATGGACTATTTTGTTCTGATAACATGAAAAGAGGGAAAAAGACACTACTTAGTTTCAGAAACTGAGTATTGTAATTGCCATAAATTAAATAACATTGTTTGCTGAATTATTTTTAGATTATTAGTAAGAAAAACGTTCATAAAACAGGGATTTGGGTAGTATTAATAAATGAAAAAACAAGAAGAAAACTTTTTCTGCAAACATATTGCATTCATTTTGGAATTATGTCAAAGCAAATATAGAAATTTTATTTACAAACCTGTATTTATTCATACAGATAATATAGTGTTGATAAAAAATATTATATTTTCAAATTTGAATGAGAAATTGCTGTAAAATATTAAAAAATCTTTTGGCATTAAGGAAAAAAAGGAAAACTATGGAAGATGCAAAGTGACATAAGATTTTGGCATGTTAAATGAAAAATAATTAATGTTAATTTTTTAACTGATGAATTTTTATGGTTTTACATAAATATGTTAACTTGAGAAAGGAGTACATCTTTTAGAAAAGGAAAAGGAAACACAGGGCATATGTTTATCTTTGGGCTTTTATCTATCATTTCACTTTTGAGAACTGCTCATCTTAGTAAGTTATTTTCTCTCTTAATAAAGACAACATTTTTGCCTAACAAGCCCAAAATATATATTACTCAGCATCCTGCATAGTTTCTTTTCCCTAACATAAAGAGATTTTTTAATATTTCAGAGCGCTCTCTAATTTTTCCTGGCTTTTAATATTGCTGTTGCATCTGGTCTGGTGCTCCTGCTATATATTTAGAAATTCTTGATAAAATCTAAAGAAAAATCTGCAATGTTATTGGTGCTGACCTAGAATGTCAGCTTCATTCACTTTCTCACAACTATAATGTAGCTTCCCTCTGCCTTTTCTATAAATATTTTCATGGTAACTGCTCTGATGAGCTTTCCATCATGTTACTTAAATTCTGTGTATTTAAACACAGTCCTAGATTGGTGGAAAGGTCACCTTAATTTAAAGTTGAAATGGCTAGATGTAACTGTATGTTCTCTGCTAGCAGTTTTTTTCTATTATACTTTCTTGTGGAACTCTTTTCTAACTTCTTGCTTCTTAGTCAACTTTGATCTTCAAAGATTTAAATGCAATGTCAGTTGTTATCTACTGTATTCATAATTCTTGTTCTTTTATTGTCTATTTGTTAATAGTAGTTTTTCTCATATTCTCTAACACTTTGCATGATAGTGGCTTTACTGCCTTACATTAAGTGAAATGGTTTAAAAAAAGATTGTATTTTTAACGAATAACATTATTTTATTCTCCTTGTTACTTTTCTGTATGTATAAGTACAGGTTCCTAAATAAAATCCTTGTTTTTTAAAGAAAACATTGGAATAAAATGTTTCTTTTTGTCATATATATATATATATATATATATATATATATATATATATATATATATAAAGGTGTATTAATGTAATTAAAATTCTTTTAAGCAAATTTTGTTAAGCAATGATGAAAAATTCTGTCTGTTCCATTTTTTTATTAAGTTTTTCCAACTTCTGAATAAACTGTTTTATATCGTGGCTAAACTTTCCAAAGTTTATGTTTGTTTATTTTAATCCAAATACTTCCAACTGTTACAACAGCTGTTATCTAGAATTGCATTTTTTGTTTGCTTATGAAAAGTGATTTTGGCTAATTCTGGTATTCACTTATTTGCTGGAACCTATTTCAAATCACTTAAAGGTGACATTGTTTATAACAGTCAAATGTTGTTCTAAATAGGGTTCTACAGAAGAATGCTGAGGATACTATGGACCAAACATGTGAGCAACAACAAGGTTTTGAAGAGGATGGGAATTAAAAGGAGACTGATATTTAATATCAGGAAAAGACAGTTGAAATTTCTGGGACATGTAATGAGGAAGAAGGGCTTGGATAATCTGATACTCAGAGGACAGATAGAGGGAAAGAGAGACAGAGGAAAGCAATGTGTAACATACCTGATGGGCTTGAGCAAATGAATGGCAGAGCAAGGTTTGGGAGGAGTAACATGAAAATGGGTGTTAAGAGCTGCAAAGGCTAGGAAGATGTGGAAAGCCATGATAACTTATGTTCTAAAGGGACATGGCACATAGAAGAAGAATGCTCTGCTATGGGCCTGTAAGTGGTTCTTGAAGCCAGATTCATTTTTACAACTTCCTTTACACACAAGACTAACAAAGTTTGTCTGTTTTTATGTTGGAAATTTGCCTGTCCCTGTCAATGTTTAAGTCCCACAACAGACTGATAAACCTTGCCACAAAACTCACACAAGTAGCCTGCTGGTATATCTGGTAGGGTTGCATTCACAGGAATTTGCACTGGACCTTTCTGATGGGATCTCACATGACTGACTAAAATCAACCATGAAAAGTGTGATTTATCTACAAATACTGCAAGTATATTGGTGTTCTCGTAGCTCTGGGACAGATTCTATTTTTCCCTTCCTAATGGCACACTTTTTGTTTGACTGCTTAATTCTCCTTCTGCTGCAGTGTTCTCAAATCAATCTTCTCCAGCACTAATGTTTCAGTTTTCAAAACTAACATGAAGAGCCTTTAGGTGACATTTAACTACATACTTGAAATGTTTTATGGGTTAATGAGCGAATTGTTTACATTGTACTAGCTCACTATAAAAAACGACTTTTAGGCAATCTGCCATTCTTCATATATGTCAGATAACCTGTCCAGTGCAAAAAAGAAAAAAAAATTGATTATGAAGTAGCAGTTTTTCTATGGTGACTATGTTTGCATGCTGAAGGACCTTTGTGTCTAACATACAAGATTGCCTATTGAAGTCCAAGATTTGTCTCAGGCAAAGCTGGTGAAAATGCTTTAAGGCCTTAATGTGCCTTCAATAGGTAGTACATGCATTAGAGGAATATAAAAGTGTAGTGAGGACAACTGCTTTGAATATACAGGTCTTTGTGCTTCAGATGTTACAATCATACTATACCCCTTTTTTCAAGTGTTCTGAATTCTTAACTTGCTCATTCAATGCAGTAATTCACTTCTGAATCAAGTGAACCATCACTAGAGAATGCACTGCCTAAGTATATATATGTGTGTGTAGAGGGGTTAAATTTGAATGAGAATGTGACAGAAAGGTAAATAAATAAGACAATTTTGAAAACTCTTATTTTGATATGTTTTGTTAACCAAACAGTATCATCAGAAAAACAGATTTTATTTTAACCAGATCTATATTGATGAGACAGAACATGATTCACGTTCTTATTAATGCTGTCCCATATATATATATATATATATATATATATATATATATATAATACAACTTTGCTAAATTTTCATATTTTATGATGAATAAACAATAATAATATATATATATATATATATATATATATATATATATATATATTATAGTTTATGCATCATAAAATATGAAGTTCTAGCAAATTTTATTATTCTTATTTGAAAGTGTATTCAACTTTATCCAAAGTATGCTCATTAAAGTCAGCTGTTATTTGTTCTAAACTGTATCTTCTGATGAATAATAATGTTATCAAGAACCAATCTATATTGATACTGTTACTATTGGCGTGTCTCAGCTTAACTTTTTTTTTGTTGATCAGCTTTCTGTCAGGAATCAGCAGACAGGTTACAGACATAGTTAATTACTTATCTCTGTTGCTAATTAATTTTAAGCAGTCAAAAATTTTACACTTTCACAGTGAATGGCATGTTGTTTTTCAGAAAACCAAACTCAGAGGAAATATGACAAAATCATGCCAAGTTTTTACTTTCACACAAAATCATACACATACACATTATATAGACATGAATCAATAAGAGAATTATACTGATTGAATTTTTTATTCCTAAAATATTTCAGTTCAACTATTCCTTTTTTCACAAGAATTTAATTAAAAAAAACTCATATTTTTTTTATTTATGGAAGAAAGGATTTTTATACGAATTCTTTTTCTTAAATTCATCAATAATTCCACATTATCATTATTTCTGAGATTTTTATAAAGTTTTTATGTCAATAACTAAGCACTGAACCTTCAGATTTTTAATTCTATTCTTTAACCACTAAGCTATGTCTACAGTTGTTTGTATACATATTCATTTCGTCATCTTTCTATCTTGATCACTGAAATTAATAACAAAATTCCAAAATTGAGAAGTCTTATTTCAGAAAGATATTTCCTTCAACAGAAATCGAAGCTATGTCCCCTTTTTTTAAAGACAAATTTTTAAAGACATGTTTTGACTGTAGTCAAAACATGTCTTTAAAAATTTGGTAACAGCGGATGCATTGATAAAGCAAGGTTTGAATTACCTATTTCAGGAATGCAAATGTTTTTTGTTGGAAATTTTTATGAATCTATATCTGCTAGCTTCGGTTTTTTACCCAAAATATAAACATTCTTTTTTTAATGGATTTTTTTATCTGATATTATTTTTTTATTACGATAAAGGTTTTTAGTGGATTCACATATTCGAATTGCTAGCCTGTTTTTTTTTTTACATTCTTAAACAGTGAAATTAATAACAATCAACCTAAATACTTATTCATGTAAATCATGCAAACTGAATGTTTAATTTATCTTCTTAATGATTATGTGGATATGTAAACACAATAATATCATAATGAAATAATTATATTGAGATACAATCTATTAATCACTGTATGAATAAAAAGTCAATCAGAAAATGAATTAAAGACATACCTAAATAAAATATTTGATGAGAAAAATTGATCTAATCATTTATGATGGATTTTGTTGCTTAATTAACATTTAATAAATCTCATAGGAGAGAATCCATGTGGATTACTCTATGTCAGATTTAATCATGTGAATTAATATTTTCACAATAAATTTCTTTTAATTATTTCACCTCAAGCAATGCAATGAAGCCATTAGGACACAAAGGCTTACTGACTGTTAGAAAATATAAGAAAAACTACTATTAAGGAGAGAGGAAAATAAAAGAATAAGAATTAAAAGACAGAAGATAACACTTGACATTGCATTTAAGTTTTTGAAGATCAAATTTAACTGGGAAACAAGAGGCTGAAAAAAAGTTCAGTAATGAAGTGCAATAGAAGAAATTGTTGGCATAGAACTCATGATTACATTTAGCCATTTCAACTGTAAAATGATGAGACCTTGCTGCCAATCTAGTACTGCACTTGAATTTATAAAGTCTAGGTGCCAACAACAATAACCATGAAAGCATTTATAGAAAGAGCACAGTGAAGCTACGTTATGGCAGAGAGAAAAGGACTGAAACCAAGATGCCAGGTTAGGACTAATAACATCGCAGATCTTTTGGGGGATTTTATCAAAGATCTCTAAATATATAGCAGTAGTATGCAACCAGATGTGGCAGCAGTATTCAAAGCAAAAATGAATGGTAGATTTTAAAAATATTTAAGATAGATTCTAGAAAGAAAAATTGTCTCGCATGACATAGTGATATATGCCAGAAAGGAATATCAGTGAAAAGATAAGTGTAAGACTGATACTTAACACAGGAAATAGATAGAAGGGATTTATTATACAAAGGTACAATAAACCATAAGATACACCATAGCAATCAACGAATAGGAGCGGAATAATTTATCAAGTAGAGAATGCCTTCGCCATTGACGTATGCCTCTTGGTTGCTTCTCGTCACTGTCCTTTATAGACTAGAGCATTCCATTGTGGGGTATGATAGGATGTTCCATTATAACACCTTCCCCGAGCTAAACTCTTCGTCGAATTTTTCCTTTTGGGATCTGGGCATAGCTGTTTCGTTCTCTTCCTTTTTCTATTACTTCTTCTCCTTTTGTCCTCACTTTCAGGAGATCAGCAGTTACTTCCATCGGTACTTCAATGTTAGTGGGTGGTTTTATTTCAAATGTATCATACAATACCTCCATCGGTATCTCTTGTTCATTGTTGACGGTTTAAACGAATCAAGGTCTTAATTGATTTAAGTGTCTTTTGCAGACAAACTTCTGTCCTTGAACTATATAAATCACTTTACCAATTCTTTGACTTAATACACCGTCTTCCCAAAAATACTTTCCAGACCGATAGTTTTTAAAGAAAACTTTATCGCCTTCTTTGAAATATTTCGTATCTGAGTTTGGTTTTCACAAGGTGTTCTTTTTCTTTTCCTTTGGTAATAACCTATCAAAGATTGATCTAACCTTTCTTGCATACATTACCTCCACAGGTGACAAATTTCCATTAATATTGTGATTGGGTGTAATTCTGTACACCATCAGAAAAGTTTCGATATTTTTGTCTTCGGTGTTGATCCCGTCAGCTTTTCTCATTGCTCTTTTGAACGTATCGACAAACCTTTCTGCCTGACCATTTGACCTCGAGTTATATGTAGGTGTCATTATGTGTTCGATTGCTAACGAATCACAATAACGTTTAAACTCAGATCCTGTAAACATGGTACCGTTATCATTCACAATTGTGTTTGGTACCCCCAGACAGATAAATACTACATTTAGTGCCTTTATTGTATTTGCCGTTGTTGGGTGCTTGAATCTGTACACTTCAGGCCATTTAGAAAAGCTATCCACAATGATTAGATAATATTCTCCCTTTAATGGTCCTGCATAGTCTACATGTATCCGTGACCACGGCACATTCGTTTTTGGCCACAGCTGCATTGTTATGGGTGGTGATTTTGCTGCTGACAGCCTTTACACTGCTTCACCAAATCTTCAATGTCTTGGTCCATCCTTGGCCAGTAAACATAACTCCTCATTAAAGATTTCATTCTGGATATACCTGGATGACCCAAATGAAATTCTTTTAATATCCTTTTTCTTAGAACACATAGAATTACCACTCTCTGAGCATATATCAATGCCTCATTACAGATTGAAAATGGTGAAACTTTACATCCTTTATTTTTTTCATTTCCTTTCACTTGCTTAAACATTTTTGCAATGTAGTCATCTGTTTTTGCCATTTTATCAATTTCCTCCAGCGTTACTGGTAATTCACTAATGGTGTTCACCATTATATACATCAGTTCTTTTTCTTCTTCCAATGCTGTTATCACCGTTTCTTCCAACAACTCAGGGTATTTTGGAATTAATCTTGAAAGACAATCCGCATGAGCAATTTCCTTAGATGGAATAAATTTCATTTTAAAATTGTAATTTAACAAAATTACACTCCATTTTTGTAACCTGTTTGCTGAATGAGTCGGTATTCCTTTTTTCAACCCCAAAATCAACAATAAAGGTTTATGGTCAGTTTGTAGTACGAACGATCTCCCATAAATGAATCTGTGAAATTTCTTCACAGCATAAATTATAGCTAGCGCTTCCTTTTTTATCTGTCTATTATTTCTTTCCGCTGAAAGCAACGCTCTCAATGCATGAGCGATAGGTTTTGTTTTGCCATCCTCGAATTTGTGTAACAAACTGAAAATCATGCCGTATTCACTTGCATCCGTCGCTATAATTAACTCTTTATTTGAATCAAAATGTACTAACGCTAAATCTGACAATAAGCACTTTTTGATTTTTTTAAAAGCTTCATCGCATTCCTTTGTCCAATACTACTTTTTATTTTTTTCCAATAACTTATTCAATGGTGCTCTTAGGTCATGCATATTCGGAATGTATATGTTATAATAATTCACAAATCCCAGAAATGACTGTAACTTAGTCACGTTATCCAGAATAGGCATATTTTTTATTGCTTCTGTTCTGACTGGATTAGGTTTTCTTCCCTTATGATCAATTATTTGACCTAAATATTCAATCTTATCCATGTAGAACTTGCACTTTTCAGGTCCTACCTTGAACCCATAATTCCTAATTCTTTTAAATACTTCATGGACATGTGTATATTTTCTATATTTTCACTTTTTATCAAAATGTCGTCTAAGTATGCCATTGCATAATCTAGACCCAACAACATTGTATCCATGTATTGTTGAAATACACTAGGTGCTACCTTCAAACCAAATGGTAGACGTTTCAACCTGTACAATCCTCTATGTGTGTTTCAGTGTACTATTTCCATTTCATGTCAGCTGAAAACATTAGTCCAAGAAGGGGCAATGAGTCACTCTCTTAGAGGTTAGCATCAGCCATGCTGATGGAAGGTAAACATTTTTTAATAACAAATCAATACTGGTAACATTTTCATTACACTAATATTTATATGATACATATTACATTTTATCATATAATATCTAATTATATTAGAAACCAGACCACTTATAAAGCCATTCAGTCAGTCAGTTAAATGTCATATGTGATGCACGCTTGGGTGATCATGTCTCTTTTGAGACATGACTGACTGGGCAGAAGATTATCACACACTAGGTTGCCATTACTTTCTGCGGTAGACTGGTTGCCGACCAAGGCAATAGAACCCAATCTGTCCTGTTATCTAACCCATAACTGGAAGGAAGATTAATACCTTTCCCAAGGGTATTTGCATGTAATTGAATGCAAGGAATTCAACTTCACCCCAAGTTCTCATTCCAACACACTATAAAGCCATTAGGCTTCTTTTAAAAGCAGTTTATGATATGTATGTACAAAATTAGATTTTAGCATTACATAGATATTTAAAATAACTTCTTTGATGGTGGTGGAGAGACTTTATTATCCAACTTGAAGATTGTTTATTATAAGTAAATACAATAATCTAGCTATTTATACTATTTACATACAGACTATTTTCCTTATCTTTGTTGTTATTATCACAACATTTTGGATGTTGTGCTCTCTGGCCTTCATCAGGTGTATATCAATCCAGGTAACCTACAGGGAATTCCAAACATAACCTTTCCTAATCTTTTGTTTGATGTAGTTTGGAACATCCACATGTTGATTATGCCACTATTCTCTCTCTGAGTTCTATCCATTTTAGTTGTTGCTCATGTAGTTTCCATTATCTGGTACAGTCCTTTGTGATTCTGTAGTGCCAGTCCATGATGGCACTTTCAAAGAATCCTTATCCAAGTAAATTATCTTTTTTAATGAAACGGCATTTCTCAGTACCAATTCTATTGTGAGAACATTAACTCACAAAATAAAAGCTGACATCATATATTGTTAAATGGATGTTAAATAAAACTTACTCTATATAAATTGGCTTAATTTTGAGCAATGCACATTCAACCTCTGAATGCATAAAAACTAATTAAAATTAATTGATTAAAATTAGTGAGATTGATAAAACTTTTTGGCTGACACTTATTTTATTTTGGTGATGCCTAGTTATAAGTAAAAGAGAGTGCCTCAGGTATGAGTTACACATTGGGGATGTTAACATCTACAACAATTTTTGTAGTATAGTAGCAGAAGACAAAAACTGCAAAATAAAAATCATAAGGCACTGAGAAATAGTGAAAGTTATTTTTTAGAAACCTGAGTGTTGTACTAAAGAATAAAAAATAACACTAGAAATGAAGAAAACAATGCTAAACTTCTATGTGGTGTTTTCCCTCTTGTAAAGCAGTGAATATTAGACAATTCTATCATGAAGACAATGCTTGCAGTGAATTAGGCATGGTTTGACTGAAAGATGTTGAGAATATCATTGACAGAACATGTGACAAATGAGAAGTTTGAAAGCAAATAAGAAGTGCTAAGAAATTGATAAAAACAATCAGAAAGAAACAGGTGAAATTTTTGGGACACATAATGTAAAAAGAGTGTTTGGAGAATTTAATACTCATAGGAGCTACTGAAGGCAGGAGGGGTTGAAGGAAACTGAGTTATGTACTTAAGTTTTTGTGGATGAATTGCATAACATGTTAAAAGGGCTCAAACTTAATAAAAACAAAGTTTTATCATCAAAATGTTTATGCTGTTATTAAGAGGAAAGATCAAATTTGTTGTCATTATTTTTTTTTAATTTTTTAAATTCTTTCTAACATGTTCAAAATTTTAATTAAAATAATTAAAATTTCATTTTTTGCTTTTTGTCAGTGATTCATGCTATGTTTATGTAAAACGACTATTAAGAAAATGAAGTCGATTGAGTAAAATGATTTTGTGGGTGAGTAAATTTTCCCTTGCTCTCAACTGTCAGTCGAGTGATTTCTTTTTCAAATCTCAAAAGCTGTATATATATATATATATATATATATATATATATATGTTCAAAAATTAAATATTCCACTTTCTCACTCTTTTCATTTGCTGTTGAGTTCACTTTTATAATGGATAATTTTTTAATAAATAATTTCTGATAAAAAAAAGGCTAAAGTTAAAATTAAAAATATATCATTATAAAATCTGTATGAAATATCTAATGAAAAATAATTTATTTTTCTTTGTTCTTCATGGAAACTGATTTTTATCAGAAAACAAACTAATTTTGACAATCAATGCAATGCATTCACTATTTATTTATCGATTGGATACAAGGAATTTTGTAATATAATTGAAAATCAAAATGGAGGGAAAGTGTTCCCATTATACTTTGTCAATTTCATTTACTTATATCAGCAAAGTAACCACTACATACAGCAGTCCTATTCTAAAATATTGTTTCTCATGAATGGATAACATATATCAATGAATTTTTATTTAGCTAGAATGACTTGTGATATTAACTGGCATCTTATAAATAGCTACTCAGTATATAACAATATATATGACTGGTGGACACTGTCATGACAGAAACTTTCATCATCATTTCCCTCACCACAACTCATTTTTATGCCATGCCATTTGTAGATAGACTAAACTATCGCCCAGTTCACACTCCACCCACGTCTATTGAACAGGTGAAGAGGCTCATCCCTTGTTCCCTGTTTAGGATGTGGTTTCCGGCTTTCTCTTTTCCAATCTTTTCATTCCTTTTTCTTTTCTTTTCTTTTTTTTTTTAATTGGAGTAGATAGACTAAACTATCGCCCGGTTCACACTCCACCCACGTCTATTGAACATTTAATGAGGCTCATCCCTTGTTCCCTGTTTAGGATGTGGTTTCTGGCTTTCTCTTTTCCAATCTTCTTACTCTTTTCTTTTCTTTTTTTTCTCAATTGGAGTAGATAGACTAAACTATCGCCCGGTTCACACTCCACTCACGTCTATTGAACAGGTGAAAAGGCTCGTCCCTTGTTCCCTATTTAGGATGTGGTTTCCGGCTTTCTCTTTTCCAATCTTTTCACTCTTACGTGGCCCCCTGCACAGACTTCTTTTCTTATAATCTGTTAATTTCTATTACTTCTTGAGAAGAATAGTGAACTAGGTTTGCATTGTTTTCTCAATGGTTCTGAATTCAGAATTGTTCTTCTGGGCTGGTTGCTATTCACAGTTTTAGTGTTCAGTTTATCCTGATATTTAATCCATAGTTTGGGGTAAAGAAATGGATTCATACCTTTCACAATGACATCAGACTATACTAAAACTTGAATTCAGCTTGCCAATTCCACTTTCTGTGCCAATAATTGTTATTCTACCCACATATAAACTTGCCCCTTCATACCGAAATCTTCTAAAATCATTTACTCTATAAGATTTTGCAAACTGAAGACTGATCAATTTACACTTATTAATAGTAAAGTGAGGATCACATTATATAAGAAAAGATACCCATTCATCCTTTTTACATACAAAAGTAGAATTTATCTATACTTTTAAGATGAGGTAGTATTTACACTATTTATGCTGTTTGGATTGTTGTCCTCATCCTTATTGCCATTACAATGTTTTGGTTGTCGTATATTCTGAACTTCTTCAGGTGCTAGAAATTTTGTAGTTATCTCCCTTTAAGTCAACTCTGTAAGTTACTTGTTCACCACTGCTGTAACCAGATATTGAACTTACAACTCTTTCGGTCAAGTCACAACACCTATATCCACTGAGCCATGTGTCCTTGAGTTTTGAGTACAATACCTGGCTACACCAGTGATGAACAAATAACTTAGAGAGTTGAGTTAAAAGAAGATAACTACATGGCATCTGGAAGTGGCATCATGTATACCCCAATAATCAAAATAAAGGGTTTGGTTAAAATTCCTCGCATCCGAAGAAGGCCAGAGTGTACAACAGCCAAAACATTGTAAACATGGCAATATGCATGAGGACAATAATCTGAACAGTGTAAATAATAAAAAAGTGAAAGTTATATTATAAATGTTCCTTGGTACATGAATGAATAAATATCATCTTAAAAGATGGGATTTAGCATACTAAGTTAGTCTACTATTCTAGCAACTTGTTTTTACTTATTATGTGATTTTTTATAATGTTGTGTTGGAAGGACTATGAAATCTTTAAAATACGTGAAAAATTCAAGGAACATGCCTGTATCAAATTTTGTGTGAAGTTTAAAATATATGATACTGAGATTCTTGAAATGTCTCAGGCTTTCAGTGAATATACATTCTTTAGGTCAAACAAAGGTTTTTGAGTAGTACACACATCCCAAGGCCAGCTGAGTGTCAGTTCAAGATGAACAGTCAGAGTAAACTATTACCAGTAAAATGCCAAAATATATGAAAAAATCAGTGCACATTCCCATTTTAAAAGGGATAGTAGCCAAATTTAAATAATACATGAAATGCATTATTTACCAGAGTAATGGAGGACACTTTTTAGGCCAAATCTGGGAATTTTCCAACACTGCCACATATATTAGTGCCAAATTTATTTCCACTTACAACAAATTCTGTCTTTCTATAGAAAACATTTTTCTGTTTAGTTGTATTTTAGTCTGTGGGGTACAAAACACCCAGATTAAAAGGGAGAATTTAATGCAGTATATCCTGTCCACAAAATACAGCACAAATTTCAAGAAAAGACAACTCAATAAGAAATGTTTGTAAAAAATTAGAAAATTGTATATTTAATAACATACATGCAGGATAAACAATTTGTATATTTTTTTATATCTTGTTTGATAGAAAAAATGTCTTTTAGTTTTAAGTGAATGTGCTTTGAACAAAAAAGTGTTTCTGTTTTGCTGTCTTTAAAGGCAATCAATTTAAGGTGAAAAAGAGAGTGTGAGTGAGAAATAACAGATAAGAGGGAAAATGTTCAAAGAAAAACTGTTAAATGTTCCAGAGAAATGGTAGTAAGGAGTTAAATGAATCCAGAGCTTATAGTTGATAGTAGCAGAATGTATGTATGTAGAAAGATTAACAGGTTATCAATAAAGTCTGCATTCCTTTCCTTTTTTTTTATGGTCAGCAAGAGAGTGAAAAGGAAGGTGAAGCAATAAAAGAAATTGTACTTATCGGACATTAAATTGTAGAAGATATCTTGTTTTTCTTTTCTTCTTCTTCTCTTTAGTGTCTGGTTGAGTCTGCATGGACCTGTCTGTTGGGTCTCTGGCCTCTCTGATCTCTGTGCCCTTCTGACTGCCTTTGGCTGGTCAAGGGGCATGAATAAGTACTTAGATCAGGTCACATGGTTGGATACATCCACATACCTATTTTTTAGGTGTTAAGAATTTTTGACTGAGGTCATAGTTCAATTTGCTATTTCCTATTCAATCAGAATCCAGAATCTTAATTTCCATCTGGCTTGTGAAATTTGCCTTGGTCTGGTTTTACTAAAATCTTTTCAGTCATTCTGATCTGAATTTTGCAGGTGTGCAATTCTACTTTTTTTTATTTTTATTTTTTATTGGAATGATATAGGATTTGTGTCCTATAAGTCCATGAAAACCAATGAATGCAACATTCCCTTGGAAAAGGCCAAAGAATGTATTAATTGAAACATTGTTAAAAACAACAAAAATGAACATACTCATTACCTCAAAATGTATTGATTGAAAGAATGTGTAATATAGTAATGACTCTAAGTAGGAACTTATGAAGCTTTGACTCATTCAGCTTTACTTCTGAAAAACATTAATTTATATATGGTTACAAGTGAGAGGGGAGAGGGAATGTGCTTATTTTATTACCACATATATCATGCTAGATAATTTTTTTAACTTCCTCTCTGACATGAAGAAATAAAAGAATTAAAAAAACATTTTAACTGTGTCAGCTCTAGATCACTATTAACTATTTCTTTTATACTTTACTTAAGTATACAACTAATAGTTTTTATATGCACTCAAGATTATTTTTTTCTTATAACAAATGATTCTTTAATGCAGCTGTTACTATTAATAGTTTTACTAACAAACTCACATGAAGACTGATTGTAGGAGCCAAAAATCATTGATGTGAAATTTATCTTAATTTTGTGTTTTAATACTTTCTAAGTTTCTTTTCAAGTATACTTGTTACTTGTTTTACTGGCAATCATTATTTTGTATTAAATGATTTCTAGAAATATTTTTGGTTCTTTTTTAAATAATAATTATGAGTGGGAACTTACTCTCTCACATGGAGAAATAAAAAAAACATTATTGTTATTTCAAATAAAGGGATCACACTAAGCTGCTTCATTTGTGCTTAAAAGTATTTTTAATGGATATTAATCTACAGAAAGTACATTTGTTTTTATCTGTATAACAATGTATACCGTGTAATATAACAACTCTAAGTAGATGAAGCATTATTTGACTCATTCTAATTTAGTGCTGAAAAATGTTTATTTTATTGTGATGGATGGTTACAAGCAAAACATGAGATGGAATGTGCCTATTTTATTATCATAGGATGTTTATGTTTTCCCTGAAGATAAAACAAAACCCCATAAAACTAAAAACTTTCTTTTTATTAATTTCTTCAATAATACTATTTTTTTAATGCTTATCTTTTTGTGTTTGAAGAATTTCTGGTATACAAATATTTTTCTGGATCAAAAATTTTCATTATCCCTAATCAAATATTATAATCACCTGCCATATAGCAGTCTTTTCAGTTATTATTAGTGAGCATGACCCTCACTGGGTTCTGCATTGCTGTTGCCTTGTACCAGACAAGATAAACCTTGTAAATATTTATTTACATTATAAAGGAGTGGCTTCTTAATTTTAATGCCTCAAAAATGAAACTGCACTTTTTTAATAATCTGAGAGAACCCTTTTTACCTTCCATGGCAGATGCTAACCTCCAGGAAAGTAACTCATTGTACCTTCTCAAAATAAAGTTTCCAGCTGACATAAAGTGAAAAAAGTATATTGAATCAATTACTAAGTCGTGCCAGACAATTTTTGTCCTAGAATCTACCTTACATATTTATAAGTCTACTATTTATCCTTGCTTTGAATTTAGAGATTCTTGATAAAATCCAAAGAACCTGCAATGTTATTAGTTCTGACATGGCATCTTGGCTTCAGTTTTTTCCCACCGGCCATAACATAGCTTCCCCATACTTTTTCTATAGATACTTTCATGGTAATTGTTCTGATGAACTTTTCACTATAGTACCTAGATTTTATGAATATAAGCATAGTACTAGATTGACAACAAGGTTTCATTATTTTATAGTTTAAATGCCTAAATGTAACTGTAATTTCTGTGCTAACAGTTTCTTCTATTGCTCTTCTCTCTTGTGGAATCTCTTCCAGCTGCTCACATCCCAGTCAACTTTGATCTTCAAAGATTTAAATGCAATATCTGTCATTATCCTTTATCTTCTTAATTCTTGTTCTTTTATTTTCTTCTCTCCTTAATAATAGTTTTTTTTTAATATTCTCTAACATTCAGTAACCTCATGCTTCTTAGTGAGTTTTATTTTATAAATTTTGCTTGCTTGCAAGTTCAGTTTGAAAAAATATGTTGAGTCTCGAATAATTTTGTCTGTGTCCATAATCATGTTGTATCTTTACATGTAGCAAAATTCCTGATGTAGTTCTTCTCTTCAAATGTGACACATTGGATTGCTGCCTGGACTGTCAGCTATTTACTATTTATTTAGTGCCAGGCTTATTTGCATGGGATACTAAACCCTCCCAAAACCAGAATGGTCATACACCCTTATTCTTTCTGTCATTCCTTCTAATTACTTTTGTCTTATACTGTCTTTCTGTTTGCTCTTCTTTTCATCTCTTCAATGGTGACTTCAGTCTTTCTTCATTCACCTTATACTCATCTGTCTTTTCACCTTCACTTAATTCCATATCCTGCTCAATCTCACTTCTTCTACACTTTGTCTCTCCCTGCTCCTGCACTTCCATTCTCTGCTCTGCCTCATCATTGCACCTTCTTCTCATTCTTGATCTTCCATCTCCATATCCTCTAATGCACTCTTACTTCTAAACTGGTCAGCATGCACCCTTTCTTTTAAATTATGGCTGTGTTATTGCCTCGCTATAAAAGAAAATTTGCCTCTTTTGGACTTTCCATTTTGCTTTTCTTATACCAGACCTTCTTCCTTGTAGCTAAAGACATTGTTATGGTGACCCTTATCTGCCTTTCCATTGGTGCTGATGGGCTTAAATTCCTTACTGCATATGGGATAGCCCTACAGCTAAGGAGAGGTTTTGCTAAGAATGCCTCAATACTCTCATCATTAGGTGAAAACACTTTCAAAGTCATTTTCAAAGTTTAAACTCAGGTGTATTGTCTCTAACTACCATTTGAGGTACCCCATTTCTCAAAAATGCGGTTCTTAAAGCCTGTTTTACTGTGGCCATGCTTTTATCCTTTACTTTGATCACCTCTGGCCAACATGAGTATGCGTCCACTAGTATTAAAAATGGCTCCATATCTTTAATATGCATATAGTCCATGTGCACTTTACTCAAGGGCTGTGCTTCCTTAGGCCACAAATGAATTTCTTTCTGTCTGAAACTTATTATCTCATTGCATTTTGAACACTTCCTAATATGCTCCTCAACATCCTTCAAAAATCCTGGCCAACATGCTTGCAGGTTTAACCATCAATGTGTTGCTGTTATGCCGCAATATACATCATGCACTTCTCTCAACACGTCTTCTCTCAACACCTGTGGAGCTACTACTACATCTTCATTAAATACGATACCATTCTCTATACTCAATTTGTATCTTACATCCTTGAATGGTCACTCTATCACTGACCAATTGCTCCATCTGTTACTACTTATTCTTTCCATCACTCTCCATAACACCAGATACTGCTTGATTTCACTTTTAAGTCTATTTATAGGAAGAACATCCGTTTCCACCCAGTCTATTATTCTATCCTCACCAAATTCATACTTCTTTTCTGTTCCATTCACAAACTGTAACTTTGACAAAGTGTCCACATGAGGAATAGTGATTTCTTTTATATATATTATGTTGAAATCAAACACCATGATTTTTATTGCCCTTGAAGATGTAACCTTCAGTAATTCTTTCTTCAGGTTGAAAATGAATCCTAACAGCTTGTGGTCCAACTTCAACAAAAACTTTTTACCTAACAAAACATTTTGTGCCCTCTCTATGCTTAAAACAATAACTGATGCCTCTTTCTCAATATTTGAAGAGTTAATCTCTGCTGATGTTAACCTCCTTGACAAATATATAATTGGATGTTTCTCTTGTGATAAAATAGTAGAAATCATTTTTTTTACTTGAATCACTGGTTACAGTTATTTCTTTTTTAAGGTTGAACATATTTATTATTGGTTTTCTCTTCATGATTGTCTTTAATGATTCAAAAGCACGATTTTGCCTCTGTGTTTATTCAAACTCACTGCTTTTCTTGTGTAACTCCAAAAACAGCTCAATTATTTCACTGTACTTTGGAATATACTAACTATAGAAGTTTATCAATCCCAAAAAGAACTCCAATTCTTTCTTATTTGTTGGAGTTGTTATATCTGTAATCCTCTTTGTCAATCTCTTATCAGGTACTATGCCTTTTTTCAATATCTGATAGCCCCAAAAAAGACAAATTCTTACAATCAACATTGCATTTATCTCTGTTCACTGTTAATTCTGCATTTTTTAATCTTGTTAATTTGTTCAATCTTATGCTTAATTCTTCCTTGGTTTTTGCTTTGACCCCTATATCATTCTGATAAATAATCATGTTACTTATTTTTGCTAATAACACTCCTTCACTTGCTTTCTGAAAAATGTGACTGAATGTCTTACTCCCAAAGAGTAGATGAGACCATCTTAGCAGACCCATAGGGGTGTTAATTGTCACAACTTCTCATCAATGTCAATTTGGTTGTATGCAGGCTTAAGATCAACTTTAGCAAAGTATTCCATATTCACCAGCTCATGGCTCACAATTTCAATATTCAGCAATGGAAATGAATCTGAGCATATTTGGAGATTTACTTCTACCTTGTAGTTGCCATATATCTTTAAGTCTTGATCCGTTTTTGTTTTATTGCTACAATAAGTGATGCCTGTTACTTTCATCTTAAGTCACCTTTACCAGCATTCCCTGTTAGATCATCTTGTTTAATTTGGCCATCACCAAAGGAAATATGTGAACTGAAACTTTTCTCATTTCTATATATTTAGGGTGATAAATTCTCTTTCAACCGAATGCTCGCTTTATACCCTTTCAACACTTCTATTTAAACATTTGGGTTGCGTGGAGAACATAACTTCTTAATGTCAAAATATGACACTTTTTAATTTTGTATGGGTAAGATACATACTAGGAACATATATTATTCAAACGAATAGACAATAGTTTTTAACAGGAGGTTGGATTTTAGGTTTTTTAAATTTTAATTTTATGCTACTTCATCTGTTAAAAGGAGCTGGATTGTTTAGGTTAAAATTAGAATTAAGTAATTATGGTACACTAAGGAATATTGGAGTTATTAAAACCAAATAGGTATTGGTCATTATACAAAAGTATCCCAGATTATCTCATTATAAAAGACTATTGAAAATAAGTTTCTTTTGAATAAGTTTTGACAGATATATTAAAACAAAAGAAGCTTGAGAAAAATAAAAGTAATCCCTTTTTGGAGGGTATTTTTCTTTCTCTACAATTTGAGGCAGGACTTATTTTCTTTAGCAAACAAGAAGCTTGTTTACTTCAAGGAAAGAATCTCATGCTCTTTCTTTTCTTTTCTTCTTTATATTAATTTCATGTTTTTGTCTTTCTTCAAGGCATTTTGTTGCTATGGTAACTTGTAGAGTAGTTACAATTGAATTTCTAAAGTTCCTTATTGAATTATCCTTTAAACCAAACTAATTTTCTTCATTTATAATTTCCCTTACACTTTAATATAAACAGAGTGTTTGTAACATTTCTCCAACTAAATTAAATTTCTGTATTTATAAGGGGGTGCTGAAAACTTCTTAGTCAGGTCTACATTACAAAATCTGACTAAATATCAGAACTATTTTGGAATCTCCTGTTTTCATCAAGTCCACCATATAAGGAAAAATATAATCAGTACAATGTTCCCTTAAATAAATTAATCAGTCATATCACTGGATTTATATTTTATCTGTTTATAAATTATTTTAGTATTAAATACTTACAAACAACTCAGTTGAGCACAAGGTCAAATCAAAGAAATGAAGATAGATGTAGAAAGATTGTATTGCACTAATCTTGTAAGTAAGGATTTATTCTATTTGAAAATTCATTTTTTCTATCCAACCAGTTCAGTATCTGTCACTTCAGCTGATGGCAAGATGATCAAATTTTAAATCTAAATTCTTTGTTTATTTAATACAAAATGCATTGAGTTTAAATGCAGAAAAGGTAATTAAATTTACTTCAAAATGTCACACATTTCAACTTATTTGCTTTTCCTGTTACTCAGTTCTTGCCAAATAGGAAAATTAGTTTTCCTGACACAGGTGTCCATCTCAATTTTATTCAACTTCTCTGAGTGTGCTCTTATATATTTATTTCAATTATAGATGTAAACATTTTTTGACAATTTTTTTAAAAATAGCTTTTAAAATAATTTAATTTACTACTGAAGAATTTCCAAAAAGTTCAATAAAAACTTACCCAACTTTTCAGAGTTTGAAAAACTAAGTAGTTTTTTCTTGTTTCCAATTTTATTGGTCAGCTCAAGATAGGGGTTGTCAAGATTAAGTGGGAAAAGTATATATATTCCAATATCTTATTTCAAACTCAGTCAAATGTGTGCTTGTGTGTATATAAAATGGTACTAACACATGTAAATCCCCTCTTGCACAACACATTGCATATTCACAATCAAAGTCACATGCAGACAGTGTGACAGACAGAGAATTTTTTTTATAATATACGAGCAGTATATCCCGGTGTTGCTTGGGTGTAATGAAAGCTTTGAAACTAATCCATGATCCTAAAGCTCAGACTCACCCTAAAGAATATTTGTGTAAAGTTTGGTGAGAATCGGATAAAAATTGTGGATTTGTATAAAGGACATACAGACAGATAAACAGACACACACACAAACATCTTGCCTTTTATATATATATATTATCAATTTTCTGCACTATTGTAAGAATTGCAACCTTGAAACTTCTGAATATCATGTTTTATGTCTTTGTCTATGAGTGTATCAAATTTGATTAAAATCGGACCACTCCTTCTATAACCCGATTTTCTTGATTGTTGATTTTCAATATTTATTGGGGGTACCTTGACACAAAACCTAGCTAAGAACACTCGCAGATGCTTACAGTACAACTGTGTAAATTTTCAAGAAAATCGGTTCAGCCGTTTCGGAGTCTATAGGTAATGGACACACACACACACACACACACACACACACACACACACACACACACACACACATAGACAAAGTTCCATGTATAAATAAGTTTAGATAATGGTGGGCTGAAAAGTTCATAGGCTGGCTATGAATGAGTGATGCTAGAGCTGTAAAAGATTGTATGCATTAATTTCAACTCTTATTGACAACTGCATTGTTTCTTTTGATGTAAACTGATATCTGACTGTTCAAAAAAGACTGTTTCTCCTGTTGATCAGAAAAGTTCCCAACAGCAGATGTGACATCATACTGCAATATTGGTTCCTAGTCAAGTCTTTTTTTCATGATGGGGAACAGGTGATAATCAAATCAGGAGAATAGGTAGGGTGATCAACCAGTTCAAAGCCATCAACCATTGAAACCAAAAACTTGTGTGCTGAAACATTGTTCTAATGAAATAAGACACTTTTTGTCAGTTTTTCCAAGTTTTTGGTTTTGACAGCCTTTTATGACTGCCTCAGTAAGTTGGCATTAAAACTTTATACAGATGATGCTGTCTTTTTGAAAATAATCAATAAACATATGATATAACTGAAACCATCACTTTCCCTGTAGATGAAATGACCTTGACTATCCGACCACTTGGCTGCTGTAAAAATGTTTCACTTTCCAGGAACCTAATTGAGAGCATCCAACCCTTTGGTTGCTGTAAAAATGTTTCACTCTCCAGGGATCTGATTGAGAACATCTAACACCTTGGTTGATGTAAAAATGCTTCGTTCTCCAGGAACCTGATTGAGAGCATCCAACCTCTTGATTGTTTCAACCAGTAAAAACTTGATTTTTTTCCTTGTAAATGAAATGAAAATACTAAATAAATATTTTCCTTAAAACAAGGCTGAAAAGAAAAAAAGTTAAATTTGTGCAGTATATAATTTTCAGGAAGAACCATTTAAAGATAAATAATTAAATTTGCAAAAGATTCATGAAAATTTGTTCTGAAAGTTTGCTGTCAGTAATTTAAAAATTAGTGTTACTGGATGTTAAGCAACAGAAGTCATAAATGAACAAAGTCAGAAAATCCCATCAAGTTTTGGGAAAATTCAGTTAGATATTTGGCAACAGAAATTTGGCTAGTTTCTCTTCATAATCAAGTAATTTCTTTGCAAAATGTTATCATGCCTGGAAGTAAATTTAGAGTTAAGTAGTGGAGCAGATGATCTTGGTCCAAAAATTGGAGTAACTTCATTTTATGAGGGACATTATCAAATACTGATCTGGAAACATGAAAAGATTATTAGAAAAAACAACCAGTCTTGTAGATGGGCATGCTAAAGTGAAATGACAGACATATTTTTAACAAGAACATTTATTTGAATAGCCTAAACAATTCAAGAATACTTGATGATATGAAAACAAAAAGATGCTATCTTTTCTGGCAGTAGATTATGTAACTCACATTACTTAAGGATTTCGGTCATTTTGTATTTTTTCTGCTATCAGATACCTATGGGTATCTAAGGTTGCTGGCAGTGGTGGTTGGGCTAGGAAGTTACCATCTCTAGATTTATTGCCACTCATGTGCTTGTTTTGAATTCAGGGTCGTTTTTTCCCAGACTGGTAACCAACCAAAGCTAGAAAGTGCACTCTGTCCTGCTATTTAAACCATATTTAATTTTATTATACAAATTAATATTGACTGGACTTGACATTAACAAATTTATAGATGCATCAAAATTATCAGATCTGCTATTTTCTCTTGTATATGCCTTCAGTTTGCAGTCAAAACCTAAAGGCAATCTGAAATGTTGAAGGTATTCTTGACATTTTTCTGATTTCACAAAATGGCTCAGAAATGTTCAATAGGATTAATATCAGGAGACTGATTTAACCAGCAAGTCTTATTTAATATTTTTTTCAAACTGCTGTTCTCAAATCTTTTTGCTGTACGAAATTGAATTCTATTCCCTAAGAACAGGTTGCATTGTTCAAGTAACCATTAATGAATAATGGTAAAAGTCTCTCTGGCAGAATGGATATTCTTTTCACTACATTCCTCAATTAATCTGAAATCCCTCCCATACCACAATGGAAAATATGCCATACTTGATAGTAAGCAAGGTTTATTCCATTTTTTTTTTGTCTTGTCATTTTAGATCATCTTTTTGATGGTTTGTTTTAACCTAAATGAGATGTAATGGTTCCTTTTCTCTCATTATTGAACTTCACAATTGTCTGTTTTATAATTGAAAATGAAATGTTCATTCCAATGCAACATTAAACTTCCTTTTGAAAACAGTTTCTGAACACCTTGAGTATGAGGCATTTAGTAATGCTTATAAAGTTGTGTCTGGCATCTCTTGTTATTTCCTCAATTATATTAATTTAAAAAAATGTTCTTTAAGACAGAATGGAAAAGTCAGGTGAGATCAACTAATAGTGATATGGGGAATGAACGAGATTTTTTTAAAACCCAGGAATTGTTAAGTAACAACTGTTTTACTAGGTTTCATTTTCATAGCAAGTCACTCTTCAACTTTGCTCTGAGTGTTCTTCCTTATCTTTGTAAAAATCTACCAGTATAAATTGCTATTTACAGTTGATTAGATCCCAAAACCATGATGCATAATTTGTCTATGATTTGCATGGAGAGTTTCACATACATTTTCAGTTATATACTTGTCAATATATGTCCTAAATTCTGATTGTTGTTGACAGACTTATGGCTGTTCTTGAAGTGTTTATACCACAAAAAGTTTTGATCTTTCTGGTAAAATTATTGCTTAATCCTTCCTGAAGAATTTGATGATTTTGCAATGATAGTTTCTCATAATTCTCTTGAAAGAGAAAAAAGAATTTAAAACCTACTTTCATATGCTTTCATGTGTTTGGGTTTTATTAAAATAAAAATTGCTGCAAAAGTATACTGTAATTGTAGTATAAAGAGAAAAGCCTTCCTTTTAACATACCATTTTTTGTTAAATTTTACCAAAAATGTTTTGTGCTACATTTGGTTGATCTGCACTGATTAAAATCCTTAAAATTATAGCTAGCATCTTGAAAATAAAATTTTGCATAAGATATGGAATTATAAATTTATCTTCCCAAATTTATCTCAGTTGTTTGTTATTGATAGCATTCAGGTGTCTTCCATAAGACTCATTTTCAATATTTGTCTCCTTGGAGTTGTATTGGCTGCTTATCAGTTCTTTGTGTCTAAATTTCAAATTGATGTTTTTCTCATCATCAGTTGCACTGTATCCCAATTGAAACTCATACACAAAAAGAATATAAAACAACAGGCATGTTTTCCTCAAGAACAAATTTTCAAGATTGAAAATAAGAAAATTCAACAAAGTTCATCAATTACATAAAATCTTAAATTGAACGGTAGAATAGTCAAATTTACAATTGCAATAAATCAACAAATAGAAAGCACAACATGTATCCATATAGATATATATGTAGATATATAAGTGGCAAGTGAGTATACTGCTTATATATATATCTATATATTGTGAACTTTGTATATGGGGTGCTTTGTATATATATATATATATATATATATATATATATATATCCAAACAGAAAGTGGCATGTAGGTAAAATCCCAAGGAAGATCCTATTAATATTAATATTAAAATTGATCCAGCTAGAGGGCTTGATGTAAATAAAATTATCTATTTACAGAGCCAAATATGTATATATTTTCAAATAAAACTTTAAAAATTACATGTGCTGTATGATCACTTCTGTAAAGTATGTTCACTATGTCAGCAATCTTTTATTAAGGAAACATTCAAAAAGTTTTTCATACACTGGAAGTTCACTGAAAAAGAAGGAAAAGGAAAGAAATACCAAAGAAAAGTAGGAGGGGTATTGGAGAGAGAGAGAGAGAGAGAGAGAAGATTTTCTTAAAAGACAGGTGTCCAAATGCTGTTTCAGAGGGTAGGGAAGAGAATGGGAAGACAAAGAAAGATAGTAAAATGGATTCAACTTGATCATTGAAAAAGACATTTAAAGATTACATATGTATAAAGAAATAAAAAATAAGAATGTCACAGGAAGGAAGTGAGAGAAAAGAAAATGGGAAAAAAAAGAAAAGAAAAATAATAAAGGGGTGATAGGGGAGATGGGTAAGAAAAAGGAGAAAAGGAAAAAGAGAAAAATGGTGAAACATGTTGGATATGCAGATGGGACAATTGTTAGCCAGGATGGGTGGGGAGAAAGTGATAAATACATAAAAAACAAAAACAGAGAAAGAAGAAATAGAAAAAAGAGAAAACATGATATATTATTCAGCTTTGCCAACAGTTTTTCAAATATTTTATGTTTAAAATAAAATAGGGTTTGACTATTGTTGAGATCAAATTAATTTACATTAAAATCTGCCACAGGAATAAAAGCAAGAGGTGGAAAAATAAAGACGATATTGGTAGGGAATATAAATAAAGAAAATTTTTTAATACATAAAAATATATAAAAAAAGAAAAATATACCTAAGACCAAGAAATTTAACTGTTTTAGGGAATCATAAAAATATAGATAGTTGTAAGGTAGATTATATTTACTTTTAAGTGACACCAATACATCAGTAAAGCATATGATACCAGTGAATTACTTAATTGACATCCATTTTGCTTGGGTCAACCAATGGTATAGTTTTCAGGCATATGTATATTGGTGTGCTTTCTATCTTTCTCTGATTAATTCTGTTGTAATTAAAGAAAATTGAAATTACTTTTTATCAACAATTGTATCATGATTGAAAAGAAAGGAAACAATGTTGAGGACAATATGAATTTATTTTCATTTTAGTATGTTTTGTATGCTTCTCTGATCAATTAGAATGCTATCTGTGGTCAACGGAGGCCTACTACTCTGATCTGTTGCAAATAAAAACTAAGTATCTGAACAACTGACTTATATATAGGCATATAAACAAGTGTTTACTCAAATGAATGTTTGTGTTGGAGATTATCTCCCTTGACTGAAGAACTTTTCTAGTCTAAAGCATGATAAATAGTATATATTTTTGTATTAAACTATTATAGGCAGAATAAAGCTACCTAAGCTACATTGCTCTCCTGTATCTTGATGCAATAATCAAACTGTTTTAAGTCCCTTATATATAAATGCAGAATCATAATTGCATTCTATTCTTGAGAAAAGCAAATGTTTACAATTTCCCCAAAATTCAAGAAACCACTTTCTTTTCTGTCAAATCAATTTGACAGAAGAAATATGACTTCCAAATATTAAAAATAAATTGAATTATGAATTCAAGATCTGAAATGAGAAATCAATTGAAAATAAGTAGGAAGATATTTTTTTAATTAACAAATTCCTTAAAAATATGATCTTTATTTCTTTGTAATTTCGTTCAATTTGTATTGATCTTTGTTTTCAAAATATTTTGATTGGTATATAGTATGTGTCTGACCTCAGTTCATGCTATAATAAACTTTGCACCCAATGTCACACAAGACCATCAAGGGAGCCAGGTACAGGTGACTTGACCAGTTGCACATGGGTTACAAGTATGGGATAGAGTTGCAAGGCAAATTGATTGATTGATTGATTGATTGATTGGTTGGTTGGTTATTAGTTTTACCAGCATATCAACCCTTATGGGTCATTTAATGCTGAAGCTGGATTTTTTATTCAGATATGTTTTAAAATGTAAGTTGCAAAGTTCTATTTTTTATAAAAGTTGAAAGTATGTTACTTTCTTCAGATATCCTACTATTTAAGCAGTAGGTACATTTTTGAAGAGCATGTTAAGATTTTGTACATATTTTTTGTTGCTTCTTGCATTCTACAAGGACAAATATAGTGAATAAAAGCATTAGTTGAATCAAGTGACTTAACTCAGAGAACTGTGAGTTCAATATGTGGCTACAAAAACTTTGCAAGATGAGTGTTACGTGTTATGTGTAACAAAAGAAAAAAAAATGATTGACCAAGACTCAGAGATAAATCAAAGACAAATATTTAATTTACAAAACACACCAAATAAAATATTTACACATATACAATTTTGGCATTCAAATCAAGAAACATAAAGAAACATATAGTTTACTACTGCCCGGCGGCGAAGTGTTACGAGGAAGAGAAAGGGAGGGAAGGTGTCAAATATCTTACCCAGTTAAGTTGGCGGGGAGTTAAGTGCTATACTTTTTGGAAATCCTCAAATGAGTATGTAAAGACTAATTATTGGTTTGGTCAATGAAAGAGGCAAATATATGTATTTACCCTTTTTGTTCCAGGAGGTTTTCTTTCAGGTTTTAGTTGTTTGGATTTTGTCTGTGGAATTCTTTTGGCTGGATCTTGATCCTAGAATTTTTACCCGGGTTGATATGACAGCAAAATCCTTTTAACAAATCTTTCAAGTTTTTGTTTCTCATCAACTAGAGAGATTCTTTTGGCTGGAATATTTCCTTGAATCGAAACCGGTGCTGATGAGGTCAGCACATTCTTCTATCAACTGTTTCAAATTTTAGTTTTTTGTCATTGACTTAGGGATTCTTTCAGCTGGATATACCTCCTGAATCTACCGGAGCTGTAGAGGTCAACCCATCCTGCTATCAACTGACGGTTCCATGCTCATAACCTATTTTTATAGGGACTAACACCTAATTTGCATACTTCTAGAACCTTTTAGAACTCTCTAGAACATTCTACAATCTTCCAAACATTTTATTTTTAATTTCCTTATTTTTACGACTACTTTCTGAATTAAAACTTTTTGGTAACAACAAGTAGGACTCGATACAGCTCTTTATTACAACTTTTTAAACATTATTATTATTATTATTTTTGTATATAAATGCATCTTCATAACATAAGTTAAAAGGAGATAATTGAGATTGCTATATCCAGAAGAGACATGGCATGTGGGACTAGAACAATCTACCCGAGTGTACAAAATAAAAGATTTGGCTAAAAAATTCCCATCACTTCAAAATGCTTACAATAGCCAAAGTATTGTGAGTATGGCAACAACAATGAGGACAACAGTTTAAAAAATGTAAATAGTTTAAATAAGGGAGAATATGTTTAAAAAATGACCTCATTTCGTTACATTCCATGAGTATATCTTGGTCAGCCTATGAACTTTTCAGCAGACCTTCATATATTGGGTTGGCACAAATGTTTGTTTGGTTTATTAAGTAAATTTTCTACCCAATAAGTGAGCAAAATTTTTGACCAATGCAATACATCTATTTTTTAGAGATGGTAAAATTTTGGTCTCCTTGTTAATTTTTGTTTATTGTTCTATCACTACACACCAACCCCAGAGGTAAAATGGCAGGCTCTCTCAGATATTGCAGAGAAGAATTTCAAGTTCATGTATCCACCGAGAGAACCACATGGTCATATACACAAATACACACCAGTAACTGATGAAGTACCAGAATGAAATAAAATGTAAATATGAGATATTAAATTTCATGTCATCATTAATTGTCACAATTACAAGTATATTATTAATTATCAGTTGATATGATTGATTCTAGGGTGACCAAAATGAGGCATTTAATGAATGTTATGTGGAAAATATGTTGACAGAACTCATCAGATTTCATAGAAAAAATTATTAAAAATAATCTCACGCTTTATAATAATTAACTAATAAAGCCCTAATTGATTTAAACACAATTTTAAAGTTCATCGTTAGTAAAAATATTTAACAATTTAGCTTTAGTGCTGGATTTGAGTGAGGGAATATTCTTCAATCCTTTTTTTTTAATCATTTCACTACAAGTAAGGCAATAAAGCCACTAACACACAGGAGGTTACAGTGTGTGAAAAATCTGAGAAAAAGAAAACATTATTAAGAAGAGACAACAATGAAAGAATGGGAATTAAGAAGACAGAAGATGACAACTGACATTGCATTCAAATTTTTGAAGATCAAAATTGACTGGAAACCATGAAGCAAGAAGAGAATTCCACAGGCAAGAAGCGAAAGTGAAGAAACTGTTTGCATAGAATTTACAGTAAAATGTTGCCATTTTGACTATGAAATGGTGAAATCCTGCCACTAATCTAGTCAGTCAGTTTAGTGCCATACATGAAACATGCTTGGGCAATCATATCTCAGAAGATACATGACTGACTGGGCAGAAGATTATCCCGCAGTAGGTTGCCATTGCTTTCTGTGGTAGACTGGTTGCCAACCAAGGCTATAGAACCCAATCTGTCCTGTTATTTAACCCATAACTGGAAGGAATAGATGGATTAATACCCCTCCTAAGGGTATTTGCATGTAAGTGAATGCAATGAATTCGGCTGGAATTCGAACTCGGCCCCCTGATTTCTCGTTCCGAGCCAATATCCAATGCACCACAAATTCTTAAAGTCTAAGCACCAAAGAAGAAAGTTCATCAAAGCAATAGCCATAAAAATATTTATAGAAAAGGCTGGGAAGCTATGTTATGATGTCAGGGAAGTGACTGAAACCAAGATGTCAGTTCATGACCAATATCATTGCAGATTCTTTATATTTTTTTAAGTATCTTGAAACATATAGTTGAAGCACTAAACCAGGTATGGCAGCAATAGCCAATGCATGAACAAATCATAAACTTATAAATGTGTAAGATACATTCTGGCAAGAGAAATTGTCTAGAATGATACAGTAAACCAACTTTTGTAGCAGCAAACCTGGAAAATTGCGTTAATCTGAGGACAGTACAGGGGATTCAGAAAGAGAGAAGTCTAATGATGATTACGAAAGTGAAGTGATAGCACCATATCACACAGGCAGGAGAAGCCAGTCATGGCTCTCAATTTCTGCAACCAGATCATCTCTTACATCTGGCCACCCAACTCCTTAGAGTGCAACCCTCTTGATTTTTATATGTGGGATGTAGTTGAAAGAGAAACCAACAAAACTTTTTCTAACACCCAAGATGAACTGAAGGCAAGCATTATGGCAGCATTCACCAATTTAAACAATAAAACTGTCCTGAAGAAATGCAGGAGGTTCCAAAGCCATCTGCAGGCCATGGTTGAAGCCAATGGCAATTTTGTTGAATAAATTTACTCTTTAGATAAATATATCTGTTAAAATAAGATGTCAGTGTTATTTTCACTTTTGCATAATTTAGATGACAATTTATTCATTGCACTCTGTATATGCACAAAAGATGAGTATCATCTACTATGTATTCAATTATGAAAGCAAAATAACACATTTTTATTATTTCAAAGTTCCCAATAAAAATAAATTTTGGCATTAAATGACCATAATTTTGTTCTTTCCAGTATGAAAGATGTGGGCCTCTTTCCTAGCCTTTTGTTTGAAGTATTGTGGAAGGTCATTATCTTAATAAAGTTATGTTCTCTTCAAGTTATGTTCATTTTAGTTTTGGCTTGCATGAATGCATTTCTCTTTGAATTCTGTCCCATTCCTGAATATCTTGACAAAATCTTTTGACACTTGCATGCAACAACAGACAATAGTATACATGAATGATCATTTATGCAAAGAACTCTCCAACAGTTACCTTATCTGTCTAAGCAGTGGAAGAATAAAATCTGCTACACTCTTTATAAACCATGACATGGTCCAGTTATTCTATGATAATTACTTGGAAATATTCCTAGTTACTGATTTTGAATTCTGGATCAAGTTAGTTTGTTATGATCAAACAGAAATAATTTCTGTATCATATAAATGGGAAAGAGTAAAATCATCTCTGTGATAATGCTCTTTGAAAATGGTTTGGTGTCTATTATTGCCAATTATTAAAAAATGATTACCTATTAATTGGCATCTATAATTCAAATTATGCACAAATACCTATTTCTTCTCCTTCCAGCTATGGGTTAAATAGCAGGACAGAATGAGTTCTATAACCTTGGTTAGCAACCACTCTACCACAGAAGGTGGACATATATAAAGTCAATGGCTGAAGTTTCAACACACAAATATCTGTACATACAGTTAGAAATATACACAATATATATATATATATGTATATATATAGATGTAAATAAATTGTGTATATTTGTGTGTGCGTATATATATATATATATATATATATATATATATATATATATATATTTTCATTTGTAAATGAGTTATTATGCGACCCAGGTTTCTACCATCTGGTGTCTTCAGGTGATTTTCAATAAATAAGTTGTTGTAAATCACCTGAAAACACCAGATTGTAGAAACTTGGGTTGCGTAGTAACTCATTTACATATGAAAAATATTCAAAAGTTCTACAATATAATTGTATTGAACACTTTTTAATACAACTGTGTACTGGTTTAATTTAATTATGACCAAAACTAAGTAATTAAATAATTATATATATATATATATATATATATATATATATATATATATATATATATAATTATTATAGTTTTAAATAGGGAAAATATTTTTAAACAAAACCTTTAGGATCCTTTTGTCCAACACTTCATTAGAAGGTACCATTAGCAAGGTTAACTGACAAGAGAATAATAATACATTAACTTACGAGGACAAACTAGACAAAGAAGGGGTAAGATTGTAACACAATCAAAAAATAACTTATTTGTCAAGAAAATTTACAAATGAAAGAAAAAGATTTCAACAGAGTATAAAATGGAAAAAACTTACTTAAGGCCCACTATACAGAAAAATGGAAGGCAAAAAATTCTTCTTTTGTTTTCATATATGTATACACATATATTAACTAACATTACTATCCAACATATTCCTAAACTGACAAGCCTTTCTATGCACATACACTATTAAACACTTTACCATTCAAGATATGGAACATGTTAGATTGAGATATGTTTCTTTTTTTTAAAATTTATTGTATCATTTTGTTAGATTCTGATCCATATATTCAACTCACATCTTATAAACGCACACACTATATATACATCCATGTGTGTATGTGTGTGCAAACAAACCAATCCTGTTATCATCATGTTCTATGACCTGTTATTATTGTTCATATCAAAGATGAACATTCTTTGATCATACAAAAGAGTTTTGATAGTGGTTTTGGTTCAAGGACAATTATAAATATATAGACAAAACAATTTTTTTTAATCATTTCACTCTAAGCACTGAGATAATGCTACAAAGATACCAGGGTTAACTGAGAATGACAGAGAATGAGAAGAATTTAGTGAAAAGAACAAGATTCAAGATGCCAATATATGGTGATTGGTGTTGCAGTAATATTTTTGAAGATTCCACAGGTAAGAAATTTGGAAAAAGAAACTCTTAGACTAAAAATTTTGGTTACATCTCGACATTTTAAAAGTATTAGAAAAACATTTCATCATAAAATCTGACATAGTGTACATAAATTTTACAATTTTATATAAATATATATGTATATATGTGTATGAGTGTGTGTGCTGTCTCCTGTCAAAGTTTTACTGTTATTATTCAGGTGGTAAGTTAATTGTGGGAGTGCGATTAGCATATTTCTAATAAAATAAATTATATATATATACTGAGTCAGCAAGAATTCAGTAAAATGTGTTTTTTATTAAATTTGACTGACAAATTTTATCTATTAAATTTTTATAACTTTTTTCCAGTCTCTGTATGAGTTGGCATACATCCAAAATAAACTTATAAAAAAGTTATATGTTCTGGTGGATAGCTTATCATATATATACATGTATATGTGTGTGTGTATGTGTGTGTATGTCTATACTTCTGAGATGCCATAGTGTTTACACTACTTACATTATGCGGACTTATGTGTCCTCAAGGACACACGGCCTAGTGGATATAGATGTTGGTTAGTGCCAGTGACTTGACCTAAAGAGTTGTAAGTTCAAGACCAGGCTACAGCAGTGATGAACAAATAACTTAGAGAATTAAGTTAAAGGGAGATAACTACAAGGCTACCAGAAGTGGCTTTGCACATAGAATGAGAATGATATATCCCAGTGATAGAAATAACGGGTTTGGTTCAAAATTCTTAGCACCTATAAAGGCTATAGTGTAAAACACCCAAAACATTGTAAACATGGCAATAAAGATAAGGAAAATAGTCCAAATAATGTAAATAGTATATATATGCACACACACACACACACACACACACACATAAGCGCAAAGACACAAAGTCTTGGTAAAACCAATGCAAAGCCTGCCAGGTGAGCAATAAGAAAATGAATAAAACCAAAAATCAATAACACAAAAATATGAAAAAGAGCATTGTAAACACTAAGAATAAAAGACCCAAAGACAGACACCTACCTGAAAAGTCAAAGAAAGTGTTCCATATCTAAAAGACAGAGCAAATATACTTCCCAGCATCAGAGCTCAGAAACAGATAAAAATTGGAACCTCGACTTAAATGTGGTCAATCTCAGTAACATGAAACTCAAGTAGCAGCCCTAGCTTTGTCTCTTTTTGTGTGTATGTATTTTTGTCTTATTTTGTGTGTGTGTATATATATATATATATAAAATGAAAATAAATTGGAAGAATTTACCTTAAAAGCTGCCAAGGATACTACTTATATACATATATATTGAGTGTTGAGTTGTGATGAGGCTTAGTGCCAAGAGTGCTGTTCTGGAGTGATTTACTGACAAAAAGAAATTTTCCCAAGCATATTTTTTTTTTGTAAAATGGGATAGAGTATTAATTGGATTAATGTAGAGAAGTTTGTCATTTAATTATATCTATATATATATATATATATATATGATCAGTTTTCTATTTAAACATAAACAAAGTAATCTATAAACAGAGGGTTGAATCCTGCTGGAGGGTTCATATTTTCTTCAATAAGATTTCTCAAACATTCAGTCCTAGAGATGAAAATCAATATACTGTTGAATAAATAAACAAAATGTCTACTCAAATATAAGTATCCAATAAAAATAACATTTAAAGTGATAAAAAATATGTTAAATTGAAAAATAAAAACTCATTAGTTTAGAAAATTACTTTGTTTACATTTGGATATGAAACTGAGAAGATATGAACATTTTGAGGAATTTGTGATGAGCAGGATTTCACTTAAGAGCATATACATATATATCAGTGGCAACTTCAGCAATACTTGTGTTCAGTCAGAGTAAACCAACCCCAGCTGCCAAGTCTATTTCAAACCAACATGAAATGTCTCAGCAGAACAGAGCATTAATTTGTAACTCAAGCTGACAAATTTCACTCCAAAATATGAAAAACGAAAACATCTTTAGTCATTTTAATTATCAAAGCTTAAAATATTGGCTTGCATGAGGCAATCATTTATAATCATAGCTAAAATTACAATAAGAAAATGATTGAATGGCAAGGAAAAGTGCAAACATTTTACATTAAAACTCTTTATAAAGCAATAGATCAAATGAAAGCTAAAAAGAGATGCATTGAATTTATACCATTGTCTTTTGCAAATGAAAGCAATCCCTCTTTGTATGAGATTTAAGTAAAAACATGGATGGGCAATAGAAGACCGAAAGGAATAAAGGAAATAATGAGACGATATATATAAAGGATGAAAGAATATCAAAAACATGAGATTAAGGTTGTTAATTAGCCATCATTTCAGATAATTAATCATTACACATTAAATAAATCATTATATAATATACAATTAATCATTATTCTTACAGATTATATAATTAACACTATTCCTGTGGTGCATTTTTAGAGTTCAAACAAATATGAAAGGAAATATATTTTCTTAATATTTTTGCAGCAATTGAAGTGAGGTGAATGATTATATGATTTAATAAGAACCAGATTTGATTCAACGATTGTGTAACTGTAAAAAGAAAAAACATGGCAGAAATCAATGAAATGATATTTTGCATTTGATGAATCTCCTTTCACTTCTTGCTCACTATATTCTTGTAGATGAAAAATTTTTGAATTGACAATTTGATTTCTCACAAAATCTTGAAGATGTTGAAGTAATTTTGACAGAAAGCAATCATCTGATTTTTAATTTCACTTGAAGGTTTATGATTTTCTAAAATATTTCTCAAAACAATTTCTCTTTCTTTCTGTCTTTTAACCTGATTTTTAAACAAAAATACATACTCAGAGAATTTTTCTTTTTTAATCATTTCATCCCAAATACTGTGATAATGCCATGTTGGGGTTACTGAGAGTGAAAGAAAATGATAAAATATTAATGAGGCAAAAAGCCATAACAAGAACAGTATTCAGGAAGAAATAAATAGTGATTGATGTTGCATTTAAATTTTTAAAGAATATAAGTGGAAGGGAAGCAAGACACCAGAAGTGAGTTCTACAGGTAAGAATTGTGCAAAAAGAAACTCTTAGAATAGAACATATGGTTACATCTAGCTATTTCAGTTGTGAAATGATGAGACCTATTTGTCAGTCTAGTAGTATGCTAAAATTAATGCAGTAAAGTTACCAAGAAGGAGAGCTCATTAAAACAATTACCATGAAAAATATTTATAGAAAAGGCAGCGGGAATAGTGCTGATAGCAGACATAAAAAGGAAACTACAAGACTTCCTACAGAAGGTAGCTAAAGAAAGTGAAAAGAAAACTACAAGAAAATATATCAGTAAAAACAGGAGCCAAATTGCTAACTACAAGTCAAGGATACTGAAATCTAACCGGTACAGAAATTCAAATATCTGGAAGTATTATAACAGAAGACAGAAAGTGCGACACTGAGATCTGTCGGCCTATTGGCATGACCAAGGACGCATTCCAAAGGCCAAGTAGAGACAGGAAGATTTCATAAGAAATAAAGAAAAGAGTACTGGACTGTTATGTGGTATCTGTCCTCCTGTATGGCAGTGAACGCTGGGCAATATCTTCAATGATGAAGGAGAGATTTGAAGCAACAGAAATGTGGTTTTACACAAGGATACTGAGGATAACTTGAGCAACAACAAGGTTTTAGAGAGGATGCAAATGAAACTTATACTTAACATCAAGAAGAGACAGCTGAGGTTTCTGGGATATGTAATGAGGAAGGAGGGATTTGAGAATCTAATACTCACAGGAGGGATAGAGGAACAGAGACAGGGGAAAGCAATGCAAGACATACTTGGGCTTGAGCAAGTGGATGGTAGAATGAAGTTTGGGAGAGATAATAAGAGGAAAAATGTTAAGAGAGACAAGGGATAGGGGGCAAGGGGAAGTCTATGATCGCCCACATCCTGAAAGAACACGGCACATAAAGAAGAAGAGGGGAAAACACTTTATGGCAATGGGAAACTGAAATCAAGATGTCAGAAGGTTGAGACCAATAACATTAGAGTCCCTTCTTCAAGAATCTTGAGATATATAGCTGGAATACGAGACCAGATATGGCAGTGATATTCAATGTATGGATAAATGGTATATTTATAAATGTGCAAGGTGAGAAGAATTGTCTGGCATGACTCAAAGAACCACATTTTCTAGCAGCAGACCAAGTAATTGATTCAATATAATCATTCCCTTTCATGTCAATGGAAAACATGAAACAAAAAAAGCAACAAGTTGCTCTATTGGAACCATGTTTAATTTTGAAGGTACTAAAATTTTGACTCATCAGTGTAGACTTGATTGCAACCAGAGTATTTTGGGATGATATTATGATTTTCTTCCCACAAGGTGGAAGGTTCAGTGTTGGCTTTTTGGTGTTTAGTAAGATTCATTAAAAATGTGTGTTGTTTTAGTAACCATGGGTAATTTTTTTATCAAGGCATACTCGTGGACTATCTTGATGTCGATTTGTCTTCTTTTATTAGTTTTTGCTGTTTGATGGTTGTTTCTTTTCAGGAATAGCTGGGTGGAATATACATTTGTAGGTTGTGTTGCTGAGGCATGAGTATAGTTAGTTGTAGTATTGTAGTGCTAGTTTTTGCTGATGAAATATTAACGGCATTTCACCAGCTTCAATGTAAAGACTTTCAATTGAAATAGTACTTTAGGCACCCTGAGCAAGGTGCAGTCATGTTTAGTTTCTTTAGGTAGGACTTCCTGATAGCCTGAAAAAAATGAGGCATGTGGTTTAATTTGGAACAAATTAAAGTTTGGTATAATTTTAGTAGGATTGGTTTATTGGCTCCCTATTTGGTATTAGCAATAGTACATAGTAATTGAATATACTGATGGCATTAACTATTTGATATGGGCAATGAAACTGTTTTTTTTTTATGAAAGTGAACTCCAAGGTATTTATGTGTATATGTAACTTTAATCTCTGTTCTCTTGAGATTGAGGGTGAGACCATTGTGTATTTTTCATTTTTTTACAGAAGTGGGTACAGATATTCTGAATCCATTTTTCAATGACCTTTTGAATTCTGTTTATATGCTGTTACAGCTGTTTGCTAAATGATGTGCACTTTTTTTTATCTATAGCTAATTTAAAAAAATCATCCTCATACAATAAACAGTCCCTTCCTGGATTTATATTTGTAATTATGTTGATCTTTATACTGAATAAAGTTAAAGACTATGTTGCTTTGGAGTGCACCTTGTTTTTTCCAGTCAGAGAGGTATAATTTTACTACTACCTAGAAGTTTCTGCTTATTATGAATCTGTGTATGAGGATAGATAATCTACCTGTCAGTTCAAGGTTGTGAAAGTTTTTCATGATCTCATATCTCCATGTTGTTTCAAGACCAAAGAATATAGTAACTGTATGTTCATTTCTTATAAAGATATTTCTTATAAAATTCTTCTTTTAATTTTTTATTTTTTTCAATCAATTGGAGTAGATAGACTGAACTATCGCCCGGTTCACACTCCACCCACATCTATTGTACAGGTGTAGAGGCTCATCCCTTGTTCCCTATTTAGGATGTGGTTTCCGGCTTTCTCTTTTCCAATCTTTTACTCTTTTCCATTCTTTTAATTTTTTATTTTTCTCAATTGGAGTAGATAGACTAAACTATCGCCCGGTTCACACTCCACCCACGTCTGTTGAACAGGTGAAGAGGCTCATCCCTTGTTCCCTGTTTAGGATGTGGTTTCCAGTTTTCTTTTCCAATCTTTTTACTCTTACGTAGCCCCCTGCGCATCAGTGGCGATACCGCCTTGCTTGGGGTGATATGATTAAAAAAAAAAAAAGCCTCAAGTCACACCAAATTGTCTGTTATACACTTTTGCCTTCTGAAACCACTTTGGAAGTTGGTGAGGAAGTTGTTTGATTTGAAATACAGTTGGAATACAGTTTACAGTTTACTCAGCATTTATTCGAATGTTTTGCCAAGCAGCTGGTAAGTATAATGGGTCTATAGTTTTTGGATGTGTGTTGTCTTTTCCAGGTTTGGATAGGGGGATTATTATAGATTGTTTCCAGCTATCTGGGATTTTGTTGTTTGTACATATGTAGTTGAAGATGTCTTAAAGGTAAATTTAGTGGATAATTGTTTTAGAAATTTGTAGGATATTTCATTGAATCCAGTAGCTGAAACTAGTGTGTTATTGAGTTTTTGAATTCAAGGAGAGTGAAGAGTTTTTGTAGCTTTTATAGTCTGGTGAGTTGAAGTTTAATGTTTGACTATATTTCTGAGATGAAGTATTGTAGTTATTTACACTATTTACATTGTTCAGACTGTTGTTCTCATCTTTGTTGCCATATTCATTATGTTTTGGCCAGTGCACACTCCAACCTTCTTCAGGTGATAGAAATTTTGAACTGAACCCTTCAATTCACCAAAGTAGTTTATTCTTGTTTGATTCTGGTATCCCCGATCTGTATTTGGCATTTTGGGTTGCACTTTTTGCTGATGACTATGCATTCAGTTTTCTTAGTTTATTTGTAGTCCTTTTTTGTCACTCTCCACCACTACATTCTGTAGGAGGTCTTGAAATTTCCTTTCCGTGTCTGCAATCAGCACTGTATCATCTGCATACCTTATGTTGTTCAAGTTGTGGCCTCCAATAACAAATCCTGGCATGTCATCTAGGGTCCTCAAAATATTCTTGCTGTACAAGTTGAACAGATCCGGTGAAAAGACACATCCTTGTCTTACATCTCTTTCTATCTTTGTATATCTACAGAACTCGTTACCTGTCTGTATGCAGGCCATTTGTCGAGCATCTCCATCAATTCTTTGTGTCATATCTTATCGAATGCCTTCACATAGTCAATAAAACATAGGTACAAGTCTTTCTTCATTTGTATTGCCCTTTCAGAGAGCAACCTAATCATGAATATGGCGTTCCTTGTTCCAGTGTCTTTCATGAACTCGCACTGTTCCTGTCCTATCTCTGGCCTGATTCTGCTTCTCACTCTATTCATCAGGATTCTTACAATCAGTTTTGTAATGTGACTCATTAAGCTGATAGTTCTGTGTAGTTCACACTCGTTTGCACCTGGTTTCTTCGGCAATGCTATAAATATCAACTTGCATAGATCATCTGGTATTATTCCACTGCTATAAATTTTGTTTATTATGTCGGTAATTTTTTCTATGCCATATTCTTCCAAGGCTATCAGCAGCTCTATCACCATGCCGTCTGGACCAGCTGCTTTGTTTCTGTTCAGTTAAGCCATTGCAGCTTCCACTTTGGATTTTAGTATTTCCAGTCCATCCACCTCTTTGTGTATTCTTGATTGTTCTCTCCTGTTGCAAAAAAGATCCTTTATATACTCTTCCCATCGTTGGAGTATTTCCTCTTTCTCCAATATGATTGTTCCATCCTTAGATTTTATGCATCCTGTTTCACCCTTAGTTTACAGATGACTGGGACATGGTCACTTCTGCAGTCAGCACCTGGATATGTTTTGCATTGGATCACTGCATTCCTGAATCTCTTATAAAACTTTAAATACCTAGGAAGTGTTCTAACAGGAGATGGAAAGTGTGACACAGAGATCTGAAGGCGAATTGGCATGGCAAAGGACGCGTTCCAGAAGATGAGTAAAGTACTAACACACAGGAAAATTTCACTAGAAATAAAGAACAGAGTGCTGGATTGCTATGTGATGTCAGTTCTTCAATAAATGCTGGACAATATCATCGAAAATGAGGACAAAACTGGAAGCAGTGGAAATGTGATTCTACAGAAGGATGCTGCGGATATCATGCAAGCAACGATGAGGTGTTGGAAAGAATGGCAACAAAAAGGAAATTAATACTGAGCATCAGGAAGAGACAACTGAAGTTCCTGGGACACACACTGAGGAAGGAGAGCTTGGAGAACCTGATACTGACTGGTCAGATAGAAAGAAAGAGAGACAGAGGAAGGCAGTGGATAACATATTTGCAGGGTTGATCAAGTGAGTGATAGAATGGGGGTTGCCAGGAGTAACAGGAGCAAACATACTAAGAGCCACAAGGGATAGGGAGACGTGGAGAACCATGATCGCCTACGTCCTGAAGGGACAGGGCACATAGAAGAAGAAGTTTATTCTAGTTCCATGAGTCATGCCTTTCGCCAATGTCTAAGTATCAGTTATCTCCCTTTAACACATTGCTCTTAGCTTTTTGTTTACCTCTGTTGTAGCCAAGTATTGAACTCTCAACTCTTTGGGTCAAGTCACTGGATTCAACCAACACTTTTATCCACTGATCCATATGTCCTTGAAAACAAAGAGTTTTGAGTTCAATACCTGGCTACAGCAGAAGTGAACAAAAAACTTAGAGAGTTGAGTTAAAAGAAGATAACTGATACTGAGACATCTGGAAGAGTCATGAATCATAGAACTAGAACAATAAAATAAAGGATTAAGTTAAAGACTCCAATCACTTGAAGAAGGTCAGAGTGTACAATGGCCAAAACATCGTGAATATGGCAACAAAGAAGAGGACAAAAGTCTGAATAATGTAACTAGTGTAAATGATGTTTAATGTGTTTTTTTATTTTATGTTTAAGAATTCTTTATTGAAGTTTTCTTGGATGGAAGTTTTGGAGAAGATTTTGGCTAACAGATTTGCAATGTCAGTTTTTGCTCTTAAGAGGTTGGTTATTATTTGTAGAGAAGTATTTTATTGTGGAAGGTTGATTTTTCGCTGCTATTTTCTTATCATGTTCTATATTTTGGGGGTTTTGTATTTGTGTTTAGTTTGCTTACATAGTTTTGCCAGGATTTTCTTTTTGCTTCTTTAATGGTCTTGCATGCTCTGGATCTTTTTATTTTGAACTAGCTGTATAGCCTGGTGATGCTCAGGCTTCTTAGTGGTTATGTTGAAATGGTAAGGTCAAGTGCTTATTCAAAAAGCTCCAGTATGAGGTTACTGTGATGTGTAAGTTACAAACATGCAAAGTAAGTATTGATTTTTATTGTATTTGTAAAACGGTATTCATGCTTGGTCAGTTTTGCCAATAAACGGAAATGAAAGAATGGCAGTAGAGGGTGTTACAGGAGCTTGTAATATGATGTGATGACATTGTGACACAGAAATGGATGCATTGTCCATGCAACATCAGAGGAGTTGGTACCTTGTAGAAAATGTGAAATTGTTATGGCATATGATAAGGTAGAAGTTACAAAAAAGACCCAATTTTTGTTGGAATACAACTAAGCTTTTTGAAAAAATAAACAATTGCAAAAACCAACATTTTTCATTAATTTTTGCGGCACCCTGCATGTCAACTGAAATTTTTGTTCACATATCAAAGCATCAGACGTTGATCTACCAGTGACTTGATTTTAGTTGAGTTTGAGTGAAGTGTCTAGGAAAAATACATAAAAGTGTGAAAAAGACCACCCAAAATTATGTTTGCCATTGATTTTTGATGAAAGCTGTACATTGATTCAAAATATTTTTGTAGATATCTAAGTTTCAGACCTTGACCTACAAGTTACTTGATTTTGGTTGAATTCACATAAGGTATTTCGAAGAAAAAGCGTTCATCAATTCTAAGCTTCTAAGCTTGATTTCTGCTGTACCTTGTAAATCAATTTGAAAAATTTTTGTATACATCAAAGGTTTATACCATGATTAACAAGTGACTCAATTTTGGCTGAAATTGGATCAAGAGTTTTGGAGGAATAGGGTTCATTAAACCGGCAACACAAAAACACACACATATCCATTTTTATATATATTGTCTGGGGTAGGCTGGATTTCAAATTTTCTGAGTGATTTTTGTAACCTTATTGCTTTTTTGTAATCTTTATTAAACCAGTGTTTGTTGTGTTTGATTGATTCAGAGGTTTTGAGTACACATATTACAGAAATTGTTATTAAGGTTTCTGTGATTGAACTTTGCAATTACTAGTGTAGGTGGTTAAAGTACTGGTTTGTGAATCTTCTGCACCCCATGAGGAGAAACTGTTTTACTGAACCAGTCACAGGAGCCTTCTTGTAGATGTGGAATCTCATTTAAAATCTTTGTTTGCAAATTCAAGCCATGCTCAGCTTAAAATCTGTAGGATTACTACAGTTGTCTGCTAAAAAACTTTTGCTAACCATCACTAGCTGGTACTGCCAAGGCAGTATATTAGAAAAAAGTAAAAGTTTTGTCTTCTTTTTTGTCTTCTTTGTGCTTCATTCACCTCTAGGTGACCTTTTGGTCACCAGTGAACCTCATATCAAATTGAACCCAAAACAGTATCACACACAGTATATACTCTATCTATTAGCAAATCTAATAATTATACAAAATCAATAGATAATGAACACCTCTCAAATGTAGTCTCTGACAACATTTCATTGGAACTTCATACATATGAGATCTGATTAAAAAGTATCAGAGATATTCCTATGACAATGGAGCTAAAAAGTGAAGCCACTTGACACAGATTGACCTTGAAGTTGGTCATGCATACACGCTAAGTTATAACATTGTCTCTCACTTTCATTGTTTATAGTGGCACTTAAAATAAAAGAGTGTAGAATGTAATCATTTCACCACACAACAGAGATTCCATCAGTGACCATGACTTGTACAGCAGGTTTTGGTCAAGTATAATACTCCTTATGTCCAACAACCATCATATTCTCCAGATCTTACCCCATGTAACTTTTTCCTCTTCAAAAATTAAATCCTACTAGAAAGGAAGAAGATTCTAGACATCAAGGAAATCCAAAGGACTACTTAAGGTGGTTGGTTGCTATTCTAAAAAAGAAGTTCCAGAAATGCTTCCATCAATGGAAATGATGCTCAATAAAGTGTGTGGCTTTAGAAAGAGACTACTTTAAAAGAGATTAAATGCTGAATTGATATGTGTTTCAATTTTTTTTATAGTACCAGTCCTGATACTTTTTGATCACACCTTATACATAATATAAGAATAACTCTATATACGCACCTTCATTCATTGCTTTTGTATTCTTTGTATTGACTTTGCTTAGGCAATAAAATATGTTGTTAATTGTATATAATTTCTTGTATATTGATTCTTTTTTTTTTTTGAGAAAGTTCCAATGTTTCCATTATCTTATCCATTAATATTCCTCAACAAAATGAACCATTCCTTCAACAAATCCATAATAACTTTACTTACAATATTGTACAATATATGGGTGACTCTTTATAAAGTGCTTATAGCCTGGCAGTTAGGGTAATTGGGTGCTTAAATAAATAATTAGAATATAAAATATTCTGGATTAAGCATCTCAATATTTACTTTATTCTGAAAACCCGTGAAGCCTAATGCCTGACCTACTTCTTCAGGATGGGCCATTTAATGCTGAAATTTAATCTTCTTGAGGGCAGTAGTAATTTTGCTTATAGAATTCTTTTGCTGATAATATTAATTTTTACAAAAATGTATTGCTGATAATCTTTTTACTATTACTGATTTAAAAAATGTCATACTTTCATAGTGTTTTGACCACAGTTTGGGGGTTAACTATTTGCCAATAGCTGGCAGTCTAACAGGTGCTACCCAGTAAGAGGGTAAATTGTTCTCATTCCTCTGTCTTTATCTAAGGATATCTTTTCATGCATTTTCTAATATCATTCAGTTATTGCTTCCCTTGTTTCTACTTAGTCTAATTCTGTACTAATGAACTAAAACATTGTTTCATGAATTTGGTGGCATAGTAATTGTGAGTTCAATCATTAGCCCAGGTAGTAAAGATTTGCTTAATAGAAATAGGGTGAAGAATAACTGTGTAGTAATTAAAAGAACATAATGAGATATTTCTAAATATTCACAGCAGAACAAGACAATTCTGTCTACCTAAATTAAATAAAGGGTTCAGTTTGAAATTTAGTGAGTATTACTTGGATTGACAGACACCTAAAGAAAGCCAGAGTGACAAAGATGAATACATTTATCTTGTAACAGCTGTCTTACCATTAACAAGAAAAAAGTAGAAATGACAAAATTACAAATGAAGATAACATGTCTTTGAGATAACTGAAAGAGTTTTTATTTCTGATGATTAAAAAGGTTCAATCATTTGATTATTCCAGGTTATTGTATGTCAGTCATGAGTTTATTGTGGATATAACAAAAGGTAGTAGGCGAGTTAGATATCAACACGTATATGTAGTCAAGTGAGATAGATTCATGAGAAAAATATTTTTTAAATTATCACATTTTAGTAGTCAAGAGTTAGTTGCAGCTAGTTTTATCACTGACCAAAGCATCACTGTTGTTGGAAGTGTCTTCGTATCATGGGGTCCTTTGCTAATGATAGTTTGGTTGGAGCTGTCTCTGTGGGTGAAATCAGTGAGAGATTTTATAGTCAGCCGCCTTCTTTGTATGCCATGTTCCCTCAGGATGTAGACGATCATGAATCTCCATAATTTCCTGTCCTCTTAATAAATTTTATCTTTTCATGATTTCTCCTAAAGCCTGTTCCATATCCAATTTCTTAAGTGCATCAAGTATGTTTTGTACTGTTTATCTTTATCCCCCTTTCCCTCAATCTGCCCTGTGAGTATCAGATTTTCCAAGCTCTTTTTTCTCATTATATGGCTCAGAAATTTCAACATGATATTACTTTTAAGTTTTCTTTTTGTTTCCATCTTCTGTAAAACCTCTTCATTGCTCAAATGTTTAGTCCATGGTATTCTCAGCATTCTTCTGTTGCTTCAAGTATATTCTTCATTTTTGAGGAGATTGTCTAGCATTCATTGCCATATAGGAGGAGAGATATCACAAAACAGCTTAGTACTCTTTGTTTCTCTAATTAAATTTTCCTGTTTCTTAATACTTTGCTTAGCTTTTGGAAAGAATATATTAATGCATCTTCAGATTTCATTGTTATATTTTCTGTCTTCAGTTATAATACTTTCCAGATATTTAACTTTTTGTACTTGTTTGAATTTGGTATCTCTGATTTATAATTTGCACTTTGGGCTCATCCTTTTGATAACAACCATGCATTCTATCTTGTTTCAGTTTATGTTTAGTCCTTTTCTCCTTGTTTTCCTTCACTGCCTTCTGTATTTTAATATCCCATGCAAATTAACCTGGATCTATATAAGTAGTAAGTAGTTGACAGGCTGGGCAGCAATCAAATATATCACCCTTGACAAGGAGAGCTACGTCATGAATATTGCTACACACAAAGATATGTCATGACTATCAATATACACAGAGTTATACAAGACTCAACAATGGCATTGCCAATAGGATCCTTGGGTTTGTTAGACAATCCAGAGCATGTTGAAGTGTGGATGTGAGCTTTTGTGGCATTAGCAAGAGTTAAAAAGTTGAAGAACTCAGGAATGGAAGGAGGATAGAATCAGACAATGGATTTGTTTTTGGCTACTTTGGGATGTGAAGCTTTAATGAAAATTTCTACCATGTCTTACCCAAAGGAGTGGAAACAAATGACTTTTGAGGAAATTGTTGGCGTCATTAAAAAGAATATTAGACTGGAAGAAAAAATGGGTTATTACTGAAAAAAACAAGTTTCTGAAAGGAATCTGTGATGCAATGCTTAAAAAGCGAGTTAAATATTGTGAGTTTGAAAAATTAGAAACACAAGAAATGGTGGAAGATGAATTGATTCTTCTAAGGTTGATTGAGTGATTACAAGACGCAAGTCATAAGCAAAAAATGTTTGAGTGCATGTAAAGCAACTGAATGAATTTAAAAACAAGCATGTACCTCGTTCTATTTGTGAGCACTGCTCTACCTCTGAATGTTCACAGATGTCCAAAGCTGCCATTAGTGAACATTTGTTGACTATAAAGAAATGTGGTGACTTATTCTGCAGATCACTTTTCTGTTTTGTACAGAGGTTGTTCTATATTCCACCTCATTGTAAAGGTTTATGATGAGGAAAAATGGTCCTCCTCAAGTATATATATAATTGTACTGATGAGCTGTGATACAACGAAACAGATCTGTCTGCGGATGACTATATATATATATATATATATATATATATATTAATAATTGTATATTTGGGCAGCAATCTCTCTTTTATGCAGGTTTCATTAAAAATGACAGACAAGGCGTGTGATGGTTAAGTTTTTTTATATAATTTTTTTTAATGAAGTACAGTATTGGTATGTGTTCAGTACATAACATATATCACTAATCTACATCATACATAACATCACATTCATTCTGTTACACATAAAATAACATTCATCCTCAAAAATGGCTAAAAGTATAGCTGAAATTGCTCAGATAAACAAAACATTTGGAAAGCTTTTACATAATTTATGTCTTCAAAAAGAAAAAAATCCTAAGATCACATAAAAAATTATGTAAAAAACTTAGACATAATACTTTGTCATTTTTAATGAAACCTGCATAAAAGAGAGATAACTCCCCAAATATAGTGTGTGTGCAATAAAAAATTAATTTTTTCAGATTTTGTTATATCTATGGGAGCATAATATTAAAGTCAAGCATTTTTAGATACAAACAACCTAGAAATCAAACTGCATTATGATTGAGCTGCTGATTGATTAAAAAATGAAACTGCTCGTCATCATGCTATGTTGATTTATATATCCACAGCCCCCTTTTCCACCATCTCTACCTCTCTATATATGTATAAGTTATTAAATTATCATAAATTGAACAAATAGAACTTTCTAAACTAATTCAATGTCATAATTATCTATGAGAGAAAGAACAGGGTTCTGCAGGTGGCAGTCAGAATGTCAAGATGGAGACTAAATGCTTCTGTCAATGAAAGTGAACTGTCTATGTCTCTGATTGTATGAGAAATTTATCCACAGAAGCCTTCTCTGAAGAGATTTATCATTGAAAGTTGTAACAAATAAACCAAGTGTAAACTTTACTGCTTTCGCTAAATCATGCCACACATTTTGAGAACACCTTTGGCAATGCAAGTTGGAAAAGTGTAACACTTATAAGTCAGTGGTTGCCTCAGTTTAAGATGGTTGATATCCAGCTGAAATATATTGATTGATGTCTTAGAGAAAGCAGACTTTGAGAACTAATGCCATGTATTAGTGATCATTGGTAGGAGAACAAGAAATATCCTGTTCTTCTGAAGTATTGATACTGTAAGAATGTCAAAGTGATGTATATCAGAATTTGATGGGACATTTATAAGTAGATATGCTAAATAATGTAAACAGTTGGTATTTATTTAAAATTCATGGACATTTTCAAAATGGCCAGAAGCTGATTCTATATTGGTCATTGAAGTTGAAGAAGAACAAAGTGCTTATCTCATTTTGTCAGTTGTGTTTCAAAGAATTTTAAGAATGTCAGGATATTATAAAAGTGAGGTTACTGATATTCATTGACATTCTTAGATTCTCAATAAAAATGTCCCCAAAATATGTTTGTTGCCACGAATAAGATAAGTCATCTTAGTAAGTTTTTAGTTTATTGCTACATTGCAAGTAACTGACATTTGGGATACAGTCAAGTTAATGTATCTATGTATCTTACACTAGTACGTTTTAGGTCACAATGTTTTGGTTCATTAATGGAAATATCATATATTACCATAGGTTTACCTCATGAACAAGAATTCAAGAGGAAGCATTGCATTTGCCAAAAATGTAGCAGTGATTTGCAAGACTTATACTAAACAGACAGGTCCTTTTACAGTGGACACAAGAATGGGACTAGTTGCTGGAATGAATGGTAAATTTACAATGTAATAACAGTCTTGCCATTAAAAAAGAGTGAGAGTGACAAAACAACAAATATACATGTAGGAATAAAAGGTCTCTTGAAATAAAGAAGGGTATTTACAGAAAAAATCATTTAACAAAAAATGCAAACAGTGTAGCCCTATCAAATATATAGAAATTCAAAAAATAGAAACTAAAACATAAAAAATAACATCTAAAATAAAAAACAGCACCAGCTTACAACTCAAAAGAGTATAACTTTGCCCAGAAGATGAAATAGTGGTAATCATCTTTTCAGAACAAGATAAACTCCCAAATAAAAAACATCAAAGCTCATTTCTATGTCCACACTACATAATTTCTAAATGCAGACACAAAAATAAATTTCTACTATCTACATAACCAAAGATACTAAATAAAAATCTTTGTTGTTGGCATCACAGTGTTTCAGTCATTGTTCTCATTCCACTGTCCATGTTTAGGGATATCTCTTATTTATTACTGCTCACCTCGTTTCCATTGCTCAGCCCAAGTGATTGTCACTAAATTCACAAACCAATGCTTTAATCCACTAGGCTATTGTCCCATGAAACAGTTCTGTGTGAAGAACTTGATCCACTTAATCCCCCAGCAGCCTAAATATAGAGCCTACTAAAAGAGTAGTGGCATATAATAAGAACTTGAGGCATGAAACTGACAATCATTAAACTGTGTTGATTCACACTGTCTACATATATATATATATATATATATATAGCTCACATAATGGTCTATACTTCCTCAAGAACACATGGTCCAGTGGATATAGACATTGGTTAGTTCCAGTGTTTTAACCCAAAGAGTTGTGAGTTCCATACCAGGCTACAGCAGTGGTGAACAAATAACTTAGAGAGTTAAGTTAAAGGGAGATAACTACATAGCTATCAGAAGTTGCATCGTACATGAAATGAGAATAATATACCTCAGTGATTGTAATAAAGGGTTCAGTTCAAAATTCCAAGTACCTGAAGAAGGCCAGATCATACAACAGTTGAAATGTTGTAAAATGGCAATGAAGATGACAAACAATGTAAATAGCTCACATAATTTTTTTTCTTTATTTTTCTATAAGAACAGAAAATAAGTATACCATTGAAAACATATGTCAACAATTGAGTCTCTTTTAAATAATTCTGTAAGATTGACAAACTCAAGTGTCATATGGTCAACATTACAAAATGCTTCAATCTTTCAACCATAGATTCTGGGGAAATTGTATTTAGCTGGACAATTGTGAATGGAACAAATCAATTTACTCTGTAAACCTATCTGAGATCTATTGTTGCTATGGAAACTCAATAAAGGATAAAGAAGAGTTCAAATCAGCACACTTTTTAATTTAACTGACTGATCAATGATCATGCTGAGGTCCTTCAATATATTTAATTCTAGTTTACTTTCAGTGATCTGTAACAGAATTATGAGAGTGAGCTAAAATCTTTATACGCTGACTATGAATTCTGAATTTTGAGAGTTTTTTTATTTACATTATTTACATTCAGACTAATATCCTCATCTTTGTTGTTGTTATTACAATGCTTCAGCAGTTGTGTTCTCTGACCTTTATTTGATGTCCGTCAATCCAAGTAACCTTCAGGGAATTTCAAACTGAATTCTTTATTTAATCTATAGGGATAAATTGTTCTCATTCTAATGCCAATGTCTAGGGGTATCTTTTTCTGCTCATTTACTGCTAGTCCTGTTTCCAGTGAATCTGTCTTTACTACCTGTTCCAGAGATTGAACTCACAATTACTGTGACTTTAAATTTATGAACAAATGTGATTGCGCCATCAAGAACAAGAATGTGAACATTAGTCTGAATATAAATAATGTAAATAACTGCAAGATTATTTTGTTAAAAAATACCATCATAACAATTCTTATTTTCCTTCAGACATCTTTTGTGACAATTATTTTTAATCAGAATTTTGGTACATTTTTATAAATAACTTTTTAACCAAGATCTTTCAAATTCTTGCATTAATAAGAATCAGTAATGTCAATTTTCAAAAATACAGGTTGTGTAATTAATTAATTTGCACAACATATTTAGGATTTTGAAAAAAACACATTTTTTTATCTTGCTGATGAAAAAGTAACACCAGGTAATAAATGAGCTTCCTGATTAAAAAGTAACACCAAATGCTATGTTTACTACTATGTCAACACAAATGATACTTAAACAATCACTAAATTGCTCTATCCACTTCACTTTACTTTAAAACTTGTTACGGAGTCACAATGATCAATACCAAATAACAGAAAACACATAATTTCAGTGTAGAATAATAAAACTTACTGCTTTTAGGTCCCAGCTAACATCCAGCTGGCAGACAAAAATAAAGCAGGCTGTAACCTAATACAGTCCCTGCAACAATACTAAAATAAAGCTGGTATATATACAGAAATACTTCCACTCATTTACCAGCAGCCAATCACAGCAATGGACTTGCCCACATGTGCACAATGAGATGCTCCAGTGCACCATAAATAGTTCCCCTCAAGTCGGAATTACTGTCAACTCAGCTTGTTCCACAACTGAGTGCTGATTTGAACACCTTGATCATTCTATATGGTCCTGCGAACAGGATTTATGACACTTGAAGATTGGGAACAGTTCTTCATTGAAGTAGGCATATCCACCGACTTAGCCAAAACTCATGCAACATAGTTTGCAAATGAGAAGCTGACGATTAAAAGCCTTCAAATTCTGGACTGATCTAGGCTAAAGGAGCTAGAAGTCACATTAATGGGAGAAGCCCTGTGCATTCTCAAGCAGACTAAGGAAGCCACCACCCAGACAACCCACATTCAGTCACTAGCAGCCAAGCCCCCCTCCCTTCATCTCAGTCTCAAGATGACCCCACAGCAATTCAGGAAGTTGTGAATTGACTGGGATGTCTTTATTAAAATGACGAATATGCCAAGCTTCCAGGCCACTATTCACTTGTTCAATTGTGCTGACAAGACTGTGCAAAATGCTACTTGACATGAGATAAGCATTAGTCACCCAGAGATCAAATCCCATCATCCATTGCCTTGCTTTTGCCTCCATGCCTCAGGATAGAGATGAGCCAATACAGAGTTACCTTGTCCACCTCAGAGCCTTAGGCATAGATGGCAACTTTGCATCCTCCTTGTGTGAGCATGATCTGTCTGATATATACATCAAGGACCAGATCATCCAAGGAATAGCAAACGACACACTCCAGGTCAACCTACTGGCCAAAGCTGGGACTCTTAAATCTCTCAAGAAGAACATCCATCATACTGAAGCATTCAAATCAGTATTGTGAGACCAAACCTCAATGGCTGGTGCTCCAGATACAGCCTCTGCTTGGCTATCAATATACAGCAGACAGAAGGGTACGTCACAAGCCAACAAGGGGAATGTCCATATCAACACCTATCATGACTATGATGCTAAACCAAGTCACTAGCATGGCACCTCAGGAAATGTATCTCACCAGCTAAAATGCCCATCATGGGGACAAACATGTAGTAATTGTGGGAAGCCTAATCAACTATTGAGGGTATGCTGGCCTAAGAAACTGGTTCAAGTGGTCAGAAAAAGCCCAGCGGCTAATGAAACTACCATGGACACACTCATTGCCCACATTATGTTCAATCAAACAATGAGCACATACACATCTAGAGACACAAGCCAAATAAGGGAAATAGACACATATGTTGTCCCATTCCTGCCAAAACCGGAACCCAGACATGTGAGGAATATCCACAATGATCACAACACTAGGATGATGATCTTTCCTGACAGTGGAGCCACTATATGCCTCGGGGGACTTAAGCACCTTCTGACTATGGGGCTTACTACGAACAACCTCATCCCATCAACGAAAGTCTTTTGAGCTGTGGAAGGCTTTACACTCATGTCAGGGTTGGCTCCCCATGGAATTCATTGTCCAGAAAAAACAACTAAACAAGCCCTGGACATATGCAAAAAGAATCAGCAGCTATACTTCAGCAAAGCAGCCTGCATTGATATGGGCCCTGTGAGAAGTTGTAAAAAAGAGTATCATAACCCTAGTACCCATTGGCATGCCCACTAATTGGTGTAGTACTATGGTAATTACTGCCAAGAAAAATGGCAAACCATGAAGAACCATAGACTACCAACACTTAGATTCACAGTGCAAACAGGAGACACACCACACAGAGTCACCATTCCAGCTTGCACTACAAGTGCCACCTAAGCAAAAGAAAACAGTGTTGGATGCTGTTGATGGATACCACTCCTTCCCCTTAGATAAAGAGTTCCAGCCACTGACCACCATCACAGAATGGGGAAGATTCATGTACCTGAGAATGCCACAAGGCTACCTTGCATCTGGTGATGCTTACACCCAAAGGTATGATGAAGTAACAAAGGACATCTCCCACAAAGTAAAAATCGTAGATGGCACCCTACACTACGACTCTAACATCAAAGGTGTCTTCTTTCACACCTTTGATTTTCTCCTCCATTGTGCAAAAAATAGGATCATACTCAATAGAGAAAAATTTCAATTTTGCCAAGACACAGTGCAGTTTGGGGGTTTCCAGATAATATCCTCTGGTGTAACCCCTTCTAAATCCATGCTGGAGACAATATTAAGCTTGCCAATTCCAAAAAACACTCACTGATGCCAGATCATGGTTTCAGTTGGTCAACCAAGTTGTTTGGGTGTACTCACTGGGTCCAGTCATGCTTCCCTTTTATGATCTTTAAATGGAATAAAAGCCTTAAAGATACATTCAAGCATTCAAAAAAGGTCATAGTTGACTTAGTCCAAAAAGGCATCTCTACATTTGAAAAAGATCGAGTAACCTGCCTCATCCTAGATTAGAGCAAAAAAGGAATGGGCTTCCTACTGCTGCAGAAGTATTGCTCAGGCACCACTGACAAAGCCCCAGTTTGCTGCTCTGAAATCTGGTACCTGATATTTGCCGGCAGCAGATTCTGCATTGATGCTGAATGCAGATATGCACCTATCAAGGGTAAGGCAGCAGCAGTTGAGTGGGCATTGGAAAAATGTCACATGTTTGTAATAGGGTGCCAAAACCTTATAGTGGTTACAGATCATGAACCACTAAAAGGATTATTGGGAGATAGGGATCTTAGCAAAATCGCAAATCCCCAATTATTTAGGTTAAAGGTGAAAACACTCAGGTACAGATTCACCATTCAGCACTGCCCTGGGAAATGGAACAGAACCTCCGATGCCGTCTCTCACAACCCAGCAGCCATCTTGCAGGTACTCCTAAATGTATTACCTGCTGAACCCTCTCAGTCAGACATCATAGAGTCTGACAACATGGACAACTGAGTCAAATCAACAACTCTATTATTAACATTTGGGGCAAGTGACAACCTAGTGCTCATCTCACCAGACATTATCCGTGTGGCTGGACACAGGGATGCACAATACAATAAGTTAATAGAAACAATACAAAATGGATTCCAGAAAACGCACAGCCTCACTGCACCAGAGATTTGTGAATACTGGGAAGTGAGGCACCGCCTAAGTGTTGACAATGGATTAGTGCTTTTAGATCAAAGGATCATCATTGCCACCTCCCAATGCGCAAAAGTCTTACGTAGCCTGCATTCTGTACACTAAGGCAAAGTTGGTATGAAGGTACATGCCAACAAATATGTTTATTGACCAAGGATAAATGCCTCAATTCGTAACGCTATAGCAGATTGTACGTTTTGCTCAAAAATTGCCCTGAGTCAACCAAAAGAGCTAATCAACTTCACACCATCTCCCAATTGGCCATTTCAGCAAATCGTCATGAATCTCTTCTATGTTGTGAACCCTGGGTACTTAGCATATGCTGATAGGTTAACCGACTAGCTGATTCTATACCACATGAGGCCACAGACAAGCTAATGCCTCAAAGCTTATTTTGATTTGCCAAGACATATTTCAAACCTACGACACCCCTGAAGAACTCAGCAGTGATGGTGGGCCACCCTTCACATCCCTTCCATTCAAACAGTTTTTACAGGACTGGGTTGTTAAACACAGGCTATCATCTACCCATTAATCAAAATCCAATGGTCGGGCAGAGCTCACTGTCAAGTCAGCCTAGAGAATTGTAAGTGGCAACACAGGTGCCCAAGGATCATTGGACAATAACCGCACGATAATAGCTATCCTCCAATACAAGAATACACCCTTCCAAAACATCGGGCTATCCCATGCTCAATTGCTACTCCACTGCCAGCTACGTGATTTCATACCATCCCAACCCACACTCTACAAGCCACATGCAAATTGGATAGCTGCAGCCCAAAATTGCGAGATGAGTCTATCCTGTTGGAATGCTCATCCCATAGAGCAATACAACGGGACAGTGCACACCTTATCCCCCCCTCAAAAGGAACAAATAGTTGCAATACAACGACTGACAACCCGCCAATGGGACAAAACAGGTCAGGTCATTGAAACCCTCCCCAACCACCAATACCATATCAGAAGTAACAGATCAGGTAAAATTATCTTGCAAAATCGCCAATTCCTTAGGAAACTTGAAACACCAACAATTCCACTTCCCATTCCTAGTGCTGTGCCCGAGACCTCTACACCAAATCCAAGGTCCCATAGACCCAATACACCAGTGCCACAAACCAGACACTGGAATAACATCATCACACCCAACATCAAACAACACTCCACCCACGGGCATTATCCAGATTACTTCTACACAACCAGCCAAGTTTAAAGAAACTCATCCCTCCCCAAAGGCCACTACCTATGTGCGATGGTGGGGAAAGAGATGTAGAATAATAATACTTACTGCCGTAGCGTCCAGCTGGCAGATAAAAATAAAGCAGGCTGTAACCTAATACAGTTCCTGGAACAATGCTAAAATAAAGCTGGTATATATACAGAAATATCTCTACTCATTTACCAGCAGCCAATCACAGCAATGGACTTGCCCACATGTGCATAATGAGATGCTCCAGTGCACCATAAATAGTTCTCCTCAAGTTGGGATTACTGTCAACTCAGCTTGTTCCACAACTGAGTGCTGATTTGAACAACTTGATCATTGTATATTCAAGACTTTCAACAGTAGCAACAGCTAAAATGGATACCACATGTTGCAACTGGTTACCAGTCTCAATGAAAAAGATCCACACCTGAACTGATGTAATCATTTTATTTAAGAAATTGCTGTGGAGTAAATAAGACACCCCCAGTAACACAAATGAAGATGCCTTAAATAAAAAACTCAAAGAAAGTCCAGTGACAAACTTCCAAGAGGGTTCGGAAAGAGTGTTCATTAGAGTACCATTGGAGTCAGTCAAGACATAATATTATAACTGTTAGTAATGAGTTATAACAGTGGCGACAAGGAATTGAAACTTATACAGAGTAGGAAAAATATCTTTATTGCTGCAGCACACATAATAACAGAGACAATAAGAAAACAGAAACACCTTGGTTTTTTTCTTTGCTGTGTGTAAAGAAAAAGAATCAAATATTCTTAAATATGGAAGAATTATTAATCCAAGTGGCAAAAATACAAGAGCAGCAGCAGCAGCAGTTGTTGGGACTCCAGAAACAAAAACAAAAGTTAATTTAAATTATTCAGAAGAAAATGGGAAATTCTTCAATTTCTTTCACTCCTAACATCATGGCAAATGCAATACAGATGATGGAATTGCCTATTCTGCATATTTTAGAAGATACAAGCAAATTTACAGAGAAGAATGCAGCAACTGGGAAGATGAGAGAAAAACAAGAATGTTTTTTTAAGAAAGCAACAGTCGATCATAAAAAATAGTGTAATTTTGTACTACCAGAAAAACCAGGATAAATTTGCTTTGAATAAATGGTAAATATTCTGACTAGAATTTTTAGCGGGAAAAGTCATTATTCAATACTCTTTGGAAGTGTATGAATCTGATGAAAAAGATGAACTTTTTTATCACATATGCTGGCATCATTAACAAGAAGTGTAAAAAAATCAAATTAAATGAGCTGACTTTGGATATGTTTAAAGGATTAATTTCCATTCAAGGGTTAACAGTAAAAAAGACATAGAAGTTTGTGCTAGAATCCTAATGAAAGTAGAAAAGAATAAAAAACTAACACTACAAGAAATATAGGATGAATGTCAAAGAATCCTAAATCTGAGATGTGATATGGAGGAAACTGAAGAAAAAGAATGCCAAATAAAAAATGTGAAAAAAGAAAAATTAATTTAGGTTTCAGATATGGAAAGTTACATCTCAAATATGGCCACCCCTTTAAGAAGTTAAAGTGCTACAAGTGTGGAAAAGTGATACATAAAAGTTACACTGCAAAACTAAACCAAGGAAAGGTTCTCACAGAAAAAGAAATTTGTGCAGTGTTGAGACTGAAAAAATAATTACAAAAAACCAAAGAAAATTTGCGCATGTGAAAATTAATAATGTGGATGTAGAAATGTAACTAAACACTGTTACTGATATCACAATAATCAACAAAGCCACATGGAAAGCAAATAGAAAACTTATATTAAAAATAATTTCAAAAATTGCATATGGCATGTTAGATGAGGAATTATTTATTATTGGTTAAATGACTTGCAATGTTTCTATCATAACAAGTGTGTAAAAATTAAGGCTTATTGTTGTAACCCTGTTTTAAGGAGTCACAAATGAAAACAAGAACACGGGATTAGTGTAAACAATTTGTATTACAAAATACGGTAAAGGTACAAGATACCAGCTTGTTCGTCTAGCTGTCAAGCAAGCGGTGTTGGATATCACATAGTCACGCTACGATTGTCTGACTTGTACCAGACTGGTGCTTCCTTGATGACTACTAGTCACAAGGTATATATGTGCAGGTCAGATTAATCCATTACCATGTTAATGGGTAGGTCCACCACAACACTTAAGTGTTAAAAAATACTAGAAACTTACCCAGTACTGACTGGATAAAATTATTTGAGTTATAGGATTTATCTACAAATATTTATTGCAAAATATAAGTGAACAAATGACTAGTTTAAAAAAACAATGTGAAAATTTAAAGGAAAAATTGAAAAAGTGTTTTCTGGATGTTCTGTTGGATATTTTGGGTCAGAGTTCCAAATTTAAAGCAAATTTCTAGCTGAAAATTAAAGGTCGACGTCAGTATTTTAAACCAAAATATAGTAAACCATTTGGAGACTTGGATCAAGTCAAGGAAGAATTAGAAAGACTTGAAAAAAAATCAGTGTAATGGAAAATATTTTGTTATTGATCTCCATGCTGAAAATCATCAAAATGTGTCTTTGGAAAGGCTAAAGCCTATAAAACAGTTAAAAATACCTTTGTCTGATCCAAAATCAAAAGGAATGCCAACAACTGATAATTACATACCCATATATGAACTATCAACTGCTAAAAACACCCCAGATTAGAACAATCTCAAACAAAACTTAAAACCACATACTCAGAAAAATGTGTAATATTTTCTAAAAAAATGAATTGGTGTATTAAAAAAAAAATGCATTTTTGCAGCTCCACTTCTGGATGGGGATGTATTGTGGCAGAATGAAAATTAAATAATAAATTAAATAAATAATAAACTAGTAATAAAAAAAATAAATGATTTCATTTTCCCACAATGCAAATGGAAACCAAAGAAAGGGTTTCCAATAACGTGAAAAAGTTTGTGACCCCACTTCTGGAAAGGAGATCATCTTTCTGTGGAGGCTTTTGAATCACTAAATTTAGACATGTTTTAGCAGTGCTCCTAGAAAAGGGAGTAAGTCACCCTCTCTCAATGTCATGCTGGACCACTCTCTTACCACTGAAGTAGCATACTAATTGAGCTTTAATCTTCCAACAGCCTTTTGTGTTATTTATTGAGGTTCCAAGTACTAACCTGTTGTACTGATTTTTTAAAAAATATTTAAAATCACAGAACTACCCATTACTAAGTCCAAAGGAAATTTTTGTGAAATTAAACAGTGGAAAAGTTTTTTCAAAGCTGGATCTTTCTGAGGGGTATTTACAATTGTAGCTTAAAGAAGAATGTAAACAAAGAAAGAAAGAATAGAAAAATAGAAAGAAGGAAGTCAAAAAGAAGGTAAAAATATAGTGAAAGAAAAAAATGGCATTGGAATCAGTTAAAGAAAAGATTTATTGAAGAAAGGCCTGCAAGAAAGGGAGAACCTATGCAAGTTTTATATGATATTTTTGATGCACAAACAGCCCACATGTATGAGTACCAGAAAAAGGAAACATCCTGAAAAACTAGTGGTTGACAGAATACAAAAGAAATACAATGTTCAGTACATAAAAAAAAAATCACTAGAAAGAGGAGGGGCTGAATACTAAGATATAAAATAAAATATTTAAGAAAACAGAAAATTTCAAAAGAGAGGAAGTTACGGAGTAAATAGTAACACAGATAAACTAGGCAAGAGACCTTAAATAAAGAGCTCAAACTGTTAGTCAAGCTATTGTCGAGCAGGGAACAACTTGGGTTTAGTCTATGAACTGGGACTTGACAGACAAGGACAGGCAGTTGAGGCTTTGTCTATGGACAGTGAGTGAGAAAAAAAACAGGCTTAGTGTGTGATCTGGCGTATGAGGGAGCGAGACAAATTTTAACCTTTGGCTTGAGTATACTCACTTAGATTACTTACATAAAGCACAACCTTGCATCACATCTACAAATATTTTTATGGCAACTGTTCTGATGAGCTTTTTTCTCTGGTGCCTTGAAAGCACGAATTCAAGTATTGGCATCTAGGCTTCACCCTTTTATCATCAAAATAATAAATGTAATCATCACTTCTACTGCAACAATTTATTTTCTTGCAGTTTCTGCCTATGGAACTCCCTTTGGTTTACTTGCTTCCCTGATAGCTACAATCTCCAAAAATTTAAATGCAATGTCAGTTGCTATCTTCCAACTACTTAAATCCCATTAATCTTTTATCCTTTCTTCAATACCCCCTGTACCCAGTCTTTTCTCTCACTGTAACTCCCTGTGCACTAGTGGCTGTCCCTTGTTGCTTGGAGTGAAATGATTAAAAAAATAGAAAAAGAAAAGATATAATTTTAAAAGAAAAAAGTATGCTGCAATTTTATTTTCTGTCAATCTAATTGATTATAAGAAACATAAATCACAATAAAAAAAACTTTTTTGAAAAATAAATAGCTTTTTAAGTTATCCACATAAAAATTTATTTGAAACTTAATAAAACTTCTAACAGCAATAAAATCAAAATATATAACAGAGCTAAAAAAGCGGGGATTTGGTGATTTTCTTTCACTTTTAATTATTTTTGATGTCAATTGCCTTCAACAGACCAATACTAGCAGGACCAAAAATGAAGTTAAAAAATGTTGGTCTCTTCCAAAATCAAGCAAAAAAGCTTTGATCTCTTCTTAAGTGAAGCTAAAAATATTAGAAAATTAAAAATACTGGTACAACAAAAATTGGAAGATATTCTGAATAATGCTAGGAAAATGGGTTTTGAACAAGAAAATTTTCAAGATTACTGAAATATTTTAAATCCATGACAAATGAATCAGGTTTTGTTTAAAAGAAAATAGTATTTTGGTACATTTAGATAAAATTATAAATATGACTTTTGCTTTATGCTCATACAAATTCTGTTGTCAAGCCATGTAATATACCCGATATTTCATAAAATGTTTTATTCATATTTAGTATTTTTTTTATCTGTAGTTATCTATTCTGCAGTAGAAGTCATGTAGTTCAACTTATAGTTGGTTAATTTTTTAATCTAACAAAAATTTGATAATAATGTTTTTTTCCCATTTAATATTTGTCTGTGTTTCTATAAATATATTTTATTTAAAAGCAAGATAATTAAATAAAAGTGAGTTCTTATCTCATAATCTTACCATGAACTATGACATATCCAATCAGATAGATAATCCAACCTGTCTCTATAAGTCAGGTTGTAGAGCTTAAACCTTATTTTGGCATGGAATTTCTATAATATACGAGTATCTTCATTAGATGTTATTTTCATTTTTATAACAGAGGATTTCTATGAAATTAAGTCAAGAAATTGATTAATTTTGCAGAAAACTTTAACCATTTTTCATGTCCAGAATTTTTCAAGAATTTATTAAAAAATGATAAGTTGCATTTACAAATTAAAACTTGATATCCTTTCCCTTTAAGGGTTGGTAATTTCAAAACAATCTTATCCTTCACTCAACTCAAAAGGAGTCAAATTTTGAATAGAATATATACAACTTTATCTATAAGATCTGGTCATTCATTCAGATGGTTAATTTAATCTGACTCTGAAATCATGGAGGCTAGTTTATATGAAATCAACATATCTTTTGTTTGAAATTCCAAAGGGACATGATGTAATCATTTGTTTATATGATAGAACAATTTCATATTAATTATGAAGTTAGGAGTTGAATAAAATGTAATAAAAGATTCAACTAATTGTGTTAATTATTAATCAGAATGTGTTATGATTGAAATCTATTCTTACCTGGAAAATGTTAAATTATATCTTACTTCTGGTAACACCTGTTGGAAGACAATATGCTTTCTAATTGCTCTTAAAATTGTTTTTCCTTGATTTACAATTGAATTAACAAAGTCAGTTGTTTTGGTACTCATAAATATTATAAATGGAAATTTCTTTATAGATATAAATGTCAGAATCATCCATTGTACAATTAAACAGATTAAAATCAATTTTTATCCTGCTTGTGGAAATATGAACAGGGAATATAAACAGTTCAGAAATAATTTATTTTTGCTGAAGAAATGAAAACCCATTAAATTGTGAATATGACTGCAGGATAAAAGTAAGAAATCAGATAAACATTGAAGTTTTTCTTAAAAGATGCAAAAATTGTAGTGTATGATAGTGACAATCATGCCCAATAATCAATAAAACATTAGAACTAGTTGTGTACATACCTGCAATCATAACTGAGGTTGTTAGCTTTTGGGGAAAGAATAAATACAACATTGGGTTAACTTACTTTCTTTTTCCTCACTTAATATATTCACCATTCTTGGTTAGAAATATGACTAACAGTCAGTATGAATCTTGGTCTTTACAGAAACAAAGACTTTGGGTAGATGCCACTAAGAGAAAATTAATTTCAGTTGTGTGCATAGACAAACTTTTGCAAAAGAATATTCCAGACTTGTGAGTAAAGACAGTATTTTATGACATTCAATAGTTTTCTTTTTCAGGATTGAAGAGAAGTCATGTAATGCATTTCTATACTTTGTTAGCATGTTCACTATCAATGCAATAAAAACTTTTTTCTAGTCATTATTATTGATGTATACTTGGGCAATTATCTGCTAACTCTGGCCAGAGACTACTAAGGTCACCCAACATAAATTTGGTAACCAAAAAAATAAAGAAAGAAAGAATAGTGTATTGTTGAGGTCAGTGAGAGTATTGATATTAATAACTGACCTAACACTACCTCTGAGTGTGATTTTGCAATGTCTGCAATGTTTTCTGCATATACTTGCTATACTATATGTTTAAGATATATATTAATTCCTGACAGAAGACAATTCATTTATTGTTAATTTTCAATGCATTGCATGCAGAAACTTACAAAAAAGAAATTTCAGAAAGAATTGCAAAATTTGGTAACTCATTATGAAATTATTTTTATCTTTTCTATGGTCAGAAATATCTAGTTTTATTCCTGCAGAAAATTTATAAATTTAAGCAAGTAAATAGTGGGATAATGGTAAAGTAAGTGTGAAGCAATGCAGTATTTATAATAGAAGATGCTTTCACACCAGGCCAAGAAAGCAAGGTGCAGATTTGCACTGAAATGACCTCTTCTCCACCTCAGTTGCAAGTGGAGATCTGTAATACATCTGTTTAGTGATGACTCTAAAGGTGAACATCTACAGGCTAGATTATACCATATATCTAGCCTGTAGATGCCCATGAGAAAAAAGCACTGGATATATAGACAACCACTCAAGAGAAAAATTGGGCAATCTCTTATACATTGCAGATGAGTACGTAAGGACAATGTTCAGTTGAGAGCTCTATGGGGCTGCACATTCACACTAGAGTTGAATAAACTGTAATAAAAGATTCAAGTCTTACGTTATTCATTACTCAGCATGTTATCATTAAGCTGGCACACTCACTTTATTATAGTAATAAGAAAATTTTAAAAAAATGAATAAATTCAAATGCAGTCAATATTAAAATGCAAGTGTGATTATTGTTTTATTTTTCCTCTATGATCAAGGTTATTTGTCTCACAAGAGCAAGAGGCTTTTTCCCACTAGTATAATGATAAAGTGGATTCCTTAATTCAAAGAGATAAAACCTAAAAATAATCCATTTGCTGTCTTTAAAAAAAAAAGAACTTTTAACCTGAGAAAACAACAAATGAATTTGTCTTGTTTATTTATTTGCTGTTCGTTTCTATATATAAATCTTCATCATTTTTACAGTTTTTTATGAACAGGATAATTTGAATTGCTTTAATTTTGACTGACTTTTCTGAGATTTTTTTATTACTTTAAAAACACTATTTTATTCAGATAAAAACCTCATGCTTCAGATTCTTTTAAAAGAATTTATTTTTTTACAAATTTAGCTAAATTCACACCAAACATATTTCCAAAAGCAAATTGAATTCTTCAACATGAATTCCTGTAGCTCAAAAATAACCCTATCAGATTCCGTTTAACATGAACTATTTTTGATATGTAATCTTTACAGAAAAAATATAGAGAAATGAAATGCAGAAAAATGGCAATATTGGTTATTCCTAAAAAGATAAAGATAGAGACAGTGTTATCAAAAAGAAAGGCAGTTGCTAAGGGAATTTGTCTCCAAGTCGACATTTTATTGCTTTGAACAATGTTTAGAAATTTAAAATGTCTTCTTCCAAAAGTTACTAAAGAAAAAAATATAACAGAAATAATCAGATGAATGTTAGCTTCAATAAGATCTTATTATTTTTTTTTAGATGTTTTTGGTTCATTTTTTCCTTAAAGATGGATGTGCACTGTGGTGTAATGAATGCTGGCTTGGAATGAGAAATCAGAGAGCCAAGTTCAAATTCCAGTCAGATTTGTTGCATTCACTTAGGTGCAAATATCCTTTAGAAAGGTATGAAACCATTTCTTACCTCCCAGCTATAGGTTAAATAGCAAAACAGACTGAGTCCTATAGCTTTCGTTGGCAACCAGTCTACTGTAGAAATAAACGGCAACCTACTATGGGAAAATCTGCCTAGTCAGTCATGAATTGAAAGATACATGATTGCCCAAGTGTGTATTATGACTTGCATTTAACTGACTTTTATTAAAGATAAAAAATTATTTAAAAGTTTTGTAACTTCATATGACAACAAACTAAATAATTGCAGGATAATTGGTGGATGCCAATAAGATCTAAAAAATAATTTTTTGTTGATATGCTAGTAAGTTTTTTTTTCTCTTTGGGCTGTAATTGACATCAGATGCTAAAATTAAGCTTGGTGCAGTAGCCACATGAGTTAGACCAGGGGTTCCTAATCTTTTTGTTTTTCTGTACCCCTTGGCATTTTTATAGATTCCTGTGTACCCCCACGAATTGAGAATGAAAAAGAAAAACAATGAAATTGAAATTTTGATATTTTATTATGAAGTTTTTTTGAGTAGAGTTAATTACTCATAACATCAATTAATTAAATGCAGATAATTTATAAAATTGTTTGATCCTTCATGCATATTTTTTTAATTATCTATAATGATTATTACTAAGTAAAAATACACAAAACTTTTCAAAACTATGTACCAATAACCAAAACTAAGCAATAACAATGAGATAGATGGGCTTGTTTTTTGCAACAAGCTAATTTATTCAAGGGAAAACTTTAGCAATAGCACAACAATAGCACAATGAAGATTGTGCTCATGAGTTTTGATCTGTATTTTGATTTGATCCCTAACACTGAAAATGCTGCCTCACAAAGTTAATAACAACAGTCCTGAAATAGCCGGTTTAGCAATCTGTCTGTGTGAATTTTGCATCAAGAACTAAAATCACACAAATTTTTCTCAAAGTATACATCACGTGCATAATCATCATCTGGATGGAGATTACATCATGTATTGTACAATAATGGTTATTCTCTTGGAGTCAATGTTATCCCTGAAGAGTACAAATCTACCACTGGGGGTATATGTAACTTAGTTTGGGAACCCCTGGCTTAGACTATACTAACCACTCCCTCTCTAATTTAACAACAGAGTAAGTTTAACTTTTTCTTCATACTTTTTACAGAAACTCTTAAGACTATTACTGGAATTTGCAATTTTTTCAGAAATATTTCTTAAAATTTTCTCTACACAAAAATGTTCCTGATAAAATAACTTTTTCTATCTCTTTTTGCTTCACTCTTTTGTTTGTCTATCTTCTCAACCAATTCCACACTTTTAGGCTTTGTTCATCACACTGACATTATCTCTGTTTCAAACAATAACCCTAATCTAATAACAACATACCCAAGATTGGTACTCAGTTTAGTTTGTTTTGGCAGTAGAATAAAAAATAATGTACTTAGATGTTAGTGTTTAATTAAATTTCAATTTTTCTTTTGCTAGTCAAATAAAACTGATATTTCTATCAGATGTGCTCAAAAGCTCTTAGTATCCCACTTTGGTTTCAGAAAGTAGAAAACTGTTTTTTGTTTTTGTTTGTCCTAATAAAAATAGAACTTTTGCAATCATGTAATAATTTTTAAGTTGTTTGAAAATATAAAAAGAAACTGCTTTTTAAACTGAAAGTCAATTTATTGATTAATATTGTTGCATATTGTTCAAGTATGCTGAAACTCATAAAAACTACAGAAGACTGAATTGACTTGATAAAGCAGGGCTGTGAATCTGGCCAACATTGCCACTTGCTCGCTGCTCTTTTTTTTCTTAGAAAAATAAAGAAAAAAAGAGCCCTCTAGGAGCAAAGGACTAACAACCTATCACATTTGGTCCCTTGAAACAAGTAACTCATGCCTTGCTCAATATCTAACAAATAGATTATAATATGAGAAATCAGAGAGCTAAGTTCGAATTCCAATTGAATTTGTTGCATTCACTTATGTGCAAATACCGTTGGGAAAGGTATGAATCCATATTGTCTATCTCCAGCAATGGGTTGAATATCAGGACATATTGGGTTCTATAGCTACTTAAAAAAAAAAAAAATGGCAACCTACCATGGGAAAACCTTCTGACTGAGATTATAATTATGAAAGGAATGTTTTCTAACACATCTTTAAGTTCATTTTCAAGAGGTTTGTACTATATTTAGAGCAAAGAATTATTCAGCATAATTAGTAAAGGAAATAATAATGAGAACTGAAATTAAGTAAGTTATCTAAATTACAATATTGTGGACATCTAGAGATTTCATAAAGCAATATGTAATAAACAAAACAACAAAAGTAAAGATACTAGTCCAAATGATTCATCAAATAAAAAAATGAAAAATATTTTAAAATGAAGAAGTGAGAAAGTAGGCACATTTAATAGAAAATACATTGAAAATCTCAAAATAGTTATTAATGAAAGAACTGCTCCACAAAAAAAAGAAAAAACACTTTAAGTATAAAGAATTGAAAATGTAAATGAAATGGTAAAATTGACCGTTTCCTTGAAATTTATCAAATCTTTATATTAAAACAATTTTTCAGGAAAATAGCTTTCTGGAGTCCAGTAACTGTTATTGCTCTTTCCAGTATTGATAGGGCTTCCTTTATAACCTTTTGCATGAAGTAGTGTGGAATGTCACCATCCTGATTTTGTCATTATTTTCTCTTTGGGTCATATGTGATATCCATTTTAGTTGTTACCACTGTTGAAAGTCTTCATTGATGTAGTTTCTTTTATTTTGGTAGTTTTTTGTTTGTGATTTTGTAACGCCAGACATTTTTAATCAATGTTCTTAGAAATCTGTTGTATGCAGCTAACAATTTAGATATTTCTGAATGGATTTCACACCATGCATGATATCCATATGAAAGTCTCAATCTAATGAGACCATTTAAGAACATGACTTGAGTTTTCAGGTTAATGTATTGTTTTGTAGCAATCTACAGTGTTTAGTGAAACTACTTATAGCACAGTCTATTTCGGGGTTCAATTTCCTTTACTCCTATACTAAACTTGTTATAAGTTATCCATATACCAAGGTATTTAAATTGTTTAGTATTTACTAATTTCATATCCTGAATTTTTAAGATGGATTCAAGGTATATTTCATCATTGCTTTTATTCCAATTCCAAATCATAGTTTCTGTTTTGGAAACATTTATCTTCAGTTCTATTTCTTGGAATACTTGATAGAGGATACTGATTTTTTGTTCAAAATCATTTTTATCCCAACTATGAATACATTGACATAGCCATACCTCATCACCAGTACATTGGCCTTAAGAGGGAAAGCAGAATTCATTTGGGATGTGGTATAAAATGTTTAAATGATCAGTATCCATCTCTTCACATCTATACTTGCAAATGCATGATTAAACAAATAGATTGGGGTTTTCACTGCCTTCTGTTATTTGATAAAAATACAAAAAAATAAGAATGGGAGAAGGAGGATTAAGACATGTCATAAAAATATGACTGAACCCAATGTACCAGTCATTGCAAATGTATATCATGAATTGAAGACAATTTATTCTATATTATAAATCATTTTCCTGAAAGAGTTTGTGGAGGTTAGTGCAAAATGTTGGTTTTATATTCAATATGATTGAACATTTAGTGAACATTGTTTTGGGATGTTATTTTCTTTTGTATACAAATGCAAACCTACCTGTATCCTTCTTTTTAGACAGGGTTCATAACTCATTGTCTGTTAGAAAAGAGAGAAAGAGAAAGAAAGAGGGAAACACCTCTTTTTTTTTTTTTATTTATTTTTTTTTTTTGTAGCAGGCAGTCATCATGACTAGTTCTTTTGGACTGGACCAGCTGTTCAGTGGTCTGGTCTGTCTGTGGAACAGGCCTCTTCACCCTATTTTTCTGGGTTTATATTGAGGTCAGTAAATGATCAGAGAGTGTGATGAGTATGTTTAGGATTGTCATTTGCTTTGGTACAGGGTCTCTGATACTTTGTTTTGCTAATCCAAGTATATGGTTTCAGAAATGAAGCTAATTGACCTGTTCTTAAGAATGCTGGTGTTAATGTTAATGAGGTGTTAAGGAGATGATAAGTAACTGATACTTTTCCAGAGATTTAAGATGTTTTTATTTTATTTTATTTATTAAAATTTTCCTAATACTACAAGATTATTTTATAGAATTATGAATCTTGCAAAAGACAAAAGTAAGGAAGGAAATTATTAGTTACTTTAGAATTGATATCTATTTCTTATGTATGAGGTGATTTGAAATGAATCTGCCTAAAATTATATTGCTTAACTTGCTTTTCAATTCATTCATTTTTAGACATTTGCACAGTTTTTCTTTCTTATTTTTTTTTTTTGGTTTCAACATAAAAAGAAAACATTCTAAAAAACCTTTCTTCATTTTATATCAGTTGTATTATTGTGAAAATGAGACTTACTGAAACATCATTGTGTGGAATGTATTTTATGGTTTCCTCTATTTTGGTAAAACTAACTGATTTCTATTCTGACAGAACAAGATAAAGCAACATTCTAAAAATAGTAAAAGGTCAATATTGAATAGGCCTTTTGCAAAAATACTATAAGAAATACGGTTAACAATAAACATATTTTCTGTCATATAATGCAAAGCTTTATGACTAAAATCATTTCTTTAAATATCACCAGGAATATTCTTCCAAGATGACTGCTACACACATATTTTGCCAATATAATTTTCAGACAATCCCAGAATAAAGCATATGGCCTAAGATACCATGTGTTATAAAATCAAACATGAAGACAAAAATAAAAATGATGACAGAGAATATTTTGTATTTTACAGAACTACCAAAACTGTAATTAAACAATTTCTGAATGGAATAAAACTCAAGTATGATAATAGGGTGCTTGGGAAGAAAGAAGAAATATATTTGGTTTTCTTCACTCTTCAAAGGCCACATTAAGCATTAATATATGTGGGTTATATTAACACCTTCATATGAAGGAAAGGAGAACTAACTTAAAGAAATTAATTCTGAAAATAAATTCTGCCTGCAAACATTTTAAATAATACAGCACTAGACTATATATATATATATATATATATATATATATATATATGCACAACAGTTTGTATCATACAAAGAAACTGAAAGTATACATATGAAAACAGCAAGCAGTATATAAAACATTGAAGAAAGAAAATATCTTATTTGTAATTCTTCAAGAAGTGATATAGCCTGAGTGATGTCTTTTATTTTTCTTATTTAGGTTGCATGGTATTTGCTCATTAACACCACTTTCACTTGCTAACTTATATGTTCCCCTTGAGATCTAAGCAAGAACTGTCAACTAAACTATTCTCACCAACAAACTTCTGTTCCACCATGGACTTTCACATGAGCCTCAATGACCCCTAAGGATGTTAATAAATTGGTCTTGTAAAGAAGGCAATAACTGCCCTCTGCACGCTTGCAAATGACTGGAGAGACATGTGGAAAATTCTATCAAAAAAGAAACAGATTATGTAAATCCTAAGTGGTTAGTGTTTGGATCTGTTCTAATACATATCCTCATAATCTGAACTTACTTCCACATTTTTTTTTTTTAATCGTTTCACCCCAAGCAAGGCAGCTACATAAAAGAGTAAAACTTTAAGCAGGAGAAGAGCAAAGTGAAAGATGAACCAATTACAGGGGATGTTTGAGAAAGGGCAAGGAAAGGCTGGGAATACAGGTGTGATGACAGTTGCGAAGGTAGATGGAGAAAAGAAAAGAAAAGAACAAGATACATGGGGGGATGTAGAAAGAATGAAGGAAGGACTGGAGTCAAGTGAATAAGAGATGGAAATTGACATTGCATTTAAATTCCTGGGAGTTTCAGTCATCAAGAAAGCAAGTATACAGAAGGGAGTTCTACAGGCAGAAAGTGCAAGAAAAGAAGCTGTCAGAGTAGAAGTTTTGGCTGCATTTGGCAGATTTAACTGTAAAAGAGTAAAACCTTGTTGCCAGTCTGGTTGCTTGAGTAAATTCTTGTGGAGGAGACACCAGTGGCCTAAGCTTGTCCATATGATAATCTTACGTAGTAACCATCTAGCTTAAGTGTCTCTTGGTCTTGGTTAAGTGAACTTTTAGCAAAAAAAATTGAAATGAAATACTTTGAATATTAGTTAATGAACAAATTATTAAATTTTTGTCTAGATATTTTTTTCTGTTACTGTTACTTTTATTCATTCACTGACTATTAAAGTCAGAACAAAAATAACTTTCATCAGGATTTGAAATCACATACTCTATTTCTATGCATTAATATTTTATTAATGACATCTTAAACAATTAATTCATAATACCTTAAAGCAAAATGGAGCACAAATTTACCATTATATTACCACATCTCCTTTTCAAATTTTCACACCTTATTGTTTTTTCACCACCTAATTAGATAAGTAGTTGATAAGTTGTTTTCATTTTGGAAAACTTTTTATGGCAAATGTATCATCCTAACTTTTAATTATATGTGGCAGCTAAAAATAAATTTAGAGTATGTTAACATACAATGACAAGGATAAATCTCCACAAATGATCTACTCGTGCTACTAGACTAGCACCTAGGTCCCACCCTTTTACAGTGAAACCAATTAAATGTAACTGCAACTTCTACTCTATCAGCTTCTTTGCTCACACTTCCCGCCTGTGAAATTCCCTTCCATATACTTGCTTCCCTGAAAGCTATAATCTCCAAGAATTTAAATGCAAAGTCAATTGCCATCTCTTATGTTTTTGTCTCACATCCTTTCCATGACAAAACCTTGTATCATGTTCTTCCTTTCTACTCCACTCTCAGGCAGCCCCTCTTTACACCTGTATTCTCATCCTTTTCTTACTCATTCTCTGACCCCCCTGAAACTTGTTCCTCTTCCTCATCACTCATCTCTTCTGTAATCCCCTGTGCACCAGTGTCAGTTCTGCCTTGCTTAGGGTAAAATGATTTTTAAAAAAATGCTGAGCTCCATGGGAAACAAAGATAATGCGCATGTGGTAAGAATGTCAGGGTATTATTTACTTAGAGGTTTTAAACACAGTGAAGAACTAAATGCAAATTTATATTTCCAGCAGCTGCAGTGTGTCCATAAAAGTTAGGTTGATATTTACTGATGTACTCATCAAAAGGAAAAATGTTCCATGAAAACATAAAGTCACATATAGAATAACACAGGAAGAAATTATAATGAGAGAAGCGGGCTTGGAGAATTTGACACTTGCAGGACATATTGAACTGCAGAAGTATAGCAGGGAAATAGTGAATAAGCTTCTTAATGAGTTTGTGCAAATAGATGGGAGGGTGAGAAATAAAGAGGAATGGCAAGGAGTCAAATATTACATTGTGTTACAAGAAACAGGAAGAGTTATGGCACTTAACCAAAAAAAGGGCTGGCATAAAAATCTATGATACAGAATATCAATAAAAAAAGAACAAGTCTAGAATAACAATAAAAAGCATATGGGATTAAATGATGCTGCAAATTAAAGTTTTAAATAATGTCTTTTAATAAAAAATCAAAAGTCTATTGTCAATTATGAAATAAGATGGAGATAATATGGATAAAAAAAATTCATTTTAACATATATTTATTGATGTTGTCTTTCGTATAAAGTAGAAGCTTATTTGAACTCACATTTATAATGTAGATTTTAGAAGTACCTTCTTGAACAATATTTTTTAAAAATTAAGTTTTTAAATGAAAATGGAAGATCATGTGGTATGAAAATTGTCTTTATAACCACAACACTGACAAATACATAAATAGACATTCACATATAACAAAATATGTAAACTAATGAAGTCAGTAACAAAAATAAAAAAAGGATGGTATAGTTAATAAAAGTTGGCCTTCTCTCATGTATGATCACAACTAAACTACGAATAAACCATACTGGTCATCCCCAATGTCATACTATACCATAAGATAATTTTTAGATAATTTAAAATCAGTTGCATTTATTAATTATAGAACTCAAATAATTCAATACATTACTTATTTTTTGGTGGTTGAAAGTACATATTTGATGTCAGTTCCCTCTAGTGAGGTTAAAAAGTATTAATTTTCCTTCAAATTGAAAAGACGGGGCATATAACTCCAATTTGGTATAAAGTAATCATGACAGTTTATTTGTTCTATGCATGTTAGCATTCAAGATTAATTTTCTTTTGTGTAGTCATAATATGCTCTTTGAACTCCCAGAAATAAAGAAATGTTATGAATGGTAAATTTCAGCTGAATCAATACAGTATCCTTGTTGCCTGAAAAGATTCTGTACACACACATGGCATCTTTATTTCAAAGACTTTTAGATGCTGCTTACTATCAAAGTAAGCTTCACTCAGAAATTAGACTCATTGAAAGCAAAAAAAATGATAAATAAAAACTCTATTCAATTTTCCTTGGATGATGAGTTAGTTCCACCATGCCCAACAAACAAATGGCAAGAGGAAATAATGGCTGTATTTTTCCATGCATTAAGCAGAGAAGAAGATTTCCCATGAGGTAGTACAGGAAACCACCTAGAGAGAAGCCATCAGTATATTCCGGGCATCACTGTTATTCAAAGACAAATAGGAAATCAGCAGAACAAACTGACAAATTACTGGTTACTTAATAAAGTTTATATATATATATACATATATACATACATACATACATACATATATATATATATATATATATATATATATATATATGAATAAAACATAGCTAACAACTACTGAAAGCTATCTTAATCACGTCAACAATATGTTAGAACTCAACCAACAACACATCATTCCTAAAACACTCAGTAACTTATACAATAGAAAGATTGTACTATTCAATGGTAAATGTAACTTCCTAAACTTGTCTGATCAAGTACACACCAAAGCTCAAATTGCCACTTCCAAACTAAATATGATTTCACTCAACAGAAAACCAAAATTGAAATTCTCTACTAATCAATCCAACAGCTAACAACAGAAAAATTAATTAAGGAGCACTAAAATCCGAGAGACTTTCTCAAAATTGGAAGGTTTGAAAAACAGTTCTCCACAGAACAAAGACAATAATATCCTCAAAAGCAAAGTCAAATCAGCTGCAAAAGAATTATGCAACAACTCCAATATCATCGTCCGATGCACTGACAAAACCAATAATTATGTAGTTCACAACCAACAAGATTACAGCCAAAATTTACAGACTGCTCAAATAAGTTATTTTGACTGAACATTCCAAGAAATTATCTTGACTGGTGGTGAAACTGATTGGGGTTTTTGGAAGATTTTTTTAGAGGTATGGCTTTGCTAGTTTAATTCTTGTCTGAACTGGTCTTTCAAGTTATTTTTTTTCCTTTTTCCTTCTTTACCTGCTACCAGAAGTCCTTACTCCATGTATTTTTCTTTTAAATTATTTTACTATTTTTTTTTGGTTCTAACTGATGTTTTCTGTGGTATATAAGCACTTAAATTTTGTTAAAACATTCTTGTTGTAAATCGTTTATTTTATTTATTTATTTTTTTTTCTGTCTTTGTTTTTCCTCTGCTGCAGTAATAGCTGGCCATTCATGCTTGCTTCTTGGGATTGACCTGTGTCCTCCTACCTTGCCACTTAATATATTAGAATGTTAGTTCAATATTGTATGAACAAAAAAACTTTGTTGGTAGATGATTCAACTGTCCAAATAAGTTATTGAAAATTTGAAGAAATTAACTTAACTAGTGGTCAAACCAATTGGATTATTTTGGGTGATTTTTTTCAGAGGTGCTGCTCTGCCGATTTTTAATTTATTGCTGAATCTGTAATGGATATCTCCACTAAGTTAAAACTGAGTAACTTGTTTTTTTAAATAGGAGCAGTTAGGCTTTCTAATCTCCCAGTCCATACTCCTCCCTTCTCTTAAATAGGAGTCGAAGCTCATCTCTTGTTTCCTGTTTAGGAAGGAGTTTTTGGTTCCTTTCCTCTCCTAAGGCCTTCATAGTGATGCTGTCACAAGTTTTTGTGGTATGTGTGGATAGTGGTAACGTCTCTTCATACTGAGGGTATCAGGTTGGCAGTTCTCTAGTTGCTACTTCCCAACTGGTAATAAGGAGTCTGAATGCTTGCATAGCGTCTAGAGAGGCTACTCTGACTAACAGTCGAATAATATCAGTTTTGTTGCAGTAACATGTAACATATGGACAAGTGTTTCTGCAAGCACCTTCAGTGGGCAACACTGAGGCCCACAGTATGCTGCAGTTTGAGCTAGTTCTCTTCCTGCACATGTTATATTTGATGACTGATTTCTACTACTAACCTAGGCTTCTCCTTACCAAAATAACTCACCATGACTATAAGCAATCAAGATATAAAACTAAACCAGCCCAACAAAAAACATCTAAACCTGCAACATTTTTCTCCAACATCTGTGGTATCCATACCAACTTTTGCAGTGTGGAATCCTTCCTCTTCAAAAAGTCTCCAGATGTCCTAGTTTTCTGTGAAACTAATCTTCACTCTGTAATCCTCTCCTCTCCTCTGAATACTCAATTCCTGGCTATCTTCCTCTCTTTAGAACTCTGATGTCCACATGGGAGTTTATATCCACAAACATCTCCTACTGACTAGAGAATTCTCTCTTGAATCTCTGATAAAATTTTTCTGTGGGTTATATTGTGAAATGAAAATCATAAGAAGCAGCAGGATCATTCGTTTATAAAGGGAAAAGGAATAATAAAAATGTTTCTAATTAAATTAGACCAAAAATTTGTTACCATTCTTTTCAGAGAAAAATATACATCAAAACATATCCAAAGCAGATTTTACATATTTACTCAGGCTAGCTTTGCCTGCCACAGAATCCAAAAAAATGAGCTACCCAGTGAGGACTGTTCTAATTTTTTTTTAAAGTTAAAATTTGAAAAGTCTTTCTTGCTAACCAACAGTCTATGACTAACACACAAGATTATTCACTAAAGCTGATTTTATCTGGCACAAGACCATGAGAAATGAGTCATCATGTGAGGATTATTGTAATTCTAGTTTGTCAATTATAGAAGCAAAATTGATTTTCATTACTAACTTGCCAACAATTTCTTTACTGCAGACAAACAAGGCATTTTTTTTTAATTATTTCACCCCAAACAAAGTAATAATGACATGAAGATACAATGGGTAATTGAAAGCAAAACAGAATGAAAAGAATTCAGTGTGGAGAAAGGACAATTAAATAACAGAATAAAAAGACAGAAGATGGCAATTGGTGTTGCATTTAAATTTTTGAAGGTCATAGGTGGCAGAGAAGCAAAAAACCAGAAGAGTGTTCCACAGGTATAAATTACTAAAGAAATATGTAATCAAGAAATCAAAAGAGAGAGACATTTATATTTTGCATACATTGTATGTCCATATAAAATGTTATAATTTATATATTGCTCATCTCAATAAGACAAGCAGCAAGATAATTCACAAATTGTAGCTGTGATAAGGATTTTTTAACACAATTTTAAAACATTTAAATAACTTCTTTAAAAATTTAATTGAAAGAAAGCAACATAAATATTGTGGGGTATTACCCACATAAGATAATGGACTCATCATAGGACTATATGTAGCCCAGGGTTGTTAATGCTCGGCTGTTGCTGAGACTCTGTGGAGACTCTAGTAGCATTCACTGACTGACTTACAGCACAGTATTCTGTTTTGGCTTTTCTATGTGTATATCTGGTATCGTTGTATTGTTTTGTCTAATATATGTCTAAACCTACATTGGTGTTTGTCTTATTATTGATGGTCCTAATTTAGGTCCACATCAATAAATAAAAATTATTTTTCATATTTAAGGTCAGTTTTAGATTGTTTTAATGACAGTTTTTATCATCCTCAGTTAACTTTAATTATACCATGATTGATGTCTACTGGTAGAAAAATTAAAGTTTTATAGTTAAAACATTTTCAAAATTAAAATAGCTATTATCTACATATTTAAAATGCAATCCATATTCATGTATATATATACACTTTGTGTTTAATACTTCATAGAGTCATTTTCTGATTCAAGATAGAGGTCCTGGGATTGATATTTTGATTGTTGACAAAATAATCCTATCAATTTTTTTACAGGCTCTATGCTAGTAGAAATATGGAAAATGACAAAAATAGTTTGTTTAGTGATTGACAGAACTTTGAAAAATATTACATTTTTGCTTAAAATATAATGAAAACTACATTTACATGTTATCTTTCAATATAGGTCAAAGGTCAAGTGTTTATTAAGTTTGTTTTCCTTATAACAGTGTAATGGGATATCTGAAATCTGAATGGAAAAAAAATCAAAATTATTTTCACATTAAAAGATAGTCATATGATGTAGTTATGTTAGATTATCAGTTTGTAGTGGGTGTAATTAGTTATTTTCTTGTGTTGTATGTGACACATGATTTAGTTGGTATTAAGAAGTTCCATGGAAAGGAAACTAGACATGTCTTGTCCCAACCACATCCTCTAAGGGAAGAAAGAAAAAAGACCATGCACTTTTTTGTTTATATATTATTTTATATAACACCATCTAATAGTTGTTAGTAGAAGTTACCTGATAGACAAGTTGAGAAATCGTACAACTGAAAAAATTCTAGTATATCAATAGCAAATACCTGCACATATTTCTGATTTAGGACCAAGATAGATGTCATATTATATGGATTTCTTATTAATATCATACATGAACTATTTATGAGAAGTAATTTTTTTCTATTTCTTTATAAAGTACATTTTTTCAATATTTTAGATGGATGTATTTGTTGGACTATCTTAAAGCCCATGTTTAGCACAAAGCAATATTTCTCAAATTCTTACTGTGGATAAAGCTTATTGCCAATGGCTTGTGAAAGCAGTACACTGACTATTGCAAAGATCTCTACTATTTAATGTATAGAGATGACCATTACCTTGTGTTATGCACTGCTTTAGACATTGAGGCCAAATTTAGTTTGGTAAAATTCTGATTTTCTTGATAGTAAAGAAACTTTCAAGTAACATGAAGAAGAAACAATTCTTAAGTAATAATAAGAGAACTGACTTTAATATTTTTTGACAGATTTGACTCAAAGATTCTTGAGTGTTTGGAAATTTCTGGAAATTTTCCATCTTGTCAAATTCTTCACATGTTATTCATGACATTAAATAAATGTTATTGGCAGCACTTGATTTTGCTTTTATTACTAATATCCTTACCATAACATTGATGAGCCTTATTAAGATTTTGTTTTTTCATACAAGTAACTCTTTCTACAGATCAAGTGACACCAAGTTCTACTTCTGGTCTGGACTGGTTCTACAGCTATATAACTAAAGTTTCTTGACAAAATTCAAAGAAGAATGTTCTTGTTCCTGACTTAGCATATCAACTTCAATCATATTTCCACTGCTATAACGTAGCTTCTCTTTACATTTTCTATAAATATTTTCATGGTAATTGTTCTGATTAGCTTTCTCATTAGTACCTCAACTTCAGAAATTTAAGTGCAGCATTAGATTGGCAGCTAGGTCTCACAGTTTAACTGTTGAAAGTTGTAACCGTAAGTTCTGTGTTAATGGTTTCTTCTCTTGCACTTTGTGCTTGTGGAACTCTTTCCCAGTTCCCTGCTTTCTGTCAACTATGATCTTCAAAGATTTAAATGCAATGTAAATCATCATCTATTGCCTCCTTGAATCTCTCTTTTTCTTTAACTTTAAATAATCCCTTGCTTGGGTTGAAAAAGAACTTCCAGCAATATTATCACTATTCTTGTTGATTTTAATAAAGCTGTTACCGGAATGATTTTAACTTCATTATTATTCTTACATTTTGTATTTTCCCCTAAATTGTACCTGGTAGCTTTCACTAGATATCAAGTGATAGCAAACCTCTTGAATATACCAATACTCTCCTTAGAATTCTGGATGATTTTTGGAATGCTCTTGCTTGTAGACTTTTGCATTTTCATTAGATTTCCAGTTCTTCTAATATCTTTTAAAGGCCTTTTGGGATTGTCCCAAGCATGTCAATAATGATGGGTAGAATATTCCCCAACCAGGATTTATCATAACTGGGCACAGTCTTGAGATACACAGATGACACTGAGTTGATGGCAGAGGCAGAAGGAAAACTACAGGATGTACAAGACAAGGAAGTAAAAGAAAGTGGAAAGACAGGATTAACTATCAATTGAGAGATGACAAAATTTATGATTGTCAACAAGAGAAAAGGCCCAAGATGTAAACAATGAACTTAGATGTTAAAATTAAATGAGTACAAAAATTTAAACATCTGAGTAGTGTTTTAACAGGCAATGAAAAATGTGACAATAAAATCTGCCTTCCAAAAACTAAGCAAAATACAAAGAAACAGGAAAATTTCTTTCGCAACAAAGATAAGAGTGCTGAACTGTTATGTAATATCAATCCTTCTATATGACAGTGAATGCTAGATGATTTTCTCACAGATGGAAAGAAGACTTGAGGTAACAGAGATATAGTTCTACAGAAAGATACTGTGAATAATATGGATAGGGCATGTAAACAATAAACAATTCTTAAGTAAAATGAAAATGAAAAGGATATTTAGAATTATAAAGAGAGTTGAAATTATTCAAACATATAATGAGGGAGAAGTACTCGGACATATGCAGTAACACAAGACATATTGAAGGCAAAATGAACAGAAGGAGGCAGCGAGTCACCTACCTGATGGACTTGTGTGAGTGGGTGGCAGAACAGGTGTGGGTGTATGGTAAAAAGATCTCTGTTAAAACACTTTTGATATTTAGACTTTGGCATTTGTGTAATTTTGGTATCTCCAATTTGTCACTTAGTAGGATGTTTCTTTTGCTGACAAACATACATTCTATTTTCTCACAGTTGATGTTTAGTTCTTTCCTTTGCTACCTTCTATCATCATCATCATCATCATCATCATCATCATCTTTTGACCAACTAATGGTTGGCTGGAAATCAATACTTGAAAAGTTCAAACCTTTAAGGAACGTAAAAGATTAGAGCACCAGATCTTATCACATTTGTTGCATGCATTCCAAGCAAGAGTTTTTCATATGTGAAAATATTTTCCTGAATCTCCTATATATGATCCAAGATATTTGAAATTCTCAACCTTCTTGATTGATGAACCATAAGAGTAGAAGTTTGTGTAGTTTCCTTTCTGTATCATCTATAAACACTGTGTCATCTGCATATCTAATGTTGTGGCCACCAATAATGGTAGGACTTCTATTTCTCTCAGGATTGCTTCACTGTAAACCTGTTCTGAGGTTTTTAGTACAAAACAAAAATGAAAGGTAATTGAATCTGGTTGGCTGTATTACTGGTAGGTACAGAGGCTGAAACCAATCAGCGCACTGCAGTCTATAATCTGTTGACACTGCAGGATATACATGTGTGCATGCATTTTTGTATGTGGATGTATGTATGTTTTGAAGTAAAAATGCATTTTTTGCTGAAGATATTAACTGGGAAATTAGGAAAACATAAAGATCTGCATTCAGAAAAATGGCAGTGTTTAACATGAGTTAGCTCCAGGCACACTCAAAGACAATGGAGCAGCTGGTCAGAGAACTTCTATTTACTTATGAGGGCAGTCCTGGTCACTCATACTGAATCAGCCCTGCAGTACATGACATCCAGCTTTTGCAAAGGTTATAAAACACTTTGGTCTTGAAGCCAGCTTGGAGAAGTCTAATTTTCTCGATTGGTGAGCTTATTTTTTATTTATTTTTTTTTATTTATTTATTTTTTTTTTTGTGTGTGTGTGTGTGTGTGTGTGTGTAATATTATTATAAATTATAAACAGAAATGTGAGTGTTGTGTAGACAGATCTCACAGATATCTGATTGATAGATAATATCAATAGACCGAAATAGATAGATATGAATATACTGTGATAGATAAATAGATATGACCCTACTGAGATAGATAGACTGATATGACCCAACTGATATATAGATAGATAGACAGATATGAGTCTAGATAGATAGATATGAGTTAGCTGAGATAGGTAGATTGATATGACTCGACTAAGATAGATTGATATGACCTGATTTAGATTGATAGAAAGATCAATAGATTTGACATTACATAGATAGAAAGATAAATAGATATGACCCAACTGAGATAGATAGAAAAATTGATATGACACAACTGAAACTGATAGATTGATAATGACCCGACTGAGATAGATAGATAGATAGATAGATAGATAGATAGATAGATATGACTCAACATAGATAGATAGATAGATAGATAGATATGACTCAACATAGATAGATAGATAGATAGATAGATAGATAGATAGATAGATAGATATGACTCAACATATATAGATAGATAGATAGATAGATAGATAGATAGATAGATAGAAAGTGTAAGGTGGAAAGAAGGAGAGGCAGGTATAAACAGAATTAAAATGATAGCTATAACCAGACTTTCATGTAGCTCAGTTGAAAGAAAGAAAAGATACAAAATGCATATAATAGGATTAATAAAATAAATATATACCGGCTGACACATTTTATCACATTCTGTGTTGTGAGTGTATGCATTAATATACCTGCTTGACATATGTAGGGAGAAAGAAAAAAGAAAGGAAAGATAAATATGAACAGAAATAAAAAAAGATAGGTAGACAAATGGACATAAAGAAAGAAAGAATAGATGGATATAATTAGAGAAAGCATGACATATAGAAACAGAAACAGCTAAATAATGATACACTAAAGGTAAAAGAAATGCAGAGAGAAAAAGGTAAATATGAACAAAATTAAAAAGCTACTCATGAACATACTGAGATAGAGAGACTGAGAGAGATAGAAAGACAGAGAAAAGGATATGAACAGAATTAAAAAGGCTGACATGACCAGAATATATATATATATATATATATATATATATATATATATTGAGAGAGAGACAGACAGATAGTGACAGAGAAGGGTTAATAAGGATGAACAGAATTAAAATGATGCATATGAATACACTAAAACAGACAGAAAGAAAGAAATGGGCTGAGATAGATAGATAGATAGATAGATAGATAGATGCAGACTGACATAGATAGATAGATAGATAGATAGATAGATAGATAGATAGATGCAGACTGACATAGATAGATAGATAGATAGATAGATAGATAGATAGATAGATAGATAGATAGATGCAGACTGACATAGATAGATAGATAGATAGATGCAGACTGACATAGATAGATAGATAGATAGATAGATAGATAGATAGATAGATAGATGTAGACTGACAGATAGATAGATAGATAGATAGATAGATAGATAGATAGATGCAGACTGACATAGATAGATAGATAGATAGATAGATAGATAGATAGATAGATAGAAGGAAATGAACTTAGCTAGATAGATATAGACATGAATTTAGACACTCATAGGTAAACAAAAAGAAAAAATGAATTTAGATTGATAGATAAATAGAAAGAAATGAAATTAACTAGATAGATAGAAAGAAATTAAATTAGATAAATAGATAGAAAGAAAGAAATGAACTTGAGAGAAAGAGAAAGAAAGAAACTTAGAAAGAAAAAAATGAACATAAAGAATAAGATTATGAAACATGAAAGATAAATAAAATGTTGCTTTCTCCTCAAGGGATAAAGTAAAGGCAGAACAATGAGATAATTTGCAAATAGTCAATGCATAATTTACATGTAAAAGAGTATTTTATTTTCTTGTTACATTTTTGCTGATGCTGATGTGAAGTAATCAATAGAAAAGTCTCCCTTTTGTTTGGTCATGTGAATTGACAACACATGAATACTTTACAAGCTGCATTTTCATCTTGCACTGAAAGAATGCTTCATCAATCACTGTGACTAGAACTGCAACTTGGGTGGTAAGAGAGTGGCAACATTTGTCAGAGGGTGTGGCTGGTACAAGGCATTCTCTCTGTTGCACATAATTTTCTTTTTCCCTATAACATCTTCATTGCATACTTTGCATTATCATTACAAGAATTCTGATAATATTTTTAGACAACTATTATTATAGAATTATAATTACAATGTGCAGGTGCTATAATGGTTACCATCTATTTTCTCCACAGGGAGGTGTAGGTATATATATATATAATAATTATTTAATAATCAGTTTTTTAGTCATAATTAAGTTAGATCTGTACACTGTTGTATGAAAAAGTGCTCAATACATGTATACTGTAGAGCTTTTGAATATTTTTCATTTAAAAACAAATTATTTCCACAACCTACAATCATTTTATTCAGTTAGCATTTTCTGCACCACTGTGGACCCCTACACCTCATTGTAATTGTTGTTCATAGTGACATTCAAGGCAAAATAGTGTAATGCTTTGCCAGTTCCTTTTGCACGGGGATGTTGAGGTTACCCCATCCCTTCCCTCAGAAGTTCTTCTGCCCACTGGTAAAGCCATTGGCCTCTGAGGTGCAGCTCTTATGTCCAAGCTGGCAATTGGCCAATGGCTGCTTGGCAGAAGTGGGTTGGGGAGAGGCATTCCCCATTCACTGGTCAGGTCAGGAATACCTTCCGACTACCCTCACACAGCTGGCTGGTCAATGCTGTTGACCAAAGTGTAGCTGTCGCAGTGCCCATGCGTCAGCTTGCAGCCATGTGTGTGAGTTGGATGTAGGTTGTGAACGAGTACAGTTCTGCTTCTCACTTCACCCAACTAAAGTTGTGTCAACCACTTAGCTGCATAGGTACTACCACTGACAATACATCCCATATATATATATATATATATAAACTCAGTGCATCATCTAAGGTGGTTATAGACTATAATTTATTTTAGTAAGTTTAAGTAAGGTAAGTTTTTTGTACCTATCTCATCAGTCACAAATTACAAATGGTTTAATCTTATCAGAACATTCAAAAAAGAGTAAGTGGCATGACTCAAAAAAAAAAAAAACATTCCTGGGTGTTATAAAGTTGATGTCATAAATGGTGGAGAAGAAAAGGTTAATATTTCATTGGTCAAGTGTAATGACTGGAGAAATATATCAATGACAAAATCAAGATACATACCAACATAACCATATACCTACATCTCCTTCACCATTTATAACATCAGCTCCACCATATTATAGTTTATAACTGCCTTCGATGATACATTAAGTTTTCCCTTTACATTATATTTCTCTGGATAGTACACATTAACCTCTCTGTATAAATCTATCTCTTTAATAATTTATATAAAATAAATCTATTTGGATTAGCATCTCCATTTAAGGATTTGTCATCATTACCTATATATATATATGTATATATATATATATATATATATATATATATATTATTGATTATTACTTTATAACATGTACAAACTACTACAAAATTGCACATTTTGTTCTGACATTGAAAGAACACTGTCTCATCAGGAGATATATTACTGAAAAATATATCAATGACAAAATCAAGATGAACTTAGAAAGAAAAAGATGAATGATGCATTGAGTTTTTCCTTTACATACACTATATTTCTCTGGATAGTACACATTAACCTCTCTGTATAGATCTATCAGTTATAAACTATAATATGGTGGAGTTGATGTTATAAATGGTGAAGGAGATATAGGTATATGGTTATGTTGGTATGTATCTTGATTTTGTCATTGATATATTTCTCCAGTCATTACACTTGACCAATGAAATATTAACCTTTTCTTCTCCACCATTTATGACATCAACTTTATAACACCCAGGAAAATAATTTTTGTTCGGAGTCATGCCACTTAACTTCCTCTTTTTTTTAATGTTTTGATAAGATTAAACCATTTGTAATTTGTAATAATAATAATAATAATATATATATATATATATATATATATATATATATATGCAGAAAATATATTAAAAAACAGACATTTTGTTTATACTAGTAAAGTTTAAATATTAGTTTGATGAAGGTGAGGCAACATTTTTTTCAATCATTTGTTTAGTTAACAGTTAGAGCACATTCCCTTGGTGACCAGGCAAAACATGTTAGAGCTCAGCTGGGAAGTTTTTCACTCATCTGCCAAATTCATCAGATATTGCACCTTCAAACTACCATTTCTTGTTGCATAAAAAGTTTCTGTTAAAATCAGATCACAAGCCCTTGGAATTTTTATTCAATCTGTGAAAGGAATTACCAAAAGTAATGTCATCAAGAATTTTAAGGTGGGCCATTAAAATCATAGCATTTGATTTTAACATTATAGATTTTAAAGGAAGCACCATTCCTCATGTGGATGCATTATCAAGAATAAGATTTCAGATTGAAAATGAACATGAAAATTTGAAAAAATGAATGCCGGCTTTCAATAAAGTTGATGAACAAGTTATACAAAGGGTGGAATGGATGTAGTATCCTGCAAAACACTTAGCATAGAAACCCAACAAGACTCAACACTAAACAAAATACTAGAGAGCATAGGAAAAAATGTGTGGATTAACTGCACTATAATGGAAAGACCTTTCAAGAAAGTAAGACACAGGTTAACAGTAGAGAAAGGCATTATAAGTAATGCATATGCAGTAGCACCTCCCAAAATTTTAAAGAAGGAAATAATTAAAAGTGTGCATGATGATAAACATTGCAGCATCACAGCGATGCAAAGAAGGTTGAGACTGCAAGTTTGGTGGCCGGATATTCTAAAGATATTGAAGAACACATAAGATGCTCTAAATGTACACAAATTAAAACATTTAAACAAACCAAATTAGAGACATGGCCTAAAAGAGGGAGCCTTGAACAAGGGTTTACACGAACCATGTCCACATTAGAGATATTAGTCTATTTTTAATCTTAGTAGACTCACTCTCAAGGTTGGCCAAAAGTAATAAAGGTAAGAGATAGGAAAGCTGCCACCATGAAATAAATATTGAGAACAATATTTGCAAGAAATGGTTTACCTAAGATCACTGTCATCAAAAATGCACCAGAAATCTGTGATGAAAATGTAGTGTCTTGGTTAAAAAAAAAGCATGAATACCATATAAAATGCCACCATATTACTCAAATTACTCACAACTGAATGGCATAGTGTGAAAGATGTTCCAAACAGTAAAAATGGGACTAGAGACATTTTCACCTTTTAATGACAATATGGAGGCATATCTTCCTTATTTACTTTTAAGCTATCAAATGGTCTCTCATGCAAATAAAAAGAAAAGCCCATCAGCTTTAATAGGCAGGCAAATTAAAGCCCCAATAACCATGTTGTTCACCACAGAGGAGAAAGTCTACCACAAAAAAAAAACAAGGAGGCAAATCTAGAAAAAGCAAGTTTCATCTTACAAAAAAGACAAAACATGGCTGTACTAGAAAAAAAGGGGCAATCAATATTAGCTCACGCTGATCAATTTAGAACCAGGTTCGAGCCTGGGGATGTAGAAATGTGAAACAAAGAACAAGAAGAGACAGAGGATGGAAAAACCAAAACAGAACAGAACATGGATGAAAGCGGAAATGAGTTAACAGACGTAGAAGAGGAAGATGAATCTAAACCAAGATCTCCACTAAAGAAAACACAAGAAAAACAAACAGAAGAGCAATGCAGATTATCCAAAATATTCTGAAAATATGACAGAGCAACTAAGGGCATCATACCTCTCAGGTTCAGGAAGATGTAGCTTGGTATGCAAATGAGATACACACATAAATAGAACGAACCTCAGGCACCAGGAAGTGGAGAAATCATTTAGCTTCTGATGAGATTTATGCATCACAACATACGTATTGCTACAGAGAAAACATTTTGACTGGAGTTTTTCATTATAATCCCTTGTCTTTCATCAGCAAAAAAAATATTATTTTTATTCATTTATCTATTTATTAATTTTCACTACTGCACTAATCACTTATCAGATATATCCAATACTACACCATTTCATTAAATTTATTTGTTGATTCACACACCAAGATATCAACACTATAGCTTTCATTATGTTTAATTAAGGTTTGCTTGACTGATAAAAATGGACCTTCTTTTATCTTTCTACAGAACACAATAAAAATACATTATTAATTGTACAAATGGAGGAAAACTATTTAGAAGGGAAAATAAACCAACTTACCTTGATTTAAAAACCTTTCTCTGCTTTTCCACTGTGGCAATCAATTTTAAATAATATACTTTGGCAAGAAGTCTCAGACTTTGTGATTTGCAGACTTTTACACAACCTGTGAACCGTGCCAGAAAGCGGTATAATTTCAGTATGTTTTTCCTTTTTCTTCACTGTCTCACTGGAATTGACTGGATCTTTTTCATCAGAAATAAAATTGGATTGATATTTCTCTGGTGTAAAGTGGATTCATGATTTGACTTGAAGCAAGTTGGATGAAGGGAGAAGGAAATTCTGTTTCCCTAAGGCCAAAATACAAAAGCAATTTTCTAAAGGACAAAACTGATCCAAGGAAAATTCACAAGTTTCTTTGTAATTTATCTTTCATTATGAGAATCTGCATTCCTTTCACTTCTCAAGTCAACAATTACATTATTGGATTAACTAAAAATTTGTCTGGTTTTTGTTGCATTTAGTTTTTAACTAACACCATCCAAAAAGTTATTTGATATTATTGGGACAACTGTCTTATCAGCATGTATTATTTTTTAACTATGTCAAAATTGGCATATTTTTGTTTATTGATTCAAACATCGATGACGATTGGAAAAAATAATCAACATTTTGATCATTTTATGCATTTCTCAGCTTTAAGAAAAATAAAAATGCATCCCCAAGCATGAAAAGATTTATACAGTTATAAAAAATATGAATGATTAAAAATGTCAAAAATGGATTTTGAAGTTTCATGTGGGAAATTTGTTGTTAAACAAGGCTTCCTCTCACTGAATAAGGTCCCATAGATTCTCTGAGGAGTAAGGGGCCACAGTTCTCAAGTCCTATAAACTCCCTGAGGTGTATGGGGGCCACAACTCTCAAGTCCCATAAACTCCTTCAGGAACACTAGACCACAGTTATCATGTCCCATAAACTCCCTGAGATGTACAGAACCACAGCTCTCAAGTCCCATCAACTCCCTTAGGAGTAAGTGACCACAGCTCTCATGTCTCATAAACTCTCTGTGGTGCATGGGGTCACAGCTATAAACTCTCTGAGTACAGGTGACAACTCTTAGCACACTAGGCTTTGTTGCTGTGGTTACCATAACAAGTAGTAGGTTTTTATAGGATGAAGTTGCTAGCCCAATACCCTACGAGTTTTGAATTCAAAGTTTCATTGACCTAGAGTGCTTATCCACCATGGATAAAGATCCCACACTGCTACAGGAAAAGAAATGGATTCATATCTTTCCCAAGAGTATTTGTATAGAAGGAAATTCATTGAGCTTGACTAGAGTTTGAACTCAGTTCTTCAATTTCTCACTGAGCTTTTATCCATTATAAAACCCACACATCTAATTTTTTGTAGTGGTAATGAAATAAAAGTAACTCTCTTCTCTTCTCCACTTTTACAAAAATTCATAATTACATGTGAAATCCTGATTTTGCCAAATAAGAAAAGGATCAACCCCGTACTGAGAGAAAAATAAGAAGTTGGATTTTGCGATCAGATGTTAAATTAATTTTCTAGCCAATGAAAGGAAGTGATTTGCAAAACTGAGAGAAAAGTTAACAAGCCTATGTTAAAAGGTCTTTTGGCATAAAAAGAAAGAAATCAAAATCAGTCAGTCAGATGGAAGCAGAATTAGAGACCACACACTAAAATGTAACAAAGGAAACTTCAAGCCTCTGACCCGGACATATAAAGTCTCGTCACACATTCATTCTCCTTCTTCACTCATGCTAATTCCTTTTACCTCTTCTTCTCCATCCTTAACAGTTCAGCAGTCAACAAAGAAGAAGATGACAACAACAACAAGATACTGGCTTTTAAAATTAATGTCCAATAAGTACAATTTCCTTTATTGCTTCTCCTTCCTTTTCACTTTCTCGCTGACTATAAAAAAAGGAAAGGAACACAGACTTGATTAGTAACCTGTTAATCTTTCTATATACACATTAACTACGTACATTTTCTCTTTGAACATGTAACTCCTATAAATTCATGTTATTCTGTTCAGTTAGTAAAATTCTACTTTAAACATACAAAACAAAATATTTTATTCTTCCACATTCCAGCATTCACAAATCCACCTTCTGATCATTACAAATAAACCTATAAGTTGTAAGGAGTTTGGTTATGTTTGACACAAGGCCAATTCAATAAACATTAAACCATCTCCTTACACTCGGGTAAACCAGTTGAGATTAAATAAAGATATTATTTGAAACAATCAACATTCTACAATATGGGATATGTCTGACATACACAAAATACCTAAATTGAACAAATGAAAATCATTTGCATTGGCTTGGTTATGTTAGTCACTTTGATGTTACCTCCACATAAGCCAAAAAAAAAAACTAAATGGCTCATCATTTTCTTTGTGATATATGACATAAAGCTCTAATAGATATCCTATTTTTGAGTCCAGTTGTCATGAGTGATGGAAACTGGATACAAGAGATCATAGAGTAAGCCAAATGAGTCATCATTAATCATAGCAAATGCTAGTCCTTAGTCAAACAAAATCCTGATAAATGTATCAATAAATGTATGGCAAGGTATGAGCTCCTTCTGATAACTCAAAAGATTGATTTATATAAGTACTGTTCCCAGTTGAAACAACTGAAGGTAAAAAATAAAACAACCAAAATTAGTTAAGAACAATGGTATAAATCATCAGGTTAAAGTGAGATCACATTTTCTTTGGTGATTTTACAGAAGTTTTTACTATACTCATCAGATTTGCAAATTTCTCATAAATTTTTGTTCTGGTCTTTACAAAATTTTTAGTTAATGAAAAAAAAAGTTCTTTAGAAGACTGCAAAAGGTGCCAAAAGCAGTTCTTTACTGGAACAAATACAAAGTTTTTGGAGTATAATATCATAAAGTTGGCTGAAAAATGGCAAAAGATAGTGAAAAGAAATGGTAAATATGTTGTTCAAAAAAGTTAGTTGAAAATTAAAGTAAATTAATCTTTTGACTACAAAATACTTCCTAATTTCTTTCTAATTCTATTATCACACATACTTTTTTTAATCATTTCACCTCCCCCCAACAAAGCAGTAAAGCCATTTAGAATTAAGGGGCTACTCCGTGTGAAAGAATAAGAAAAAAGAGAAACATTATAAAGGAACAAGAACAATAAAAGAAGAGCAATCAAGAAGAAGGAGATAACATTTGACATTGCATTTAGATTTTTGAAGAGCAAAGTTGACTGAAAAACAAGACATCAGGAAAGAAATCCTCAGGTGAGAAGTGTGAGAAAAGAAACTGTCAGCCTAGAACTTACAATTGCATTGCATGAGTTCAACTGTAAATTGATGAGAGCCTGTTGCTAATCTAATACTGCACTTAAATTCATAAAATCAAGGTACCATAGCATAAAGTTTATCGGAAAAAAAAGGCCATGAAATATTTATAGAAAAGGCACAGGGAAACAAAACTACAGCAGTGGGAAAGTAACTGAAGCTGAGATGCCAGCTCAGGACAAATAACAGTGTGGATTCTTCTTTGGATTTCATCAGGAATCTCTAAATATATAGTAGGAGAACCAGACCATATATAGTAGCAATATTCAAAGCATGGGTGTATAGTAGACTTATAAATATGTAAGATAGGGTCTGGTGAGAAAAAAATTATTGCGCACAATACAGCAAACCAATATTCTTAGCAGCAGATCTAGCAATTGATTCAATAAAATATTTCCACTTCATGTCCGTTGAGAATGCTAGAGTGTATCAAAAGTATGTTCAGTTTCTAACCTCTCTTGAAGCTCCTATATCTTTTTTAAGGTTATATGATGCTCTACTTATGGTATCTTTCAATGATCCTAGCTCTACTGAAGGTTTCCAATGCTGATGACTGGTTTCTCCTCTGCCTTTCATTTTAAAGTATTTTAATTGACAATTGATGATCATCCAAATTTTGGCTTTAATTCAAGAGTCAAGTTATAAGAGTCAAGTTATAACTCTTAAAAGACTAATACTAATTTTGGGTGCTATGGTCCTATATTGCTTCCTTTCCTTCCATTACTCAAATTCTGTGATCAGCTTTAGCAAATCTGAGTTCCAGTTTAAAATGATCCATCAAAATTGAGAATCTTAATACTTGCACCAATGATTATGGTATCTGAAAGAAAAGATACAGCTGACCAGCACTGATAATTATATTATCCTCTCTATTATAATAAAGACCATTATTCATTTAATTGTATATATATATATATAAATTTTTCTCTTTTAAGGGAGCAACCATTATTTCTATTTGATTTTTTTAGGTCTTTGTGAATCACATTTGTGTAAAATCCTTTGTAAAATAAAGATGGAAGCTGATGATGGTTCACCTGAAATAGGCCTAACTTCTGATTCACCATGAAATAATGTGTCTGCCTTAATTTTTCTTATATTTGCTCTATATGTATTTATATGCATATATGTTTAGAGCTCTCTTAGAGAGCTATCCTACCCCTGTATGTACAGGATACTCCTTTGGATTCTTCTATACCCACACTGCATATATATATATATATACATACAATTAAATGCACTATGGTCTTTTTATATATATATATATTTTTTTTTTTCTCCTGTCACACTAATGGAGAGTGAGACAACAGTGAGGCAGCAGCATTGACTGAGTTTATTAGAGAGAGACAATAGCAAAGCAGTATCAGCTCAGTTCATTTTCTTTACTACCAGTTATGAAAGCTCTTGCCACATGTTTGTTCTTTAACAGTGCCTTATTTTTTTTTTTTTGCAATAATTATGATGTCGATTAGTGAAGAATATATATATATATATATATATATATATATATATATATATATTAAATTAAATTTTTTCAAAGATGTTGAATGCACATTTCGACATGAAATCCCCGAAGGGGATAACACATCACCTCAGCAACAAATGCTATCCCGAATCTGGAGATAATTTGAAGTAAATTATGTCTATTTTCTCTTTTCAACTCATAGACAGAATTGTAAAAAAATAAAAAATAAAAAAGGGGAAAAAATGGTATCGTCTGGGTTCACAAAAAGGGGAAGAGGACAGTAAAGTAAACTGAACAGACGGCGTGTTGAATTGATATTAGGTTAAACAAAACGGAAAGGAGGTGGGAGGTAAAAGAGATAAAGGAAGGGAGAGGAAAAAAGAAGAGAAAGAAAGAAAAAAATTTTCTTATTACAGACGCTAGATACATTCAAATAAACCTAACATCCTAAAAACGTTGAAGTATTAGAAAAAAGACCTTTTATTTAAAAAGGTATATTTAGGGGAAAAAATTAATATTATTTTAAAGGGAATAAAAAGATATGAAATTTAAAATTTAAATTTTAAAATAGGTCATATAATTTAAACTAATTAAAGATACCGCTAGGTATAGATGAGCTAAAAAAAATCCCATATACAAATTATACATACACACACACACACGTATACATATACACACACACACGTATACATATACACACACACATATATATATATACATACACACCCATATATACATATAAAAAATATACATATATACACACATATATGTACATGTATACATATCCACACACACCCACACGCACACACACATATATATATACACACACACACATATATATATATGTATACATACACACACACACATATATATACATACATATACACATACACACGCATACATACATACATATACACCTATATATACTTATGTACACATATGCATACATACCCATACATTTATGCAAACACACATATATATATATGCACACACACATCCACACACCCACACACATACACACACACACACACACACATACACACCTACACATACATGCACACATATATACATATCTACATACACGCACACATGCATATATATATATAAAGTAATAAATTTATAAATATTATGAAGGGAAAGGGAAATATAGGTAGAGTGGTTAAATTGCTAATATATATATATATACACACATACATATATATATATATATATATTTATATATATATATATATATACATACATATACACACATACACATACATATAAAAAACTGAAAATTAGAGTTTAAAACTTAAAATTTAAAATCCACCCAATGACGGCACTTACTGATGAATTCCTTTCTAAAATTCAGGAGTAAGTCCTGGTAAGGGTACTTTAAAATCAGAATCTTCTCCAGTAGACATAGACGGCACCTATCATGAACATCTTTTGGAATACAGGCTGAGCCTATTAGTTTCCAGCTAATTACAGGGTTCAGCCCTTCCTCCTTCATTTTCCAGAATCTCCGTGATAGTGCCGTCTGGAATCTTTGGTTTGTGTTCGAAAACGAGTACCTGTGGTTGTAAAGTCTCTGTTTGAAAGGGCCCGCGGACATACCAATATAAGTCCGGTAATTGTCTTTGTTGTTAGATGGAGAATTACTTGGGTGGATTTACATTTACCCTCCACCGGGCAGGTATCCACAGAGTTACAATTGCATTTATCTACAATTCCGGATTTGGAGTCGGTATTATTTAAGTTCATTAAAATATGTCTATTATGGGAATTAATTCCTATGTTTCTGCATGTGATTTCATCATTCTTTTTAAAAAATCCTAAAACATTTAGTTTTATACAATGTAACAAACATCTGTATCTATCTACAATTCATTTCCAGCTAAAGTTTAAAATTTCTATTTCTTTGCCACTTTCTTTCCTCTTTATTAAGCTCAGATGTCACATGACCGATATCTGTAACCGTCTATATTTAAAAATAAAAGGAATTAAGGTTTTTTAAATTTTCTTTTCAAAAATAACTATTACCATCATTATTAACTACCTGATGAGACATTGTTCTTTCAATGTCAAAACAAAATGTACAATTTTGTTGTAGATTGTAGTTTGTATATGTTCTAAAGTATAATTATAATAAATATTCATTGCTCTATTATTATATTGAGCACTCTTTTAAATTAGTGTTTTGAATGTTGCAAATATTTTTTTCATTACTTTTTCTTAGGGATATATATCTATCTATCTATATATATATATATATATATATATATATATTCCACCTGTCATACTCAGGGGTTTGGATTATTTTTTTTCTTATATCTTAATGTAAGATACTCAGTAGTAGGTACATTAATATATATGTAGCCATCATTTTAGACGGCATATTGATATAAATATTTTGCTGTCATTTTTTATGGCATGGGCTCACTCGTATAATATAAATGTTAATAATAAACTGGTATTTTAGATAAAGTTCACCTATGACTCTACTGTATTATTAACATTAACAGAATTAACATTAAGAAGAGAATCAAGATTCAAATAATATTTATGATTTTAATTATTTTTATTTATCTCCATGAAATAAACTTTGGTGTCAAGCTCTGTAAAAATGAGTATACTTTTGTTGCACTCTAATATTATTAAGGCAAATATTCTTGATGTTGGTATTTCAACTAAATGCAAATGGGTTTATTCCTCATTGGCTTCTTCACAGGGCTTTGTGTTAAAGTTAATTTTATTCAACAATTAGTGTGTCTTAAAAATCAGAAAAATGCTGAAAAAATAATGACCACCAAGTGATGTTTATTTTATAGATAGTTAAAATTTATCTTCATTTTGTAAATTGAATTTCAATAAGTGAATATATAAAAAGATTTAACATATATAAATAGTATTAGAATGTTCATTCTCTTTATAACTTAGGATCTTTTAATATTTGCCCCAAAATCAGATTGGTAAACAAACTTGTGAAGTTTCTCAGCAATATATGCTGACATGTATAACTAGTAGGTTTAAATTTGAATATCTCTTTTAGTATGTCTTTTATGCTCTCATTATTATGTATGTACCATTCGGAACGAGAAACCGGGGAGCCGAGTTCAAATTCCAGCTGAATCCATTGTATTCACTTACGCACAAATACCCTTGGGAAAGGTATTAATCCATCTCTTCCTTCCAGTTATGGGTTAAATAACAGGACAGATTGGGTTCTATAGCCTTGGTCGGCAACCAGTCTACCGCAGAAAGCAATGGCAACCTACTGCGGGATAATCTTCTGCCCAGTCAGTCATGTCTCTTTCGAGACATGATCGCCCAAGCGTGTATCACGTATGGCACCTAAACTGACTGACTGACCATAGAAAGAGTATAAAAATGAAATTATACAAACAGGACATAGTTGCATATTGCACTATTAGATATAAGTTTTTAGTCACTTAACCATGTGATATGAGTTGAGATTGACCAATATGTTTCATTGCTTTTGTTTTTTTGGCATTTGCAAGCTTTTGATAAAAATAGAGCCTAGATTGAACATAAAATTTGGTTTTTGGGAAAAAACTGATGCTGAAACAATTGCAATGCTTTGGGAAACTTTAAATTAAAAAAAGCTCAAGGAAAAACACCAAAGTATTTGTATTTCAAATGTGGTGAAGAGTTATTTGAAAATCAGCCACAATCTTGTCAGCCTTCAACAAACTGAAATGATAGCAATCTTGAAAAAATTCACCATACAATCAATGCAGATCACCATCAGAGCACTGAAGGGGTACTTGATAAAATTGGTTTATTTTGAAGTTCATGTCAATGAATGTTCTCAGAATTTTTTTTTTCATTTAAGATGAAGGAAAGACTTGAAGCAACTGAAATATGGTTCTACAGAAGGATGCTGTGGATATCATGGACTGAGCATGTGAACAATAATGAGGTTTTGGAAAGGATAGAAATGAAAAGAAAATTAATACTGAGCATCAGGAAAAGACAGCTGACATTCCTGGGACATATGATGAGAAATGAAGCCTTGGAGAATCTGATACTCACAGGTCAGATAGAGGGAAACTGAGATGGGGAAAAGCAGCGGATAACATATTTGATGGGCCTGAGCAGGTGGATAGCAGAGCGGGTTTGGGTGGGGTAACAGGAGAAAGCGTGCTAAGAGCTACCAGGGATAGGGAGACTTGGAAGACCATGATTGCCTACGTCCTGAAGGGCTATGGCATATAGAAGAAGAAGAAGGTGGTGGAAGTTTCCTGATGACATTGTCTGTTACTACTATAGATCTATATGGTCTTGTATAATTGTTACATATTATCTGATGACATTGTCTGTTACCACCATATATCTATATGGTCTTGTATAATGATTGAAAGAAAATGAACAGAGTGTTATTATTTAAAAAAAAAAAATTGGGTCATGTTAACTTTCAAACCCACAAAAAACAGTGTGTCAAAAGAACAGTTATTCCTTTGACACCACTATTATTTTATACACTTTTGACTTCCTTGGTTTGGACAGTTTCTGATTGATTGGTTGAAATATGATTTTACAGTCTAACTATTCTGAATATACATTTATTTTTAGACCTGGTAAAATTTTGATTTAATTGTTATTTTTATATATTTTTCTACCATTACAATTTATAGGAGTAAACATTTATAAAAATAAATATAAAATAGTCAAAAAATGAAAAACAAAATTGTTTTTACTTAACAGATCAAAGAAACTGTTCACATTCTTCTTCTATATGCCATCTCCCTTTAAAGTATTGATGATCATAGCTCTCCCCAACCTCCTGTTTTTTGTAGCTCTTAATAAATTTTGTTTTTTGGCTATCTCACCTGGTACAATATGCATTATTTTCTTCAATCTGTCCTGTGAGTATCAAAATTTTCAAACACTCTTTCCTCATTTTGTGCCCAAGACATTTCAATTGTCTTTTTGATATTAAGTATAAGTGATCTTTTTGTTTCCATTGTCTCTAGAGTTTGTCATTGTTCACATGTTCTGTCCATAGTATTTTTAGAATTCTTCTGTAGAACAACATTTCTGTTGCTTCAAGTTCTTTTTCATCTCATGATAAATACAAAAATATAGACAACATCTTTTTTACACTTTGGAAAATGAAAAACATTTTTTTTTCAAATAATATCAATTACTCATTTCATATAATATTTATCAAATCAATTATCTTTTAATGGAATTGGGATAAAGGGAGACAACTCATTTGTTTTGTGCTAAAGTGTCCAACACTTTACCATGAACTTTGATAATTAATCAATTGTACAGTTGAAATATTAATGATGCCCAGTGTCAGTTCAATATGTACAGTTTCTATAAATTTACATATTTTCCAATATGGATTTTTGTCATTTATATAACTTTGCTGTGTACTATGATAACTATGACCAGGTTTGATGATCTGTTATTTAAAGGATTACAAATTTTGGATTTTAGCAACAGCAAAAGACTCCTTGACCCATTCTCATACAGTCATTTTAAATACTACACAGATAATTTTAGGCTTTTTAGGTGTAAATACTACACAGATAATTTTAGGTTTTACCTCCTTTGTTGCTGGAGCACAACAATAGGGTCTTCCATCAAATCAAAGAAGATATAAAACCAAAGGAGAAAAAATAATAAACTATAACTAGGTGGGTCTGTGCAAATTCTTCCAATGTGAACAGCTAATATTATCACAATCTCATGGCTCTGCTCATGCTTTTTGCCTGTATCTTTTCATTCTTTCCCTTATCCCTTCCAATCTTCATTGACTATTCATGTTTTCATCTAAATGTTATACAAATATGGATTTGTATCATTCATGAAAAAAGGAATGAAGTAATGTTTTATAATGCATCTTCTTTATATTTTTTCTCTTTTTTCCCTCTTTATAAAAAATATATCAAAAATTTTTTCATCTCTCCATCACAACCTGCTTTTCAATCTTTTTTGTCTTGTTTCTTGATACCGAGCCAGTAGGTCAGTCTCTATATTTTTCTTTCATCTCCACCTCTTCTTCCTATTTATACAAATATATTTTAATTTTTCCTTTCACCTGGTTTCTTTTTCATTTTCCTCTGGCTTTTATACATCTTTCACGCCCTTCTTTTCATCCTGTTCTATTCTCTTGCTTTTTATAATTACCTCTAGCTTTATGTAGTTTTTTTGGTTAAAAAATGTAAAGGATTCATTTGAGAATAACTGAAGATTGGGCATATACTGCACTAAGAACATAGGTAGGAAAGTGTATTGTTTGTACATACGACAAAGCAGAATTATCATATCGAAAATAAGGACGATGAAAAGGAAGAGGGAGAAGAGAAGAAGAAGAAAAATAGTGTGTTGATTCCATTAACAAGGTATGTGAGAACTAGTCAAATCAGTCAAGAAAGGCTATTTAATAAAACATTGCAACACAACTAATGTAAGAAAGAATGGTCAAGCACGAAATTCCTAAATAGTTAACCAAAACATGCAAAGAAAAGAAAATATACAGCAACTTCAGAAGAAAAATTGAAGGAATCACAGATGAAAAAACAAAAACACAGTTGCAAAAAGGATATCTAAAAAGAAAAACTGAATTATGATTAATGACAACAAAACATCACCATAAGAACTAATGATGTAAAATATAAATTAAAAAAAAAGAGATAAATAATTAACAGAAAAATAATATAAACTGTGTGGAGATCATGATAAGATCCTCTAATGTTATAATTGAATGCAACAAAATTAAGTAAGAAAGAATAAAAATAAGCATGACTGCCTAGTGACATTGCCAACAGTCTTAAACATGTTCACTAAGCTGGATATACTTGGAAAGCAAAAATGCTAGTTTCTTGACATCAAACCTAAAATTGTTTAGAAATACTTGAAAATCTCAAATGTTTGTGATTTACAACCTGTTTTGAAGAAATGTATAAGCAGTAACTACTTGCAATTAATTTGACTGGTACATTTATGCATATGCACTAAAAATAAAAGCATATCTGATTAAAACATTAAGAAAACAATGTGCAGGTTCATAAAATAGTACAAATTTATACAGTTGCTGCCATAAGTGAACATCTATCATTAGAAAGAAGTCATTATTATTGGAATGACTGGCATGTACTAATTCTGAATATCAGCAAAATAAAGTCCATCTTTAGAAAACAAACTTAGTAAAGGAAAAGTTGGGTAAGGGAGGGGGAGATTTAAAATAAGATCAACCTGAAAATAAGCAGTCAATATCTTTAGATCATTTTTGCAACAGCAGAAATTCATAATCATCATTTCTTTTCCAATGATTCTGATTGGCCAATTACACATTTGCACTAAACCTAAGCTCATAAATATCTGCTTAAAATATTATGCAAAAGGAGGAATAAATTTATATGTTTACTTGATTCTATGGTAAAGTATATTAATTTTGCAATATTTTGGGGGAATTTATTAATATATACAAAATTTATCAAAAATAGTCTCAACTTAGAAGCCTCCTCCTATGCACTGAGTTAAAAAATAGTTAGAGAGGAGAGGAACAGGTTTTTAAAAGCTAACCCTAAAATAGGCAGTTAATATCTTTATTTCTCAAATGAGTCCCCAAAACTTAATGATTTATCATTCTCCATTTAAAGCAAACACTTTTTCCCACATGTGGAAGAAACATTATTCCATGAGTTATTTGGACTAATATCCTCATCCCTGTTTTATCACAATCTTTTAGACAATACCTTCTTTGACTTTCTTGAGATCTTTCATTTGTCATTGGGATGAACTTAGCCCAGGATACTCATCCTAAAGCTCTGATGTGTACATCACATGTTATCATAGTTGAACCCTGAAAATCCCTAAAACAAAAAGAAGGCACATAATGACTGTGACATACACAGAGGCATATAAAAGCAACTGCCTAAAGACTAATTTCCAAGCGGCTGGCCTGGCATGGCAAAAGAGGTACAGGGAATTTAATGCCATTTCAGTGACCCAACTGATGCTGATACCTTCAACCACTACCCCCTGCTATCACTCTATCTGTTGCCTCCAACCACTACCACTCTGCCTGATGTCCTTGACCACTAACACTGCTACCACATCTCTCCTTTTCAGGACAACAACTAGGTCTTCTCTTGAATTACTACAACTGTCCTTTTCAGGGCAAGAAAGTCTATCTTACTGTGATATGCACTAACTCAACACAGTGACTTAGTGCCTTTCAATATAGAGTCCTGTTTGACCTGGCAGCAATTTCTAACATAGTAAGCAGTTCAGCTCATCTCAGCAGTGACTCAGCAATCAGTTCAGTTCAAACCACCAGTGATTTTGAGCATAGAAAGCAGTCCAACTTGACCTGGCAGCAACCCAGCAATCAGTTCAGTTTGGACCACCAGCAATCTCCAGCATAGCAACCCTATTTTGACTCTGGACCAATTAATTTTTGACTTCTAATGTGATCTACACACTCGTCCCTGGATCCCTACTTTAACAGTTAGTGCAGTCTATGCCACCTGACTGTAGCAACACCTGACAAACCAATATAATCAGCCTGGTGTGGCAATGACTAACAACTCAGGTCTGTGAACCACTAGCCACATGCCCTGATCAACTCAAGCTTTCAAGTGGTAGGCACTGCTCAATCAACAGTTTCATGCCAACCCAAGAGATCATTTGAATTGTAACACAATAAAAGTCATCAGACTTTAGCAACTTTGACACTCAACATCTTGCTTTAGTTATCCTTAACTTTCCTGTATCACGTCACTTTTTCTTAAATGTCTGTAGAGTCAGTTACCCATAAGTGGCGTTTGCAACAAACACATTAAAAAGAAACCTCACTGTGAAATGTGTAGAATAAAAAATGTTGTATTTAAGAAGGTTTCATAAGCAACATCTAAATAGTACTCAACTGGCAACATGTACTCACTAGATAAAAAAAAAAACTATTACTAGAGCCTTCCATAACTGATATATTACACTGTAAGTATTTAACAAATCTACTGATAGAATTGGAATATAATTTTTCTACTCAATATATGTGGATGAAACAGCTGAAATTTCTGGGATACATCATGAGGAATGAGAGTATAAAGAATTTAGCACTCACAGAACATAATGAACAAAAGAGGCAGAGAGAGATACAACAAATAATATAATTAATTTATTTATTTAAATAGCAGAGCAAGTACTGGGAGAGACCATCAGGGGATAATTTTGCTTATAGCTACAAAAAACAAGACACTATGGGGGACCATGATTGCCAAGGTCCTTCAGGGATAATGCATATAAGAGAATAAGAAGAAAGAAGACATGTAGTTGGGAATGTTTCTTTTTTTGGTTCTGTTTCCAACAGTTTTTGATGTTCATATCTTGAAAAATTTACAAAAGATGGAAAATAGACAAAACAGTCAGATGTACTATATACCTGAAGAAGATAAGAAAACACATAGGTGAATCAAACTAACAAAATTAAGATGCTAGTTTGAATAACTTTTGCTTGTCAATAGATTTTTTAAATAATCTACCAAATTAAAAGGCATATTTGTGCTTTTTAAAATATTTTTCTGCACTGATTCACAATGGTTTCTTTTTTGTGCTCTCTCATATCCAAATACATGTTACAACTAATAAATAAAGCAATGACCTTCATTCGAATAAAAGCCTAATTCCTATGTTGTCAACATACATTGTCTATAACTTGCCAATTATGTAAACATATGAAGAGAAACATGCAACAAGAAGCCCCAAATGATTCATCTTTGTTGATGGAAGTGAATGCTTCACAAAAAGCAGTGAGAAACTGCTTGAAATCAACACAATCAAGTCTCCTTCTTGCCTCATCTTTTGTAGGGCCTCCTCCTTTATTTTCTAGTGAGTAGGAGTTGCCTTTTGTTGTACATTAGGACGTTGCTTCTTGTATAAATCATGATAGCATGGGCCAACTCAAACTCAGCCTTCTGTCATAACAAAACAATTCTTGTAATTAGAAGAAAAGATAAATTTTATGTAATTTTTTAAAATGCATAGGATCAACTGCTCTCTTTTTATTTCTTTAATATTTAAAAAAATGTCACCCAAACTGGAGGTAATAAGTTGGCCTAATGGCAAACAGCAGAGAAAAAGGAATTGGTGAATCATGTTTTAATTTGAGCTTGGGAAAGGTATGCCTTTCTCTTCCAAAATGTAGGTAAAATGTTCTCTAAAACTGAGTTCTCTAGCCTTGGTTATAAACCAACCTAGGAGAAAAACATTTCTGAAACTGGAGTGGAATCCACTTTCTCACTTGAAAAATAGCAATCCCATTCCATAAAAACATTCTTGTTAAAATATGACTGGTGCCTAAATTAAGGGTAGGTTCCATGATCCAGGATTCAGGATCCACAATCCAGGATCATTTTAATTATTCTTTTGTTATCAACAATGGGATAATCAATTTCAACTCTAAAAATTTGATAGAAAATCTGTTTTGGTGATCTTTCTAAAATTTTTACTTAAGTTGATTTCCTTTAGAGATGTCTAAAGTAAAGAATTAAACTATTTTAGAATGGTAATAGAAAGCATAAAAGAAGTTAACATGGAACAGTAAAAACTAATAATATATATAGGTAGCAAGCCTTATTTGTTTACACCTTATAGATTAACAGCATCACACAAAGACAATTTTAACATTTGGCAATTACCGCCAGTCACACTGAACAGATGTCTCCTTGAGGAGGCATAATGCCTTGAGAGAATATTTCACCTTAAACTCACACCTCTCCTCAAGTGAAACTCTTATATATGATTCATCATTAAACATGCAAGTAAAATGATCAGCTCCTTGTACTACTCCAGTAAATACCTGACTCCTCATACAATCCTCAAACTTTATAAGAGCCAGATCAGGCCCAAAATGTTGTACTATTGCCATATTTGGGCAGGAGCTGCCCAGTCCATACTTTCCAGTCTTGATAGAATTCAAAAGCATCTCCAAGTTCTGTTAGAGAAGAATTATTTTCCACTCTATAATTTTTCTCTTTCTCTCACAAGTCTCTCATTGCTCTATCCCTACTACCATGGAATGTGCTCGGATGAACTGCATCTCACCAGGTCTAAATCTCACAGGTAGGACCTGCCATGCCACTCAAATAGTAGAAAACCACCTATATTTCCTCCATATTTCATCAGTGAGAAGTAAATTCCATACAAACAGCTTCTGCTCATGAACCACTGCTATGTGGAACAGACTTCCAAGAGGATATTTCCTAACAACCTACAACCCTAACCTGTTCAAGTCTAGAGTCAGCAGCTATCTTTTGCTCCTATACATATAAACTACTCATTAATATAATCCTCTACCTTGAATGGCCCCCAGGCCTTGTATAGGGTGAACCTTACTGTAAGGAAAAATTAAAAAAAATATACACTTTACTAAAACGTGACTCTTCTTTTAATTATATCTGAGACAATCTCAAATGTCAACTCAGCCTTGATTATTAGTTGATAACATTAGAAATACGTTAATTAAATAAATAGGATATAACTAAATAACAGTTATGGAACTGTATACCTTTGAAAAGTAAACAATTCCTTAGATTTCACCTAACCATTTGAATCTATTCTTCTTTTGGAAATAAATAAAGTTATTAATTTTTTAAAGAATAACCAAATTCTGACATTTTGGTATCCAGAATTGAGTTAACAACTAGAATGCATATTTTCACTCTTTCCACTTTCCTCATTTTTTTTTTTACTATTGTTCATTCAGTACAAAACCCAAGAGCCACTCAAGGTAGAGGGTGACTGAATGAGGTAAGAAGAGCATATTATGGGAATGTAAGATAGATAATGGTTGACTCTTAAGTTGAAATGATCGTAGTGATTAGGAAAGCATTCTCTTTGGAGTCTGTTCTGCAAAGTGACCATTCTAGGGAAGAAGCTGTGTGAGTGGAACTTCCTCCTTACTAATGTAATACAAAGGGAAAGAGGAAGAATCAACCATATGTAAGTAACATGAGAGGTCAGAGCTGTAACGATCTGAACGGATAGAACTATGTAGCTCATCTGAACATTTGCTATGGAAATAACAATAGAATAGTGAGTTGCTAACTTTAATCTTAACTTTCCAGCTTATCTATGAATTTTGATTCAACTCTATGCATATTTTATTTCATTTTATTCAGTTTTTTTAATTATTTGTTCTGATTAATGACCAACAGAGATTTGCTAACATTGAAAATGTGCAGAGGAGGAAGAAAATAAACACTGTAAAGTAACAAAATTAGTTGTACTTTTGCTTGTTAACCAAATAAAGATTAATAACAAGCATGTCATTTTCAGTTACTTCATTCTCAATATAATCATCTTGAGGTTTGAAGATTAAAAATATATAAAACTTTGTTAAATGAATTATTAATACATAAATATTGACAAGTTTACATTAAGTATTTTTTGTTTGAAAAAGACAGTGTTTAGTTTTTACTTCACCTGACAGTGAATAAATGACTTCTTTTTTCTTTTTAATCAGTATCAACCCATGCAAGGCAATAAAGCCACTAAGACACAAGTGGTTACAGGGTGTGAAAAAATTAGGAAGAAAAACATTAGTATTGAGTGGGAAAACTAATCAGGAGAACAGTAGATAGTGGTTGACATTACATTAAAATTTTTTCAGATTTATGTTGGCTGGAAAGCATAGAGCCAGAAGGGAGTTCCACAAGCAAGAACTGTAAGAAAAGAAACTGTTAACATATAATTTATGGTTGCATCCAGCCAGCTTTACTGTAAATTGATGAGATCTCGACACCAGTCTAGTATTGTTCTTAAATTTAAAAAAATCCAGGTACCAAAGCAAAGAGCTCATCTGAAAAATTATTATTAGCGTGTTTATAGAAAAGACACAGAGAAGTAACTTTATAGTGATGGGAAATAAACACAGTCTCATTCACTGATTTCAAATTGTTTAACAAACTCAGCCCAAATCATTTTTGTTCATGGTCCTTCATGGATAAGAAAATTTAGATTTTCTTTATAAAGAATTGCGAGTTGAATGTTGAAATAGCTAAATGTAAGCATAAGCTAACAGTTTCTTCACTTGCAGTTCTTGCTTGAGGAATTCTCTTCTGGATTCTTGCTTTTCAGTCAACTTTCTACTTCAAAAATGTAAATGCTTTGTCAATTGTTATCTTTTGTCTTCTTAATTCCTGTTCTTACATTGTTCTCTCCCCATAAAAGTGATTTTTTTCTATATTTTCTCACCTTTGCACCTTACTGGTATTATTGCCTTGCTTGGGGTGAAATGATTAAAAAAACAGTTTCAAAATACTACTTTCATTCTCTGAATTTGTCAAAATACAACCTGTCTCATGAGGACTTTGCAATAAAAACAGTTAAAATATTATTTTTTTAACATGATTTTTAGGCCTATGTGCTCTCTACTATTCCTGATATTGTCTGAAGTTCTTATATGAACTATAGTCATTATTTTATCAATTATTAAGACTAGCATCTTCATTATTGTTGTTTTGATCATGATTTTGTTTGATGTTTTCACATTTGTATTTTTAAATGCTATGTCCTTTCAAGATATCCTTCCTCTCCACATATTTCTTTTATTATCTGGAAATTGCCAGGATTTCTTGGGAAAGATAGTAGAGTAAGTTTCCCATCGCCTTCTCAACAGTGCTGAATTCAGATTGGTCCTTGTTTTAGACTAATAGTCACCCAAGGCTGGAGAGCCCAGCCTATCTTGCTGTTTAAATCATTGCTGGTAAAAAGAAAGCTGATTCATGCCTTTTCCATATCTAATCTCTACAATATCATCTCCCAATTGCAACAAAGTGAAGATGATCAAAGTACTATATCACCTGCTAGACAGTGACCACAAGAACTAGGCAGGGAAACTGACTATGTGCCATATCCTACAACCATGAGTAAGTAGGTAAATACATAATCAGAGTTTAGTATGTGTGCACGCTGTGAAAAATGTCATGCATTTACATAAAAAAAATATATATGAGAGGCACTTAAAAAGTTCTCAGATAATCTAGAACAGATTCCAAAATAAGTTGTGATGTTTGGTCATTTGGTTGTTTTTTAGCAGCATACAATCTCTATAGGTTATTTAATGCCAAAATCTAAATATTTTTTGTACACACTTTTTTTAAAGATAATAATGATTTAGTGATACAAGTCTTGCTAATTAACTTGTAGCCGGGGAAAGAAGATGTGGATTTATACCTTTCCCAAGAGTTTGTGTATAAGTGACTATAATGAACCTAACTGGAATTGGAACTTGGCTCTCTGATTAAGTCATTATTCATATACAAAAAACACACCCAAGCTTACAGCAACTAGTATTCTCAAGGGGTCACCCAACTAGGTACTGACCAGGCTCGATATTGTTTAACTTTGGAGATCATATGAGAATTGTTTTTTTAATGTGATGTGGCTGTAAGCCTCATATATCTGGATACACATTGAATTTTATATATGTGGATTTATTAAGCTTAGCTTTAAGATAATGATGGTAAGAAGGTTTTCTTGTATTAATCTTCTTAAAGGATAAGAAATGCTTGCCCGAATACTTTTTTTGCCTGTTTGCCTTGAAAATCAACATCTGAATTTTTTTTTTTTTTTACCTGGGCTTGAATATCAACTACTGTTACTAGCAAGAAATGCACAGCTATTTCAATTGCCACAGCAGACCTTGTATATATGTGACAAAATAATCCATGGAGAATTGATTTCTCTATTTACCTGGAGAAAGCAAACCTATGTTTTTACAATAATAAATAAATAAAAAAAATTACACATTTCTCCTGTTTGTAAAATATGCCTTTTTGATGCACAGGGGAGTGTCATTAGTAATATTTTATAACCAGGATCATTGAGGTCTCTGGTTTTCTACATCAAACCCTTCTCCAATTGGCTCAATCAGTATTGATCATGCTCTGATCCACCTCCCTACAACTGAATACTACTTTATACACCTCTATAAACTTACTAAAAGCTACTTTGAAGTGATTTTCTATTTTCTTCCTGCAGATGTACAATTCTGATGTCTACCAAAGTTGATAATGGGTGTAACTATTTTAGAGCTTTCACTCTATGGGTAAATATCTATAGAAGAGTAATATCATCAAGAGCTTACTTACTTTTATCTCTGTCAAATTGATATGATGTGGCTTCCCGCTGTCTTTTCTACAAATATTTTAATGTCAACTGTTCTGATGAGCTTTTTTGTTCTTAGTACCTTGACTTGAATTTAAGCATGCTACTAGATTGGAATGTGCATTGTGACCCAGTGGATATTGGCTCAGAATGAAGAATCAGAGTGATGAGTTTAAATTCCAGTTGTATTTATTGCATTCACTTACACACAAATACCCAAGGGAAAGATTTGAATCTATCCCATCTCCCTCCATCTATGGGTTAAATAGAAAAACGGATTTGGTTCTATAGGCTTGGTTGGCAAACAATCTACCACAGAAAGAAATGCAGGAAAATCTTCTGCCTAGTCAGTCACGGATTGAAGGAGACATGACTACCCAAGTATGTATCATGTATGGCCCTTAACTGACTGACTAGATTGGTAACTAGGTTTCACCAATTTAATGTTGAACTAGCTCGATGCAACTGCTCCTTCTAACAGTTTCTTTCCTCACACTTCTCATCTGAGGAACTCCCTTCCAATTTCCTGCTAACTACAATCTTCAAAAACTTAAAGGGAACATCAAACCGCCATCTTCTGTCTTCTTCTTGAACTTCTGTTCCTTTTCTGCTCTTTCCTCACTAAAGTTTTTTCATTTGTTTCCACTCCCTATAACTCCCTGCATCCTAGTACTGCCTTTTCCAATGTTACTCATACAAAATAAATATTAACAGCCCTAGTTGGAACTTGAACATGGTTTGCCAATTCCATATTTTATATCAATAACCATTAAGTCAATTCACATAACCACATCTCTATGGATAGACACAGGATAGAAATCTCCATACCCGAAAGCTTAAACAAACATAATCACTGCTGACTTCAAAAAGAATCTCTTCATGGCTACCATTTATAACATGCATAAAAGAGAGACAAAGAAATATTGAATGCTATTTTTGTGTCTTGTAGGCTAACAATTTCTTTCAATGAATAATTCTTGTGTTATTTGTAAACATGTCATTAAAGTGAACAAAATAATCTTGCATTTTCTTTTTATTTTGTTTCTTTTTATCCATTAGTTTATTTGTTCATATCTGTCTCTATGCACAATATTTAATTTATTTTTCCTTTTATCTTCCCTGACATTAAAGATTTACTACCACATCTTGATAAGATTCTTGGAAATTTGGATAATCTATTTACAATTAAATTTGTGACAAAAGCTAAACAGAGACTTAACAAACACAAGAAGTTTGTTAGAAACAAAGAAAAGAGTGCTGAACTGAAATGTAATATTGATCATCCTCTATGACAGTGAATACAGTACAGTTTCCTCACAAATATTAACAAGAACAGATGTAGGCAAGTTTTAAGGAGTATGGAAACAAAAAGGACACATATTTACAGGATGCGATGGGTAAATTGTCGCCATTTTATATCTTTAATTTTGTGCCCGTACATTGTTTGTTTTTGATTTTGTCAACTGTACAGTATAGTAGGGTCAGTTGGACACCATCTGTGAGAGAAAAACACCATGATGCAATTCACTCTACTGGAAGTTTGAAAACAGCATATTGTACTGCTTGGCATTTGTGCCAGAAGTTCCAATACAAACATTTCAGAGTATTTGGGTGTCAATCTGAGGACAGTGCTAAAGATTCAGAAAGAGGTGGAAGTTTCTAGTGATGATTACGATGGTATGGCAGCTTGGAAAATTCACTCTGATCATTTTGATAAAAAAAACTCCTGAATTTGGGCCTCAGATTCAACACTGAAGCCTACATCAAGTGCTTTGAAAAGGAACTGCTGTCTTGGATTAAGAGGGTGGCTGCTGAAAAACCCTATCTCTGACAACAGGACTCTGCACCATTCTACACAAGGAGAAGAACCTAGTTATGATTGTCAATAGTTTGCATAACAAAACTATTATTTATACCCTTGTACAAATTGATTGAAACAACTGGTTTAGTTTTCTTTCTTTCACCATACAGTCAGTTTTAGACCCACTGAAGTAAAAGGGTGTAATCAATTTCTATTTTTTCCTCAGACAGGTCATTTGCAGTGGTGTGCAGTAATATGAATCTATTTTTGGGGTGTATGATGAAATTTGTTTTGCCTTGAAAAATATTGCATCATCTATGACTGCATCATATTTTTATCATGCACCATACACTATTGTTTCAATTGTCAGTTAGTTGTTATATGGCCATTGTCTGTGATGGACATTACTTCAAAGAAATATACAAAAACTGTAATGCTGCGTGAACATACTGGCAAACCTTACAGAGAGATCGCAGATATTGTTGGTGTCAGCCTTTCAACTGTCAGTCATGTCATCAAGGTGAAGAACCAAACTAAATCCATCAGTCCTAAACATAAAAGAAAATGCAGTCGGAAGAGAAAAACATTTCCAAGAGACAACGTGTACCACCCCAACCGTCCGTCCGAACAATCTCCTCCGGCGGCCGTTCTCCACGCTGTGATGTTGCCGGAAATTTATAGAAAATGTCGGACAAACAGCTGGGGGTACAAGATTGACTATAAGAAACGAACTTCCACAACTTGGATGAGTTGAAAGGATGCTTTATTCGTTTAGAGTTAGCCTTTTCGGTTGGGGCAGGCGAATGTGACACACAGCTCTAACTCTAATTAATGGAGATCAACAAATCCAAACTGAACGAAACAAGACGAACGGAGAATCTTCCTTCAAGCTCGCACCCGGCTGACTCCTTTCACTTAACTCTTGTCTTTCTTAACTTACTCGGAAAAAACACCTGAATTTATCTAAAATTGACCGGAAACCCGGAAATCCGGAAATGCTCTAGACCACCGGTGACAAACACCGGCGACTGTAAGTCTGAAATTTCAGTTATCTTTTTTTTTATCTTAATAAGGCTTCCGCCGGAAAAGGCTTAATGTGTGGTCAAGATACAGTAAAGGACAGCCTTTGACCGGGTCATCGAAAACCTACCCGCTGACCTTTATCACTGAGTCAAATATTTACCGGAGGACAATTTTCCTCATAAAAGAAAAAGCGTTTATTTATTTTTTTCCTCTTCTTTTTCACTTTTGTTAAATATATTTTTAAACTATTTTCTATTCTAATCTATTTTCTATTTTAATCTATTATAATAAAATACATATATGTCTAGTTATCGTGTCACAACGTATACATGATCAAGGAAAGTGTGAAAGATCCTAGGAAGACATTATTCATTTTGTTTCAATTAATTTGCATAAGGGTGTAATAGAAATATTAGCCGTTTTCTTCTAAGTAAACATTTGATATTCATTGACCAAGTAGTCACTACTGCTCTCAGTAAAAATTATAAAAAGTTTTTCATTAAAACAATTTTTTAGGAAATTAAGTTTCTTGAATCTAGTAGCTGTTATCAATCTTTCCAGTATTGATGAGGGCTTCCTTCTTAACCTTTGTTTGAAGTAGTATAGAAAGTCAACATCATTGGTTTTTTTCTTTGCATTAGATGTGATATCCATTTCAGCTGTTGCTGCCGTTAAAAGTCCTTAAGTGATATAGTTTCTGCTATTTGGTTTAGTTCTTTGCTTGTTATTTTGTAGTGCCAGTCCATAAGTTTTGAAGAAAAATGGTATTCACCAAGACCCACAGGCTTCACTTGTTTAAGGCTATTTTTAACCATTGGTCTTAGAAAGCAGTTGTATAGAGCTGACAGTTTAGATATTTCTGTATGGGTATGGTACCATGTATAGCATTCATATGAAAGTTTTAATCTGATGAGGCTATTTAATAGCATTTCGTTAATTTTCAGGCTAAACTTTTGGTTTTGTAGCAATTTGAAGTGTTGGGCAAAACTACCTCTAATTTCTATGTTAAGCTTTTGATAAATAATCCATATATCAAGGTATTTCTTTTAAATAATTTCTTATTGCCTTGCTTGGGATGAAATGATTAAAAAGAATGCATTAGTGTTAGAGAATATAAGAAATACTACTATTAAGGAGAGAGAACAATAAAAGAACAAATATTAAGAAGACAAAAAAGAATGACTAAAATTGCATATAAATTTTTGAAGATCAAAATTGACTGTGAAGCAAAATGCTGGAAGAGAGTTCCACAAGGGAGAAGTGCAATAGAACAAACTGTTCAAATATACCTTATGGTTACATTTGGCCATTTCAATAATTTCATTTGAATTTCATTTTGTATTTACTAATTCTACATCTTTAATTTTATGATGGATTCAGAATATATGTCATCACTGCTTTCATTCCCATTCCAGATTGTAGTTTCTGTTTTGGAAAGGTTTATTTTGTGTTTTATTGCATGGAACATTTGACAGAGAAATGTTTGAATTTCTGTTCAAGATCATTCTAAACTATGAATATTTATATCATCAGAATAGCCCAACTGTCTTATCATATTGACCTCAGAAAGGAACACAGGATCATCGTCTTCTATTAGCAGATTTATTGGGAATGTGGAATGGAATGCTTAAATAATCAGTGGCCATCAAAACATTCATTCCAAGTGAATCATATAAGGATGATATAAAATATTTTAGCATGAGTGGATAAAGGGGTGAGATATAAGAGATACAAAAGTTTTCTCCTAGGGTAAGATTTCTTTCTTGGATAACTTACTCCTATATAATATAAATCCTCCTATATACAAGAGAATGCTTGACAGTTTCTTTACATGTGAAGAGAAAACAAAAGAGAAGGTGAGAGATTTGATTCTACAGAAGAATGCTGAAAATACCTTGAATGAAACATGAACAGCAAAGAACTTTCAAGAAAAATTAAAACAAAAAGATGCTTTGAATCAGAGACTGTTGAAATCTTGGGCACACAAAGAGAGATTGGTGAATTTAACACACATAACATATTGAAGGCAAAGGGGAAATGTTGAATAACTTATCTAAATAAGCTTGTATAAATAAGTGGAAGAACAGGGAATGGAATGGCTAGTAAGAGGCCAAACATTGTTTAAAACTACAAAAAATAGGAAGTTGTGCAGAGCCACAATCACCCATGTTCTGAAGAGACATGGCATATAAAAAAAATTGTCTATCATATAGACACATACTGAATGCAACTAATGTAACATGCTTATATTCTTTAATCTTTTTCTTCCCAAACTTTCCATTTGCAGTTAATTGGTAATCAATCATAATTGGTAATCAATCATCCGATTAACTGCTACCAATCAAAGCCAGACTCATTGCCCTTTTCTGATATCAGTCACACCTTTGAATTGTTTGTGCAATCATGATTCAATCAGCTTTCTTATTTAAAGGGAGAGAAATAACAGAATCAAGGATAAAAATAGAAATTCAGATTAAAAAGAGAAGGAAAGAAGAAAAAAAAAGGAAATCCTCTTGTAAAGGAGAGAAATTCTTTGAGAACATCTGAGCTAATAATAAAAGAGAAAAAGAATCAGATTTTAAGAATCAAACCAGAAGTGAATCTTACTTTAGTGTTACCCTCTGTTGGTACTTTGGGGGTTTCCAAACACACCATTTAAAATATAGATATATCATTTAGTTCTAAATTTTCATGTTATGTTCTCTATGGTTTATGTAAAAAGATAACAAAATGTTTTATTTTTAAAAATCAAACTAAAAGATCAATATTAAAAATTAATGTATAATATAAATCTGCAAAAATTGGCATCATTTTATTTTCAGTACACAAATATTGTAATTTCATACAAATATCATTACTAAACCCAGAAATTCCTCATAGCTGCTTCACTAATCATGAAAATTTAACTTGACACTTGCTAAATATTAAGGAAAAATATGTTGTGAAATGTTCAAATAACCTATGAGGTGGTAGTACCTGTTATTTATTTACTTTTTTTTGTATAATTATACTTTGAATAGAAATTCAAAGTATTTAATAAGGTGCTTGGGAAGAGAGATAAATACCTAAGGCTTCTCCAATCTCCAAGGTCCGTCATAGGCATTAGTATATCCATGATATACTAATAATTTAACAAAGGAAGGAAAATAAAACTAGAATAACACAAAGACATAAATTCTGAAAATAAGATATACATTAAAAACTTTATATACAACACTAAAGTACAAAAATATATACCATACTAAGATATAGTATATATTAAAAAATAGACAAGAGGAAAACCTGTACTTAGCAGATGCGTTTTCGCCTCTGAGGAACTTTATCAAGGCAATGTAGAATTTATTATGTCGCACATGTTTATATGTCCAGAGACAAGGATGTTATTAGTTTATCAAGGTTTGTAAATTTGGGAACATTCAAGAATGTTCATCAACATTTTTAATCTTGTCTCTTCTATAGACACACTCACTCTGAGAATATTTACACACACATACATACATATTGTGTGATGGATAAATTATCATCTAAATTATGCAAAAATTAAAATTACACACACATCTTATTTTAACTAATATATTTAGCAAAATTACACAAAAATATCTTGAAATACTAAAGAAATAAATAAAATTCAATAATATTGCCATTGGCTTCAACCACAGATTCCAGATAACTTTGGAATCTTCTGCATCTGTTATGGAATTTACGGTAAATTCTTCCTGTAAAAAATGGAGATAATTACCTTCTGCATCCCTACATATTTTTTTGTTTTTTTTAAAAGGATGCAAATTTAAAATCATGAATTCAGAAACAAAAGTGATTTTTCACATGGAGTGGGAGTGGGTTTAAAACAGAATTTTCCAATTAAATAAGTAAATTGTGTCTTTAGAGTTTAGATATTCTCTGAATGAGATGACTGTAGTTAACATTCTACAAGAAAAAATATGACACAATGCAGTTAAAAACAATCTTTTTTAAGCACATTAGTTACAAACAGTCCTAATGCCATCTCTTGACAAGGAAAGAATAAATTTTATGGCCAATCAATTTTCTTGTTTTCCTGATAAATTTATATTTATTACAAAATTTGTATATACATAAGAAAATGAAGAATAAAATTTCACAAAATTAAAAAATTGATAAATGAATTTGTTTGTAGTGATCGCAACAAATAAATTACTAAATAACTTCAAATTCTTAGCACTAGAATATGTAGAATTATTAAACCAAAATGATTAATAATTAATTATAAAAGAAAAATTAAAAGTTAAGTAATAAAATTACTTTAAAACATTAATGAGAATGATAATTAACAAGAAAGAAAGAGGAAGTTAGATTATAAAAAAAATAGCTAAATAAATGTTGAAAACTCCCATCAGGCACCAGAACAGGTGTCTTGCCACTAAATGAAACAAAAATCAAATTTTCTCTCTTCATCTTCAATGACCAAATGAAGCAGATGTCTGGTGACAGCTCTCCAACAGGTCATGTGGCTACCACTAGATAATCACAAACTTTTAATCTCTGTATATGTATATGTTCTTCAAAATATACAATTTTTTTCTGAAATGTATACTAAGGCATTTTCATTATTTTTGCATATGCTTAATGTGTTATATCTTGTATACAATTTGTTTGTAATTTATATATTTCTGTTGTGGGGTTGATGATGTATTTTTAAACCCAGACAAAATAACATATATACTAGCAGTATAGCTCAGCGTTGCTCAGGTGTAATGAAAGCTTTAAAACTAATCCATGGTCCTGGAGCTCAGACTCTTTGGATGCTGGCACGAAAGACTAAAAAGCAATAGTTGTTTCCAGTTAAAGCAAAACTGTAGACTGAAAGAAAAATGAATGGATGTAAGTTAAATTTTGATTTCCTGGTATCAATATCAAATTTTCTGCACTATTATAAGAACTGCAACCTTGAAACTTCTGAATATCATTTCTTATGTCCTTGTCTATGAGTGTATCAAATTTGATTAAAATCGGACCACTCCTTCTATAACCCAATTTTTTCAATTATCGATTTTCGATATTTATTGGGGGTACCTTTAAACAAAACCTAGCTAAAAACGCTTATAGTATAACTGTGTAAATTTTCAAGAAAATCGGTTCAGCCATTTCGGAGTTTATAAGTAATGGACACAAACACACAGACACACACACAGAGACAAAGTTCCATTTATAAATAAGTTTATATATATATATATATATATATATATATATATATATATATAAGAAGTACATTCAGACAAGGTCAATAAATAATAGTACAACCCACAACATGTAATTCTTTCTAGATTAATATCAACATACACCTGTAAAAAAAACAAATCTCTGATCACCGAGAAGAAATCAAAACTTTGAATATAAGAGATTTATCTCTAATACAACTTATTTTTATGGGCCCTAGCCAATAATACTATCATTTAAAGCAAATCTTCACCAGATACTTTCTCAACTTATTGGCAAAAAGAAACTGGACAAATACTTGATGCAAATCGATAATTTTGATAAAAAATGTCACTAAAAACCATGTCCTTTTAAGACACTAGTTCTTAATCTTTTCTTAACTGGTACCCACTGACATCTTGATATTCCATCCAATACCACTAGTGGATAAAACAAAAAAAAACTTTTCAGGTCAAATTATCATCTACAATTTAATGAACTTGTATGAATAATTAACACAATTTTTTAGAAAATATAAAAAATGACAAATCAACTCATTTTAATCTTTAATGTGACTCTTGTCCTTGCTTCTTCTCAGTTATGTTTAAAATGTGGGGATCCCTTTTTGCTGAGGGCAAGACACATGTGCTGAGCATCAAAACAGTTACAAAACTTGGGTTTGACATGAAGAAGATTGAGAAAACCTGCTATACAAATATATGTTGGTGCAAATGGAAATAGTATTCCAAGTGCTTATTTAGAACTGCTTGGGAATGTCACGATTTGGGATGCACAATACTTCTCCATTATCTTTACTTTGAAACCATTTTTGTGGCATCATCAATCATTTTCTCTTTCAAAGGATCATCATCAGGCATGACACATCGTTGAAATAGAAAGGTTCTCCTTATTTAATAGTCATGTGTTTCAAAATTTTCTGCAGAGGATTACCCATCAAAAATCTTCAACAATTGCTGAAGATGTATTACAGAAGTAACATCTGAGAGCAGAGACTGATCTGTCCAAACAATTTTCTCCCGGGATAAAAACTTTTCTTTCTCAATATTATTCATGCACAGTGGAATTATTGTTTTGAAAACAGCCAGCTTTTCATGTGCAATAATATTTCTGAAATATTGAACTGAATATTAAACTGAATATTTCACTTCCTTGAAATGAAATATTCAGTTTAATTAATCAAGAAAAAATGCCTATCAAGTACGTTAACATTTGAAGAAATTTAGAAGAATCAAATGCAGAAGAGAGATCAAGTTTTTACTCTTTTAAAACTATCTTTAATTCAAGAAAAAGATCAGCTATACATAAGACACATCCACAGAACAGCTATTTTATGCCTGCCTGTAGGGTGCAGAATTGTGTGTTTGGAATCAATACTTCCATAAAATGCTTGAAATAATCAATGGTTCAGGGAACATCCTCTGATTGAATTAACAATCTTCACACAAGCTGAAAAAATGTCTTGAAAATTTTTTGGTAAAATGTTCATGACTAATACATGCTGATGAAAAAAGCAATGTTTCAGTTTTCAAAAGAAATTTCAGTGGAAAGAAATTTTCAGTGGAATAACAGAACATATATACAAAATAAGTGTTATTAGTCAGCAGATAGAAAGTGTCTGTCCGAACTGTTAAGTTACACTGTGCCTTGACTGCCTCCTACAAAATCTTGCAGGTTAGTATTTATGAAAGAGGAAGAGTTCATTCCAATGTAGGTAGAGCATCTTAACACAGATGAAGCAAATGACTTTCATATTTAATCCATGTTTAAAGAAATTCTCTTTTACAAGGATAAATATACATCTCATGCTTTCATGGTAGTCCTCAGCGAATAATTAGTTGACCACAATGAGCAATGTCTATGTATACATTTAGTTGTAACAATATTTTAATGAAACTCACTGTGTTAACATCAATCACTTGCTTAATAACATTTTCTTTTCTTGATGTCATTGTTAAACATTAGAACTTGTATCACAATCATTTCCACATCTTTTCCCAGAATTATCTTGAAGATTTCAGAGCACAAGGATCTATTAATTCTATGGTGATTGTATGCCTTTTTTCTTTTTAACAGATTGTGATTGCATGCATTTTTTCTTTCAGTTGATAGGTAACTTTATAGAAAGCTTCAAAGAGAGGATTTTCTGTTGATGTAAATCCCAACTTTGGTAAAGTTCTTTGACAATCAAAATGTGCCTTCTTTATCTTGAGTAATTTATTTTTGTCATTCCCTGCCTCTGTATTGCCATGTACACTTTTAAAGTGCTTGATGAGTTTGGAAGTCTTCAAGTTTGTATCTAAAATACCACTGAGCATAAAATACATTGTGGCCTTTCTGTTTCAACATTTTCTGTTATGCAAGTGAACCCAAAATGATATTACATTTCCTTTTTTTTTTTGACATTCTGAATGTGCTGTCTGAAAAGAAAAAATAATAATTTATTCACTTACCTGTGCCACAAATCAAATGGTAGTCCAAATAATTTAATTTCTCAGCTTTCACACAAATATAAAAGTAGACATGTCACATGAGTCATTTCATCCAAACAGATGCTTATTTATGTCCCAGTGGATAAAAGTGTTGGTTGAATGATCCAAAAATACCTTAATCCAAAGAGTTTAATACTTGGCAAAGGTAACAAAAACTTGGAGAGTTGAGTTTCGAAAGGGAATTGCCTGAAATGGGGATATTCAAAGGCATGGCACATGGAATTAGAACAATCTACTCCTGTGAACTAAATAAAGGGTTTGGTTTGAAATTACAACAAATATCACCTGAAGAAGTTTGCAGCTAACAACAGATGAAACATTATGAATATAGCAATAAAGATGAGGACAACAGTTCGAACAATGTAAATAGTGTAAATATTTTTAAATTACTTTTTATTTTAAATTTAGATCTGATTATTTTATTTCTAAACTTGAAATCTTTTTGAGTTTTATAGTATATCTGCAGTGTCATTTGATCTTTGATGTTCATTTCTCAACTTTCACTTTCTCTTACCACTTGTATTTACCTTTAAGATAATTTCTTTACCCCTTTCTTACACCCTCAAGAATTGACTCATGCCCCTTTTGATTTTAAGTTATAGGTAATCATAACAATCCTTTATTTTATATTTATAAATGGGTCATTTTGTTGGAAATATAGCAAAGCAGTTGCTTTCTCTCAATATTTTAATTTAGATTTGTCTCTCTCTTTCACAAGATGCCCTAAGGCTAAAGAGTACAGTCTACTTTCCTATTTTCCCATGGCCTTCAGTGTGAAGTCAATACAACAGCCTTTGCCAAAATTTGAACTTTGCCTACCAATTTCCTTTTTCATGTTGCTAAATGTTCTGCTGTTATGGTTTATAAAATGGTGAGTGTTCTAAAAATAGAAAAAGATAGACACACTGACGCCAAGAATTCAAAATTGGGCAGCAAAATAAGGAACCGTTTCTTTTGGTAAGAGTAGGAGTAAGAAGTAGGAGTTAAGGACAGTAGTTTTGTGTAGGAGATTTGAAAAGGGGAAGAGGCTAGTCAGTTGACCACTAGAGTCTAGAAGGGATACGCTCATTTACTACTAGCATCCCACAGTGAAGAGAATTTAGCTAGTCTGCTCCTGTATCCACACAAAATTTAAAGGTTGTAACTTGATGTAAAAACCTAAAGTTTTATACCAAAAATAAACATCATTAATTCAAGTTTGTGTTATCTTCTAATTATACCAAAACGAAGCAACACAACACTGCCATTAGTGCAGCCAACATAAGATACATATTGTTTTATGCTACATATTTTAAAGGTAAACAAATAAGCTGATTATAAAAAGTATAAGGAAAATTTGTTCAAATTCTCTATTGTTTTTCCCTGAATTCAAAAATCATCACCAACTGCTGTCCTCCTAATAAAGAGAAAGAAATTGAAAATGTAAGCTTCTACCCTGTCACAGATCAATAAAAAATAAATCACCTTATTGTCCAACTTGGTTCATTGAATTGGCATGACAAACTAGCTGACATAAAACATACATCCAAGCAGAAAGTGAAGGAAGAAAAGACTTTAGGAATATTACTGGGTTTTTTTATTTTTATTGGTTGCCAATATATGCTGGCAATGTTTATGAGTTGCAGTAGAAAGAATACCCAAAAGCAACAGCTGCTCATTTCATTGCAGAGCCAATCTCTGCTATTTGACAAAAATCTTTAACTTTGCAACAAAGGTCTGTTTCTTTACAATATTTCTTCTTTCAAAAAAAAAAAAAGTAAGAATTTTAGTGAGTTAGTACCATTTTGAAATTCTGTTTGTTTATTTTTTCCTTTAATTTATTTGGAAAGACATGAACTCATCTCTCCTTGTGTTCTGTCTTACAACATATTTTAACATAATTTCTAGTCACTGTCATACCACTATGATTAAAAATTTCAGATAGAGTATATTTGCAAAAAGCACAGTCTGAATAAAAACAAAAGGAAAACTTATCTTAGTCAACATGTTTTGTCCTCTGAGTAGGGATAACAAACCGGCCTAGTTTACAGTGTAAAAACTGTTTAAAAATATAGTGAAATTCTCTTCAATTTCAATTTGCAATATCTCACTTAATTTTGAGCTTATTGCGATATAATTTTGATCCTAACTAAATTTAATCTTTTCTTTTTATAAAGATAAAATTCTGGTAAATTTTTGTTTTGTTCCCCAAAGGCCTTTACCCCTTCAAAACTTTCTAAAACATCCTTAAATCCATACAAATGTACATGCTGGACTCAAATTGATAATTGTTTATTGAAAAAACCTACCTTTCTTTCATGGTATTGACCATAAATACATGGGATTATATCTCACTCCTTTCTACCGTTGTCATCTCTGATTCATCTCTGAATGTATTGAAGCATAGGTTTCTTTTTTTTTTTTGGTTGATTTTCTCCATTTGAGCAATTACTCCGTGAATTGTTTGGTTTCGGAACTCATTTTGCACGTAGGGATCAAAAAAAGGACGAAAAATGGTAAAACTACATGTGAATTCAGTCAACAGTGAATAACATTTTTTAACCATATTTAGGGGGTGAGATAAACAATGACAACAAGTTCCATTCCATCTTTTTCTGCTCGATAAAATGAAAAAAAGGTATGTATCTTCAATAAACATTTACCGTGTAGTGTGCTTATAGTGTAAAAAGTTGTCTTCCACAAAAAAAATCCAAGTTGTAAATTTTAGTGGATGAAATTGAAATATCAAAGAAATTCAATCTAAAAGTTCTGAAAATTACACCATTTTGTAGATAAATATCTCGTCTTTCTGTTATTGTCATATTATTATGCACATAAATCAAGGAGATTTACAACTCCGTCACAGTGACTAAGTAAACAAACATCACCAAACTCCACTGACGGCGCCATAAAATAAGCGGACGAAAACTTCAACAAACCACTTGTTTCACTATGGATGGATATATCGCAGTTCTTATGTGAGTTTAAATTCTTTTTATATTTTCTTTGTTTATTTAAAAGTTGTAAAGTAGTTTATTGTTTAATATAACAAACTGGACAATACTTTTAGTTTAATTGGTAAATGTTTGTTTTAATGCCCTTTGCTTTTTCCCCCTTCAAATTTATCCAAAATAGCATTATTTCTGTACAAATGTATATGCCGAACTCAAATCAACAATTAGTTATTGAAGAAACTTACCTTTTTTTATCTAAATGTCTATAAAAATAAACAAACTATATCTTGCACTTTTTCTCTCCCGTAGCTCTCATGAAGTCATGTAATTAACTGCAGAATGACATACTGCGCATGTAAACAAATTTTTGCAGAATTTTTGGCGATTTTTCTTCATTTACTGATACTTCTGGCAATGTACTTCTGGGAATGAAAGCAATGCACTATTGTATTTCTACGCTTATTACTTTCATTAGTGGAAGAACATCTCCGGAAGTTTTAGTAAAGGAAGAAAATCAACCAAAATTCCAAACAAAATATCTGCCTATGTAGAACGTCATTCTGCAGTTAATTACATGACTTCGTGAGAGTTACGGGAGAGAAAAAGTGCAAGATATAGTTCGTTTTTTTTATAGACTTTCAAAGCAAAAAGATAAATTTCTTCAATAACTAATTGTTGATTTGAGTTCAGCATATACATTTGCACAGAAATAATGCTATTTTGGATAAATTTGAAGTGGGGGAAGTGAAGGGAATTAAAATGAACATTTACTGTTTAATTTTTTGCTAGTCAATAAAAAAATGAAAATGTAAAATTTAAAAAATGTTTATCAATTTCTTGTTTTAATTATCGGACTTATTGGTTCTAGCAGGAATTATTATTATTAACTTGACCAATTAGTTTAATTATTATTATTTTTTTTAATTAGACAAGTTACATTTTAAAAAAAATAAACTAACCAGAGAGAATACATATTTAGTTTCAGCCAGTCATGTGCATGCTGATAAAAAATAAAATAATTGTAAAAAATAAAATGTGTATCAGTTTCAACTTTCTTCTTTATTTAATAACTAGCAGTATATAGCCCAGCATTGCTCGGGTGTAATGAAAGCTTTAATCCATGGTCCTGGAGCTCAGACTCTTTGGACATTGGCATGAAAGACTAAAAAAGCAATAGTTGTTTCCAGTTAAAGTGAAACCGTAGACTGAAAGAAAAATAAATGGATGTAAGTCAAATTTTGATTTCCTAGTATCAATATCAAATAAGATTTTTTTGTCATAAACTGAATTTTGAAGGCTAAATAAGTCCTCTGAGTAAATGGTATCATGGCTGCAGCCTGAGACTAAAAACTACAATTATATCTACTTAGAGCCAAACTCGAAACAAAACTAAAATAAAAGAGCTGAAAAAATACAGACATACAAGCAGATAAACAGACACACACAGATATCTTGCCTTTTATATATATATATATCTATATATATATATATATATATATATTATCGATTTTCTGCACTATTGTAAGAACTGCAACTTGAAACTTCTGAATATCATTTCTTATGTCTTTGTCTATGAGGATTTGATTAAAATCAGATCACTCTTTCTATGACCCATTTTTTTTTATTATCGATTTTCGATATTTATCGGGGGTACCTCGACACAAGAACTAGCTAAGAACACTCACTGACGCTTATAGTACAACTGTGTAAATTTTCAAGAAAATTGATTCAGCCATTTCGGAGTCTATAGGTAACGGACACACACACACACACACACACACACACACACACACACATAAAGTTCCATTTATAAATAAGTTTAGATTTATATTCTTGGGACTTAGTGGTACTAGCAGGAATTATCATTAACTTGAATTTTTAATTTAATTATTTTTTTTTAATTAGACTGGGTACATTTTATAAAAAAAATAAAAAAAATAAATAAACTAGAGGACATTTTTTTAGTTGAACTTCTTTTTGCTGTGTCAATAAAAAATTTAAAATGTACACAATTGATAACTTGTTTTTTTTTTTTATCATCCAAAAATATTTTACTTTGAATCACTTTTTAAAGTTTATTACTTTTTGTGATTTATCCTGTTCTTTTCATTATTACTCTCACTGTAAAGACAACTACAGAATAATAAAAAAAATTTCTGTTACTTAATGTGGTCTCTTGTCCAATCAAACAGAAAATGTCATTTCACAAAATCTTTCATTGTTATTAAAAAATGTTCTTAAAATCTTTTTCTTTTTTTTTTTTCGTTTTTGTGATGCAAAAATGATACACTTTTATTTACAGATTCTTTAACTGACAAAAGAGCAATGAAGAATAATCTCAACAAGTTCAGTAAGATGCTTGTGTGAATAAATCAACTTCTGTCGTCCAATTACAGTGAAAAAGCATTTACCTCAACAATAAAAAAAACTGGTACAAGAGAATAAATTAAAACGCAAAAAAAAAAAAGGGAAGAAGGTCTTAAGAACTGCAGCAGTTTTTGACTTCACCCTTCCAAGAGTGAGTTAGCCTGTGGTGGATACGAAATAAAAATAACTTTCTTCTTCACGATTTGCAAACTTGTAACATCATTGGATAAAAATTTCTACTTAGCGATCATGGGACAATTTACAAATCGCAGTCTATCAACAATTTACTTATCACTTTATTTTCATTCATCAAATTTTGTGCATTTTGGTACAAAGGTGACTCCAGCTAGCTTCCTTTGTCTTCCTACAAACTTTCAATTTGATTGGTTAGTTTTCTCCACAAAATTGTTGTCTCACAAGACACAATTTTCCCACTTAGCTCAGTAATCCATTTTAACAGTACTTAAACTCTGCCTGGCGTCTCCTCAAACAGTTTGGCCTGGAAGCAGAAGCTGTGTACACAAGCCATGTAATGTAGCAACAATCGCCCACTTCTTTCACCATGTGGCGCTAATTTCAATGTGGCTAACAAAATCTATTTCACTCAGTTTAATAATCACTACAAAAATTGAGTCAGCATCAGAGAGTTGAAAAAGAAAGACAGCAGAGACAACTTTTAATGCGTGAATACTTGTCTTGAAATAAGCTACTGACAATTACAACTGTGTAAATAAATTTCTTATATTCTGTTGTAAAGTTATACACACGTGTTTCCTTGTCATTATACACAACTACCTTCACCTCACCTTCACTGGTGACCTTTCATGTGTGAGGAAATACATTTCAACCTATGATGACCATCCAATGCAAAACAAAGAAAAAAACACACAAATCACCCTTTCACTCACTACAACAAACTGACCATGACATGAAACACTCAAGCATCACTGCATAAAATGGCAACTCACTGTCTACAGGACAAGAAAGAAAGGGCAGAAGAAAAAGAAAGAAAGGCAAGCCCCACACTTTTCAATAACCCATTGTCATATTATACGCTGATAAATTATTAGCCTTCAAGAACAACAGCTGATTGTAAGAACTCTTTTGACGATTAAAGAAAGTACATAAAACACATTCTGTTTATCTTGAATTCCAAAGTAATACTTTCATATGAAACCTCAAAATATGCCTTTTTTTTTTTTTATCTATGTTGAATACAATCGTATAATTTTATTTGAAATTATCAACTTGCTTTACACTTTTTGAATACTACTTCATGTTCAACCACTGAATATACACATTTTCTTCCCCAACTGTTCATCAAATCACAGAGCCCGATGTGTTTGGATAATTCCAATGTTAAATTATATGCCAATACATTATCAGCCTCTAATGAGAACAGCAGAATTTCAAAGAACTCTATTCAACATCGAAAGTATGAACCTTTTTACCATTTGATTATTTTTCCTGAAACATGCTAGTGACAACTTCAAATGTTTAACCTTGTAAAAGAAATTCTTTATTTTGTTTCATCTTGAATAGCAAGTATTTCCTCATCAGTCATATGTTACTTTAATGATGATTTTTGACATGTGAGGAAACTAAAACTTACGTCAAGATGTTTAACAATGAAATGGATATGAATCAAGCGACCACAGGGGCTAATGAATCAATACAAACAGCATCCATTAAACCACCCATGTTTAGGGAATCAAATGAACTTACTTGGTTCACAATTATGGAAACAAAACAGCAAAGCAAAACAAAAATTAAGCCTGGAAGATCAGTTATTTGGAAAAATGACAAATATATATCATTACTATTGAATTATCAATTTATTCTTGGACTAATGACAACTCCGTCGAATGGGAAGTGAAGTGATATGGTGGATATGAAATAAAAATAACTTTCTTCTTCACGTTTTCCAAACTTGTAACACCTTTGGATAAAAAATTTCTACTCTGCAGTCTATCAACAATTTACTTATCACTTTATTTTCATTAATCAAATTTCATGCATTTTGGTAGAAATGTGGCTCCAATTAGCTTTCTTTATTTCCCTACAAACTTTCAATTTGATTGGTTAATTTTCTCCTTAAAATTGTTACATCACAAGACACAATTTTCCCACTTAGCTCAGTGATCCATTTTGACAGTACTTAAACTCTGCTTGGCGTCTCCTCAAACAGTTTGGCCTGGAAGCAGACGCCGTGTACACAAGCCATGTAATGTAAAACAATCTATCACTTCTTTCACCATGTGGCACTAACTTGAATGCTGCTAACAGAATCTATTTTACCCAGTTTAATAATCAGGACAATAAAGTGAGTCAGCATCAGAGAGACAAGAAAGAAAGACAGCAGAGACTAGCTTCACTGATGTCCACATTTCGCTATGCATTATTAGCCTTTAATGACAATTGATGATGGCAAAGACTCTTTCTACAATTGAAGCTAAGTATCTAAAAATACATCTTTTATATTGAATTCCACTGTAATATTTTTAATGTGAAAAATGAACTTTTTTGATTTGTTTTTAATCATTTTGGAAACTTTGTCTCTATGGAATTCAACTGAATACTTTTGTGTGAAAACAAATTTTGGAAATGTACTTAGTGCCTGATATTTTAATATGAACACTTTCTCTGTTTATCAAATCTACAACTTTTAATGTGTGATTACTCGTCTTGAAATAAGCTACTGACAATTACTACTGTGTAAATTTGTAAATAAATTTATTTTATGTTGTTAAAATATACACACATTTCCTCCTCATTATGCACAACCTCCACCTATGTTACAAGCCTACCTTCCCAAAAATCCAATCCTAAACAAAAAAATGGTGTATAACTCTACTCTTGTTCAAAAGACTGAGGAGGAGTGTGAACAGGACAATAAGCAAACCTATCTACTCCTATTGAGAAAAAAAAAGAATAAAATAATAAATAAAATTTAAGAGTTTATGTGGAGACGTGAGAAGTATAGAGTTGAACTAGACTTTAAAAAGAACCAGAAACCCAATCCTAAACAGGAAACAAAGGGATAAATCTTTATTCCAGTTCAAAAGACAGACTAGGGTGAAATGTGAAGCAAATGATAAGAGAACCTAACTACTCTCATATATATATATATATATCCTATGAGGTGACTGACCTCTTTTGGCAAGAGTTACGCTGATAATAAGGGGATCAGCAGTTAGCAACATCTGGTTGCTGTTTTTGCATCTGATGTCAAGGTCGCCCATCAATGAAAATTTATAAGGAGCAGGAGGCTGTGACATGTATATATGTATATATATATATATCCTTTCATTATTTACTCATTAACAGACTGCTGTTTTATGCCTTTCAGTGCAATTTTCAAAATGAAGGATCCATATCCTTGGACGCTCCCAAGTTCTACCAAATGCTTTTTCATGTTTTTCAAAAGTAATGTATCAACATGGCAACAGTTCAAAATAATTTAATTCCTTTTGTTTTACATTCTTGAATCTTATGATTCTCAGTTTCTCCCCAATATATAGCGAATACTACTCTGATCAAAGGAGAAACAATTCACTACAATGTAAATTTCTAGAAATGCCTTGGTTGCAATGTCATCTACAGTAAATTTGCACCCTTCTTCTTACAACATTTCACCATTCCTGGCAAATCTTTTATTATTACTGTGTGGGATTCCTACTGGAAAAAAGGAAGGAAACAAAAAGAAAAAGGCTCTAAATGAATTTAGCTAGATATAAAAAAAAAATATTTGTAAATTCACCAGCACCCATTATTTATGCACATATGTAGTTGTACCAACATAACAAATTTAATCTGATGAAATCCTGAAGGATGAAACACATCATAAGTAAATTGTTCCCACTTTGTCATAGATTTTCCAATATATATATATATATATATATATATATATATATATATATATAGGGTGAGATGGATGAATTGTCATCTAAATCATGCAAAAATGAAAATACCACTGACATCTCATTTTAACAAATATATTTATCAAAAATATCTTGAAATGCTAAATAGTAAGTTTAAATAAAATCACCATTGACTTCAACTGTACATGGCCTTCAGACAACTTCAAAATCTCCTGAATTCTGGTGAATTCTGTCATTATCCTTGCCTTCAGTTCATCTTTGGTGTTACAGAGACTTTTGTTGGACACCTCAATCAACTGCATCCATACACAAAATAATCAAGGAAGTTGCAATTTGGAGAGTTAGGTGGGCAAATGTAAAGGTGGGGGTGTGGTTGCAGAAATTGTCTGTAGCATAGTGCAGAGTCCTGCTGTTGGACAGGGGTTTTTCACTAGTCATCCTCTTAACCCAGGGCAGCAGTAACTCCTCAAAGCACTTGATGTAGGCCTTTGAGTTAAGTGTGAGGCTCTGTGGGAAGATGAACGGAGGCATAATGTTGACATCACTAGTGATCACTCCAAACCCCTTTGCCTCACTGTTTCCTGCTTTCCTGCTTGTTGGAAGTTCTCCTCTGTAGTTTCTGCTTTTAAGAACTCTTGGGAGCCCTCTGACCCCTCTAATTATTGCCTTATTAGCCTCTTACCTTTTTTTGGCAAGGTATTTAAGGCTATTATTTGTAACAGGAAACTCACATCTCACAACCTTCTCTCTGATAAACAATATGGTTTCCACTTCACCAGGTCTACTACTAATGTGCTAACAACCATTATTGAATATACATACCAGGCTCTTGATAAGAACAGTGAAGCTTGAGCTGTTGTTCTTGATAACTTGAAAGCATTTGACAAGTTTTAGCATGCTGGCCTTTTGTGAAATTTTCACAACTACAGTATTTCTGGACAGTTGTTTAATTTAATCCAGTCAGTACTATCAAATCATGAAATGTAGGTTGTTTTGAATAGGCAAACTTCCAGATCCTATCATACAAATACAGACATTCCTCAAAGCTCTATTCTAAGTCCTACACTTTTTCTGATCTTCATCAATGATCTTTCTGATGTAATCAGTTCCCAAGTAGGCATCAATGCAGATGACACCACCATTTACTCCCAACTCAATAGAAAATCTGCGAAGACTAACAAAGTAAACCTGGCTGCTGCTCTTCAGAAGGATGTTTAATCTCTGATCAAATAGAGTAGGAAATGGCTTGTAAATTTTAACTCCTCCAAAACAAAGTGGCTCTCCTTTAATCACCAGAGAAACTTTCCTACTTACCATCAGAATGGATGACGCTAGTCTCCTAGAGAGCAACAAACTATGTCACATTGTCCTCACTCTCTCAAATGACCTCAAATGAAATGACCACATTGAACCTGTAGCTGCATCTACTTCTAGGTTGGGTCACTGTGTTGGGCCAAGAATTTTTTCTTGTCAAAATCTATTTTGTATATTCATAAATCTGCTATTCATCTCTGCATTGAATACTGTTGTCATATCAGGTTGGGTGCTCCTGCTATTCATCTTGAGGCTCTCAACAAAATCCAAACAAGGATCTGAAATATAATCAATCCTGACTTAGCAGCTTACCTTCAGTCATTCCTTTTCTAACATGATGTGGCTTCCCTCTGTCTTTTCTACAAGTATTTTCATGGCAACTGCTTTTTTTCCTAGTTCTGTCTCCTTGATTCCCATTCATCTTTTATCCTTTCTTTGACATCCCCAGTACCTTGTGTTTTCTCTCACTGTAGCCCCCTGTGCATCAGTGGCAGTTCTGCCTTGCTTGGAGTAAATAAATATATCAAAAATATATTGTTTTTTAAATTACCAATAGACTTATTCAATTCTTTCCAAATCCTCTGCACTCTCCTCAGATTGACACCCAAACACCCTTAAATGTTTGTATTAGAACTTCTGGCACAAATGGCAAGTAGTACAGCATGCTGTTTCCAAATTTCTGACAGTGAATTACATCATGGTGGTCTTTTTCTCATAGATGGTGCCCAACTTAATCTACTATACTGTGCAGTTGACAAAATAAAAATAAAAAACAACACATATGCGTGAAATTAAAAATATAAAATGACAACAATTTACCCAACGTATCCTATATATATATATATATACATATATATATATAATGTGTGTTTAGTTTGTTTATTTTTCTTTTTAATTTAAGTAATTTGTTACCATTGTTAATTTTAATTTTATATGTTCAGTGATTCAATGATCATTTTGGTTTGAGAGTAGTCTCTTTAGAAAAGGAATACTCCATTCATATCCTAGATTTCATATACATGAGTTCAAGAAAGATTTTTAAATTTGTTTTTTGAAATGCCTTTATGTGAATGGGCAAATCTACATTCTTTCTCTCTCACTGTTTGACTTTCCACCTCTGCACACATAAGTCTCTATTGGGAGACTAATGGGATGTAACCACAAAGATAATTCCTTTTATTTAATAGGTACCAACTTACCCAAAGACAAAACTTTTCAGCAAATACAAAGGATCTCTCTAAATACATTTATGAATGCTTCATATAATGTTGATGTGCTCATATATATATATATATATATATATATATATATATATATATATGTGTGTGTGTGTGTGTGTGTGTGTGTGTGTGTATAGGAATAATGTGGAGAGGTTTTTCACTTAACTGAGCAGTATTTTCAGTCTTACCAACTTTGAAGCCTCATGAAAGCATCAATGCAATGTCTTCATTCTTCAGGGTTTTTGTCTTCTGCTGTTGTTTCCCGATTTTTTTACATATTTATATGAAGATTTTTTTACATATTTATATGAATTTAATATCTTTGTGTATAAGTGAAAAAACACAGCAAGTTTGGCACTAAGCAACATGACAATTTAACATACATAATATATATATATATATATATATATATATATATATATATTACACTTTAAACAAAACATTCACAGCTTCTCACACTTTTTTCTTATATACATATATATATATATATAGTCATCCGCAGACAGATCTGTTTCACTGTATCACAGCTCATCAGTACATTTAGACATCCGATTGCTTCTAGCCAGGATTGAAACCCAACTGAATTGACATCAGTCAGTGATTCTACCTTTGAGCTATGGGCACTCGGTAGAGGGAGACGGACTTTAGCATGTTATATACAATGTAAACACATGCCAGTAGCTGAGAGTGATCAAATTCATTGCTGAACGATGCATATTATCTTAACTTTTTCCTCTCCTGACTGTTTAAAAATAAAATCAATTGCTTGAATGTAAATTTATTATTTCCCTGGCTTTTTTCATTTTTAGAAGACAACACAACTTAAACTATCCTAAAATCTAAATAAGTAGTTAAAATTTATTAAGGAATAGCAGTTTCATAATTGTCTGTCCCTACCTGAATACATGTACTTGGAACACATGTGCTTTTAGTTTAAGTTGACATGACTAATGTCTATCTAAACTCCAAAATGTTATTTACTAATGTTTTTTTCATTTAATTTCTTAATTATTTTTTTTGATAGGAGTAGATAGGTTCACCTATCTACTGGTTAAAACTCTTTCCCTGGTCTTTTGAATAGGAGTAAAGGTTTATCTCTTGTTTCCCAATTAGGATTAGGTTTCCAGTTCCTTCTCCTAAACTTTTCTCATTCTATTTCACTCCCAGTAACCCCTTGTGTCTTAGTAGCTTTATCACCTTGCTTGAGGTGAAATGATTAAAAAAGAAAGACAATTACTGACAGAATTTAGTACAGGGTGAGATGGTAATGGAAAAAAAATTGCTTCACCAACCTTTCAAATGCAGAGAACAGGCTCACCTTGTAAAACAACAATTAAAATTCTTGCTTTTACATGGCTAGCTGCCTGTGTTGGTGGAATATATATGACTATCTCAACCACCAAACAGAAACTTTATCTGAATTGAACATTCATTTCCTCACTACAAATTGGCATCATATTCAGAATTCAAAAGACAGAATTATAAAAAGAAAGAAGGTTAAATTTCAAAAAAATGCATGTGTATTTTAGTAGCATCATTTGCTTTTGTTGTTTACATAATTTTGAGAAAATTAGATGTTGAAATAAAAAAATAATAAAATTGCATAAAATAGTGTACCTTAAATATATGATATTTGTGCATAAGTATTATAAAACAACATATTTACTTTACATGTAACTCAGTTCTCCTAAATAGTTGTGAATGTTGGATAATCTTATCACAGATGAAGAAGAGACTTGAAGCAACAGAAATGGGGTCTACAGAAAGATGCTGAGAATACACTGGATTGAAGTTCTAAAAATAAAAAGGACACTTTTACTTAAAATCAGAAAGAGAGACTTGAATTTTCTGGGGCACATAATGAGGAAAGAGGGCTTGGAAAAATGATTCTCACAGGACAGATGAAGGTAAAAGAGAGATAGAGGAAAGCAACGTACAATCTACCTGGCAAACTTGAGTGAATGGATGTCAGAAAAGGGTATGGGAGAGATAGCAAAAAGACAAAGGTTATTAAGAACTACAAGGAAATTGTGGAGAGCCATGATCACCAACATCCTGGAGAAAATAAAGAAAAATTCAGTCTTGATCTACTGTTGACAAAGATGAGTTTATTTTCTTAAAACTGAAGTTGGAATTTGAGTTGGTTAATGCTATCATGATTTATACAAAAACAAGAACCTAATGTACAACAAAAGGCAACTCTCACTAACTTGAAAATAAAGGCAGAGGCCCTACAAAAGATGAGGCAAGAAGGAGACTTGATTGTGTTGATTTCAAGCAGTTTCTCACTGTTTTTGTGAAGCATTCATTTCCATCAACAAAGATGAATTATTTGGGGCTTCTCGTTGCATGTTTCTCTTCATATCTTTGCATAATTAGCAAGTTATAGACAATGTACATTGACAACATAGGAATTGGGCTTTTATCAGAATGAAAACTGTTGTTTTGTTTATTAGTAATAATATTTTATATATGGATATGAGAGAGAGCAAAACAGAAACCATTGTGAATCAGAGCAGAAAAAATTAAAAAAAAACACAAATATGCCTTTTAATTTTATAGATTATTTAAAAAATCTATTGACAAGTAAAAGTTATTCAAACTAGCATTTTTATCCATGTTATTTTGATTCACCTATACATTTTCTTATCTTCTTCAGGTATAAAGCAGATCTAATTTTTTTTGTCTATTGTTTCTTCTTTTGTAAATTTTTCAAGATGTGAACATCGAAAACTGTTGTAAACAGAAGCAAAAAGAAAAGTAATAATTCCAGATACATGTCTTCCTTCTTATTCTCTTATTTGCATTATCCTTTCAGGACCTGGGCAATCATGGGTCCCTGTAGTGTCCTGTTCTTTGTAGCACTAAGCAACATTGTTCCCTGATGGTCCCTCCCAGTCCTTACTCTGCTATCTAGTTAAATAAATTAATTAATTAAATCTTTTGCTGTATCTCCCTGTGATTCTATTGTTTATTATAAGTCCTGGGGAATTTTTAACTCTCCATACCTTCATTCCTCATTATGTATCTCAGAAATTTTAGCTGTTTCAGATACATGTATCAAATAGGAAAATTATGTTCCAATTCTACCAGTAGATTTGTTAAATACTTATAGTATTATATATCAGTTATGGAAGGTCCTAGAAATTTTTTGTTATTCTAATCAGTACATATAACTAGCTTACGGCCATATCATGTTGAATACACTGGTTCTCACTCAATCACCAAAGTTAAGCAACATTGAACCTGGTCAGTACTTAGATGGGTGACCGCTTGGGAATACCAGGTGCTGTAAGCATTTAGTGATTGATGCACGTTGTGGTGCAGTGGATATCAGCTCGGAAAGAGAAATTGGTGAACCAAGTTTGAATTTCAGTTGAATACCCTGCATTCACTTAAGCACTGGTACCCTTGGGAAAGGTATTAATCTGTCCCTTCCCTCCAGTTTTGGGTTAAATAACGTGGGTAGGAGTTGGGGACCCTGCCCTTAAAAACAAATCCCAATGAATCTTGATACCTGAAAAGAAGAAAGTATTACTAGACACAAAAACTTATATAAAAACAACAATAAATTGTTGAAAGAAAAAAGGTATTAACAGCAATAAAATAAATAAACAATTTAGTTGGCAATAAATAATCTGCCGAAGTTGATATGCCATAAAAACAAAACAACCAACAACCAGCCAACATATAACTAGTTGAATAATATTTTGACGTTGCTTATGAAATCTTTTTACAGCTTCATAAATACAGCATCATTTATTTTACACATCCTGTAGTAAGATTCCTTATTTGATGAGTTTCATCAGATGATGAACTAAAGAGCCCAAGAAAGTCAAAGAACGTATTGTCTAAAAGATTGCAATAAAACAGGGATGAGGATATTAGACTAAATAACTCATGGAATATTGTTTGCTTTAAATTAAGTTTTAGGTATTCATTTGAGAAATGAAAATATTAACTGCTTAATTTAGGGTTAGTTTTTAAAAATCAACCCCTCCATATTATCACTCACTTTTTTGTTTTCAGTGCATAAGATTTTGTGGAATTGAAAAAATTATTTTTTTGACTCCTGACATTATTTTTCCTGCAAACAATATTTTGCAGATTCATGGCAGTTCAAGTAAAAAAAAAGGACACACTAAATGTATTAACAAAACATGTTACACAAGAGTAAGGAAAGAAATGAACTCCATTTTGGAAGTTCTTGATAATTCAAAACCATATTCAGTTGATATCTCTGAAGTGCTTACATGATGTGTGTTTTATTGTTGTTACTTCCAAAGCCAAAATTAAAAGAGGAAGAACCTTTCAAAAATTGTGCCGACTGTAATTATCATCAGGGATTTTAATCCAACAAGGAAGCAGCAGTGAACGCATGCCATTTGATAAAAGGTAACATTTACCTCAAGAAACTCCAAATAAATACTAAAAGCAAAACGTTGTTTTTATGTATCAGCAAAATGAAATATGTTAATTCTTAATTGAGACAATTTTTGGCAAATTTTGTAAATATGAATGAATTGTCAAAATACTGTGAAATACTTTACATAAAATCAAGTAAACCAATAAATTTATTCCTCCTGTTTCATAATATTTTAAGCAGATGTTTGCAAGCTTGGGATTAGTTTATGTGTATTGATCAATCAAAATCACTTGATTTTTATTTGATTTGTTTATTTAACAGCATATCAACTCCAAATGGGTTATTTAATCCCAAAATTTTATTTTCTTAGGGGTCTTTGAAGTAATAAACATATGATATATGTTATCCTGCTTTCACAATTGAGTACATTCAGCTTTTGTGCATATAGATGTTTGTGTGGACATAATTACTTGAAGTGGTGATATATGTGTTTTATGTTGTCGTTGGAATACAGTTTGATTTCTTTAAGAAATTATAGGATATTATATAGATTAATGTCATGAAAGAGTTCTTTCATGCTGGTTATTTGGTTGGCTGATTTTGTTTAGTGTCATCTCAACCTTTATAGATTATTTAATGCAGAAATCTAAACATTTTGAACACAATTTTATGGCTTCAACTACAGATAAAATGTATTGTTGGTCATTTTTTAATATAAAAAATGTATTTTATACATTCATAGTGTTTTGCTTTAATTTAAGGGTTCACTATTTGCCCATATCTGGGACCCTCATAAGTGTTAACACCCTGGGTCAGGGTGGACCTGAGAACAATAGTAATTAAGAGGTGATTCCACACTTCTCAAAACCTGCCATCTCCTGATCAGAGGCCTTACTGCCAGATGTAGAAAATCACTAGAAAAGAATTGCTAGAGATTGCAAAGATGATCTAAAAATACTGTGGGATATCTTTTGCCAAGTCAGTTATGAATTGAAAGAGACATGATTACTCAAGTATGTATCATGTATGGCACTTGACCTTGAATGGTAATGGTAATATTAGCCATTTCTTTATAAGAAAACATTTGGCATTCATTGACTGAGTATCTAGTGCTACTTTTAGTTGAAATTTATAAAATCTTTCTATTAACTCAATTTTTCTAGAAATTAGGTTTCTCTAGTCCAATAACTATTATCACTCTTTCTGTAATATAATAATCTGGCCCCACCCAAGAAGGTCATTGAAAGCAGCGGATGTCATTTTGACCCTATTTCCGGCAGAGCGGAAATAGCTCAGAGCAAACAGACAGGTGACTCTGAGAATTACGTGGGCGTCGAGTAGGCGTCGCGGATCGAGGCAAAACCTGGAAGAAAACGAGTTCCGGTTTTGGAAGATATATAAAGACCTCGAAACACAGAAGTCGACAGTAGAAGTAGAAGAGAAGTCAGTCTCGGCAGAAGAGAAGAAGAGTCCCAGTCAGCCTCGACAGGAGTCAGGCTCGACAGGCAGTCTGGGCAGAGAGTCAGACAAGACCAGAAGTCGAAGAAGAAGCTAGACGAGCTAAGCAGAGAGGCTACACTCCCGTCGAACCCCACGTCGAACCCCACGTCGAACCCCACATCGAACCCCACGTCAACCCTTAGAAGGGCGCTCCCTCAACTCTCTGTTCCCTAGGCTACACGGTCTATCGTTTATTAATAAAAAAATATATATTGATATATTTTTATATATATACGTGTTTGTTATTTATGGATATATAACATTTCTAGTACTGATGGAGGCTTCCTTTCTAACAACCAATCAGCTGGTCAGGCCAAGCCCTAATGTCTAGTACTGGAAATAAATGATATCAACCTTACCAATCTTCCCCAACTAAACTAACCAGAAGAATGAAAACTATGGAAGGATACCCAGAACCTGTAGACATTAGAAGACGCTGGCTGAGGGTCAATCATCTCATTGAGGTTCAGGCTGCAGACCCTCTCATCATGCGCTGTGTCTTGGAGCAGAGCATTGGATGAGATGACAGTTGCTCTGGACCTCTCACCAAGGTGAGTATACTGCCTGTGTAGTCCCTGGTTCATCAGGGCGATTGGGTTTCCCCCTTGGCAGACCCAAATTGCAGGCTCCGAACTGGTGGGTGGGGAGCATGGGCAATGAACCTATACTAAAATAAATATTATAGCTTTCTCTAACCCCTCCAAGAGACCCCATATGGAACAACCTACAATTCTGATGGACCTAACCAGATACTCTAAAGCAAAAACAAATCCAGCCACCTTTCAAGAAGAAACTCTCTCTATTATAGATAACTTCCCCTATTACATCCGCATATATACCGATGGATCAAAAGAGGAAGAAAGAGTAGGATGTGCTGCCATAACACGGAATTATTAGAATGAATTCCAAATAAAGCTTCGATTTATAGTGCTGAAATCTTAGCCGTCAACTTAGCCCTTGACATTATCTCAACAAATCAACTCAAGAAGTTTATCATCTTCACAGACTCTAAATCTACTCTTATTTCTCTAAGAAACAAAGAACCAACCAACCCACTTATCATCAAACTTCTATATAGATTTAACCAGCTCTCCAAAAACAAAATCATTAAGCTCTGCTGGATACCAAGTCATATTGGCATCCATGGCAATGTGAGGGCTGATTCAGCAGCAAAAAATCATTACATCAAAATGTATCTGATGTCAAGATCCCCTACTCCAACTTCAAACCAACCATCCACAAATTTATCAGAACTAAATGGTAAGAAACATGGAATAATAACCCAAACAATAAGCTCCAAAATATCCAACCTACTGTCGGTGAATGGTATCCAGGCTACTGTAAGATAAGAAAGGAGGAAGTTACACTAACTAGACTAAGAATAGGACATACCCAGATTACCCATTCATACCTACTGAAAAACAAAGAAACCCCGATATGCACTGCATGCCAGAAACCCTTCACAGTGAAATACTTTTTAATTAGCTGTTATGACTTCAATTCCATTCAATCAAAATATTACAGATCAAACAATTTAAAAGATCTATTTAACAACGTCAACCCAAGCAAAATATTCCAATTTCTAAAAGAAATTAGACTATATACGAAAATCTAAATTCCTCCCATACCAAAAAAACAAAAAAACAAAACACCAACTATTCACCACTGCTCATTACCCCCTTTAAAAAAAATTTTTTTCTCCTTAAAAATTTGAAAATAACCAACTCTGAAAAGTCAAAAACAATCAACTTTGAAAGTAATTGAAAGCTTGAAGACAACCAACATTAAAATCAATTAAAAACTTGAAGACAACCAACTCTAAAAACAATTAAGCTAGAAGACAAATAACTCTGAAAGCAAAAACACCTTTTGACCTTAAATGACCCTTTTGAGGTTGATAGGCCGTTAAACACAATCAATCCTTTCTAACAAAGCAATCAAAGTAGAATTTGTATCAATGCCATGTTAAACTATAATTTATGCTGTTATTAATCCTATAAGTAGCCAGCCCCTTGCATAGAAACAAGAATAGAAATTCTTGAACATTTAAATGACTTTTTAAATTACAAATACAGAATAGAAATAAAATTAATAATTATTTTGTCTTGGTAAACAGGAAAACTATTTTGTTTGGAGCAGCACCAGCAATTTGGGAATTGATTTTACACAAAACCTTCACTAGTTTTTCTTAATGAGATAACCAGTTTATTTTCTAAAATAAAACGGGAAAAATTAAGTATGTGAAATACCTATGTAGGATAGAATGTGAAACTCAAGCAGTTCATCTCATGAACACAGGAGAGTAAGGTAAGTTCTTAAAAATAGAAGAAAAAGATGATGTGTCAAATAGTAGATAACATATAAAAAATATTTTTTATTGATTTCAAATTATAGTCAGTCAGTTTAAGTGCCATACGCGATACACACTTGGACAGTAATGTCTCTTTCAATCCATGACTGACTAAGCAGATTTTCTTGCAGTAGGTTGCCATTTCTTTCTGCAGTAGACTGGTTGCCAACCAAGGCTATAGAACTCAATCTGTTCTGCTATTCTATCCATAGATGGAGGGAAAATTAATGGATTTATACTTTTACAAAGATATTTGCATGTAAATGATTGCAATGAATTCAACTGGATTCAACTGGATTCAAATGAATTCAAACTTGGCTCCTCGATTTCTCATTGTGGGTTGATATCCATTGCACCACAATGTATATCCAAATTACATTAACTTGATTAAATTTTTGTGTTTTGAAAACATGACTCATAGCTTCTATTTAAGAAATTTTGCTGACGTCATCCTTTTCTTGGCCTATTAGCCTACTTTTTTTGTTTGATATTTTCATGCTAACATTGCTGTGCAGAAGAAATCCACTTACCTTTAAAAAGGCTGAGAGTGTGCACCTGCTAATGTCGTTGATTCCATATTACAAAGAGAAACTGGGACAGACTGATTCCATTGTTTATAACAGAAAATGTTTGATGGAATAACCTGGATGTGCTGCCTACGGATTAGCATACCTGCCAATAAACATTCATAAAGTCAGTGAACAAATGGTGGAGGAAGAAAGCCGATTAGAGAAAAAGTGGATTTTCAGCTATTTGGACATGTAGCTTCGTGAATTTGTGACAGTTTGCTTTATTTTCTTGTTACAGTTGTGTAGGCCCAGGATAATTTGTAACTTTCTTTTGCAATGAACTTTTATAATTCTTGACCCATGCCTCCTGCATCACATGCCACTATTGATATTTCTATGCATCATGGTTTTCTGTTGCAATCTTTATTTTAATAATTTTTTCACAGCAGAAGGGAAAACTGAATAAAAAGATGGATAAATATTAAGGCCTTACTCAAGAATAGATAGTTAAGTGCCATACATGATACACGCTTGAGTGAGCATGTCTTGAAAGAGACATGACTGACTGGGGAGAAGATTATCCTGCAGTAGGCTGCCATTGCTTTCTGCGGTAGACTGGTTGCCGACCAAGGCTACAGAACCCAATCTGTCCTATTATTTAACCCATAACTGGAGGGAAGAGATGGATTAATACCTTTCCCAAGGGTATTTGCATGTAAGTGAATGCAAAGAATATGACTGGAATTCGAACTCGGCTTCCTGATTTCTCATTCCGAGCCGATATCCACTGTACCATGACGCACATCCCAAGAATAGATAACATAAAAAATAAAAAATAACATAAAAAATATTTTTTATTGATTTCAAATTATCTATATATTAAAACCATAGTACCTACATGTGTCACATCCTAGAAAGAGATATGACCACCACACACTTAGACACAAAAGATTAAACATAGGAATGCCAGATGACAAATACGCATCATAAATAAAAGAAAACATTGAACAGAAAATATAAAATGAAAAAAGAATTACTGTAAAATATATATCATCTATTATCAAAAAAAAGAGAGGTATTATTGTATTTATAGTGTTTTTGTGCCTTAAATAATAATTTCAAGTCTTTTTTTATGTCTTCATCTTGATTCTCTTTCAATAAAGAAAAATACTTTTCGTCCGTTTATTTTTATTTATTTTATTCTATCAGTCCTTCAATACTCGCTGTGAACAACATAACAAGTCATAGTCTTTATATTATAATACAGTAATACCTACCTCGGTATCTACATGTGACACATTTTTGCTGTAATGAATGAAATTAAAAGTATTTTGTAAATGCATTATATTTCCAGAAAAAAATCATTATAATAGAAGAAAGAATAAGACAACAAAGAGAGGCAGCAAGAGAACAGCAGAGAAGAAATCAAGAACAATTATGAGCAGAAGAGAGACAAGCAATCCGTAAGCATAATAGAAGACAAAAGCAAGCAAGGAGGAATGAGATGAATGAAGAAGAGAGAGAACTTTATATTTCTGATTATTATTGCAATATTTTGCAAAAGTTGATCAGTTCAAATACTTAATGATGCAATAGAGGAATTTCTGTAATTGTTAAGCAACAAAAAAGATATAACATTTATATCATAATGTACAATAACTGTAGTGGTGATATTCTTCTATACTCCATGTCCCTTCGGGACATAGGCGATCATGGCCTTTCATGTCTTCCTATCCCTGGTGGCTCAGCACGCTTTCTCCTGTTACCCAACCCTAACCCTGCTCTGACATCTACCTGCTCAGGCCATTCAAATATGTTATCTGCTGCTTTCCCCTGTCTCCCTTTCCCTCTATCTGACTTGTGAGTATCAGATTCTCTAAGCCCTCCTTCCTCATCACATGTCCCAAGAACTTTAGCTGTCTCTCCTGATGCTCAACATTAGGTGATAGTCATACAAAAAGAAATAGTTCGAATAATGCAAAAGTTATTTAATCTGTATAATAAGTGTCCCTTTTATATTATACGGTGAAAGTCAATTGAAGTGTGTGAGTGTTGAACAAATAATGTATTTTAAGAATACTTGGGAAGTGTTCTAACATAAGATGGAAAGTGCAACACAGAGATCTGAAGGTGAATTGGCATGGCGAAGGACACGTTCCAGAAGCTGAGTAGAGTATTAAGAGACAGGAAAATTTTGCTAGAAACAAAGGAAAGAGTACTGGATTGCTATGTGATGTCAGTTCTTCAATATGACAGTGAATGCTGGACAATATCATCAAAGATGAAGGAAAAACTTGAAGCAACTGAAATGCAGTTCTACAGAAGGATGTTGCGGATATCATGGATCCAGCATGTAAGCAGTGATGAGTTTTTGGAAAGGATGAAAACAAAAAGGAAATTAAAACTGCGCATCAGGAAGAGACAGCTAAAGTTCCTGGGACATGCAATGAGGAAAGAGGGCCTGGAGAACCTGATACTAACAGGCCAGATAAAGGGAAAAAGAGACAGATATTTGAAAGACCTGACCAGGTGGATGACAAAACAGATGTTGTGTGGTGTAACAGGAGACAGTGAGCTAAGAGCCACCAGGAATAGGGAGACGTGGAAAGCCCTGATCGACTATGTTCTGAAAAGACAAGACACATAGAAGAAGAAAAAGAATATTACTTAAATTGATAAGCAATAAAAAATAAATTTCTCACTCAAGGATTTTGCTGCATGTTGCATGGGCAAATGAAGTGGACGATTGTGCTCTTGTCTGTTACATGGCGAATGGCATAGACTTTGCTTCCTTGCCCCAAAGTGAAGGTTCTTGTTAAGTTTCTTCCTTTATAGACCAGAGAATAGACTCTGAAACACATCATAAGTTTTGGCAGAATCTACATCTAAATGTGTTCTCATGTACTTGTGATTTATGAACCAATCAGTAACGACTAGAAACAAATTCAAAATTGAATTCAGTGTCTGTGCTGAACTGGTTAAGTTTTTGTACTTAATAGTGAAATGTATAATGTGATTGCCATACTGTCGCTGGCACTCATATGCTATGCAAGGAGTAAATTGTTGCATATGCTGCAATATTAAAATTGTAATTTATTTTTATTTTAGAGTGAGGCTCCACAAAGTAATACAGTGACTTGACCCAAAATGTGAGTTCAATACTTAGCCACAGTAGAAGTGAACAAAACTTGGAGGAGTTGAGTTACTAAAGGGATATAACTAAAACTGAGATATTCAGAAAAGGCATGGTTCATGGAACTAGAACAATATATTCCAGTGAACAAAATAAAGGATTCAGTTCAAGAAAACTATAAAAAAGTTTAATAAAACATCATTTAGCATTTAGAGTGATATTTTGAAAGCAGTATGCACTCTCCCCAAATATAAAACAATTTTCTAAATTTCATGAAAGAAATCTGGAATCAGAAGATCATCCACAATAAGTGAGGTATATCACACATTAATACACTATGGAACTGAAAAGGTACTAGTCATCAAGACCCTCAAACATATAGAGGTGTCTGAACTGGATCCATAATATTGAAAGTACTAATGAGCATTGTATTAATTAGGCTCTAACTGTTCTATGAAAATCAACTCCTAATAATTCAATTTGGCTTCCATTTTGGTAAGAGGTGGAGTAATGGTATATATGTCATGAAGTAACTCCAATTGTACACCTCTCTAATAAAAAATCGTGTAAGTGCTATGTAGATCTTAAAGCAACATATGAACATATCAATAGACTTCATACTCTCATTCATTAGAAAACAGCTTTCAAATTCTGACACTACTGAATGTATAGATTTGATATGAGAACTATATCGATCCACAAAGTTATACATGTTTGAAAACTGCAATACAAAATCATTTCAATCCTTATCAAGAGTACAACAATAAGGAAATGAGAGTCCTAGACTATTTAATATCTTCTTAGACTCTCTATGCATAAACAAGCATAAATGTTAATCTTCTCCCAGATGAAGAAGAGATTTGAGGTAATAGAAATGTGGTTCTACAGAAGGATACTGAGGATCCAATGAATGAAAAATGTGAGTAATGAAGAAGTTTTAAGGAAACTGGATACAAAAATTATGCTTATACTTAGAATCAGAAAGAGAGAATTGTAATTTCTAGTTTACATAAGAAAAAAAAAGGAAGCATGGTGGAGTAATGGTTAACAGCCCGGATTGAGGAATTGGAGTGCTGAGTTTGAATTCCTGTCAAAAATATTAGCATAGAACTTATGTTTACAACCAGCAATTTCAAAAGAAAAATTATGAGACCTAGCTGCCAATCGAGTACTATACTTATATTCATGAAGTTGAGGTACTAAAGAGGAAAGCTTATCAGAACAATTACTGTAAAAATATTTTTAGAAGAAATATAAGGAAACTATATTACGTTGGTGTGAAAGTGATTGAAGTCAAGATGTCAAATTATGACTGATTTTTCTTTGGCTTTTGTCAAGAATCTCTAGATATATATGGAAAGTACCAAACCAGATGTGGCAGCAGTATTCAATATTTAGACAAATAATATATTCTGGTGACAAATATTGTCTAACATAATATAAGGAATTGACTTTCCCCACAAAAAACTTTGGAATTGCTTCAATATAATAATTCCAGTTCCTGTCATTGGAAAACATAAAACCAAGAAGGTGCAGTGAGTTACTCTCCTGGAAGTTATTATCAGCCATGCTGATGAAAAGCAAAAATGATTCTCTGAGATGACAAAAAAGTAGCAGTTTCATTTTGAAGGCTTTAAAATTCATGTGCTATTTTTTGTACCAGTTAACAACAGACTGAAGCTCACGCTCAAAATCAGCTGCCAATTTTACTTTATTGAGCCTATCAGATATACTATTAAGACAAGAATAATTGTCATCAGCATAGATACTGAGTTGTGAACTGATGACATCTGGAAAGTTATAGATAAAATAAGGAACAATTGGGTTCAAGAATACAAAATATAAAAAGATCTAGAGTGGCTCTTCAGTACAACTTTCCTTGCACTGTTTGATACGAAAGATTGAATCAAATTAAAAAATCATAAGAAACACCATATCCCTTCAACTTGTGATGAAGACCAGCATGATTGACCCAGTCAAATGTCTTTAAAATATCTAAAAGCAAGCCCTGAAGCTACACTATTCAGCTTGATAGCCTCTTTTAGCAATAACTGTCAACATCTTGACCTACAGAAGTGAAAGTCATATTGTTTACCTGAAAGAAGACACTGCAAGATGAGATACTTAACCAATCCAGAAGTGATTAGAGCTTCTTGTACTTTACCAAAGAGAGGTAACAGACTAATAGATTGATAGTGTGAAGGATCAGATAATTCTCCTGAGTTTTTAAAATCAAGAACTACAGAAGAGAGTTTTCAACAATCTAGAAAGCAAGAAGCAGAAGAGTATCTATTGTAGATCTTAGTGTCAGTTTAAGGGCACATTTCTTAAGGAGAATTGCAAGGATAACATCAAGTCCACATGATTTGTTTAGTGACGACAGTGGTTTGATTGAATGTTTATTTGTTTAACTAGCACATCAAAATCCATGGATTGTTTAATGCTGAAACTTAATTTTTTTATTCATGAACGTTTAAAAAATGTTTCAAATTGTGAGGTTTTTAAAATTGCTTTCAAAATAGCACAAGATGTATAGTTCAGGAGTATTTCAAAACATAATTTGTATGGTTCAAAGTCCAACCCCTATTTGCTATAGAAGTTGGAAATATTTTCTTTAGATATCATATTATATCTATCAGTAGGTACATTTTTGAAGAGCATATTAAGATTTCGTGTTTGGTAATAGTCACTACATATTTTTTGTGCTTCTTGCATTCTGTCAAGATATGATTAACAGTGAGAATTGAATGCAGTGGATACACTGAGGTGTAGTTTCTGCATTGTGTGTGTGTGTGTGTGTATGTATTCATCAGGTGAATGTAGCTAATTCTTATTCTGTTGAGCACTATATCTTGTCTATGGTCAACCAATGGCTTTGTATTCTCCTTTCTTATTGACAGCTGATGTTCATATAGTTTATTGTTTAGGAACATGTCCTAAATTGCTTTCCATTTTCTTTTGATGTGTAGTGTAATTTTGTTTTTATAATCTGTATATAGGAGTTTGGTGTTGGTTATTTTCATTTTCATTGCCTCTTTTGCCAATGTATTGGCTTCATGATTTCCCTTGTTGCTTATATGGCTAAGAATCCAAGCCAATATTGTTTAGTGCTTTATTAACTGATGACAAATTTCTAGTATTTCTTGAATAAAGGGAGGATTTGCATTCTTTAAACTTGATCAGGAGAATATTATAAACTTCATATCTTTTGATTTTTTTATCATTTTATGTGCCATTTTAATAGTTTGTAGTTCAGCTGGATAGATAGATGCATTATTTGGTAGTGGGAGTTGTTTATGAATTTGTTTGTTTGTGGTTGCTGCACCTATTCTATCTAGGATTTTTTATACATTTGTGTAGAATGATTTATAGTCACAATATTTATCTCTTAATTCTCTGTACATACTTTTTGTATCAATGTTTGGTCTATAAGAGGTTTGGAGATTGTCCATCGAGCTATCTTGTTTATTGTAGCTTGTGTTACATTATCAGGATCTTCACTTATTTGTTCTAGTGCATCATTAATTTGAAGTCCAGGTGAATTGAGAGCTGTTGATTTATTTCTATAGAACTGGATATATTGAGGTTCATATGTTTTGTGGTATACTAAGTTATTTAGGTTGGATTGTAGTTTTAGTGCATACTAGAGGGGTAGTTTTTTTCTCATCTCAGAGATATTGGCATCAGTTAAGAGACTTTGCATGGGTGAGGTCTGGAAGACTCTGAGACTTAATCTCAGTCTTTAATTTTGGTTTTGGTTCTCTTTTTAATTTTGGTTTATAGTCTTTTTTTTAAAGATAGGATGGGTGGCAATATAAATAATCCATCCATAGTCTAATTTTGATTTGATGTGTGCCTTACATTTTTGTTGGGGCACTCTCCACCTTTCCACAGAAATGGACTATTTGAATCACTATATAAAATAGTAGTGATTATACCTCGAGGAAGGAAGTCGAGTAAGGAAGTCGAGTGAGCGAGTCCATTAGGTATTTCCAGTATTGCACCGGAAGTGTTTTACTAGTCAATCTACCACGTCTCTACAACAATACTGTATACTAATTACCTTGTTCTGTATTCTACTAATCCTCACCTCTTGTAAATACTTCTCTTTCCTGTCAATGCACCTACTTTTATACTATTACGTTGTTTTGTATTATTTCACATAATTCTGTTACCTGACGTAACAGTCTTGGTCAGCATCCCAATGCAGTTTTGATATTACTTCAAAGCCTTTTTGTAATTTTCTTTATGATAACTAATGTGCACCTTGAAATTAAGTTTGTTATCTAGTATGATTCCTAGATATTTTATTTGTTGGACTATGGGAATTAAATGTTCATTTAATTTTAATTCTGAATCGATGTGGCTGACTCATTTTTTTGCAGAAATGTATGCAGAGTATTTGAATTAAAGAAACAGAATCCATTTTCATTTTTCAGTTTTTCTGTCTTGTTTAAACATATTTGTACATATCGTTCAAGGGAAGGCATGTTTGGTGATGTTTATGATATTGCGAGATCATCTACATATAGGGACTTTCCAATTTCTGTATTGATGGTTTTAATAGTACTATTTATTTTTAAAATAAATAATGTAACTGATAAAATGCTACCTTGAGGTACTCCTGCCTCTTGCTTGTGTGTGTCTGATGTTGTGTTTCTCTTTTGTACTTTGAATGTTTGGTTTGGTAGGAAGTTTTGGATGAATATAGACATTAATTCCATATGTTATTATAGGCTTTTTCAAGATCAAAGAATAGTGATGCCACATGATGACCTTGAACAAAGCCATCACAAATAAAGGATTGTAGCCATACAAGTTGGTAGTAAGTACTTCATTTTAAAGTCTTAATTTAGAAGAATGGTTCACCATCATTGCAATCTGTTAGCTGTATGAGTCGGTAATCTTTTTTTTGACCCATAAACTGTTAAAAACAGTTTATGATCCATCTGCAATGTAAATTTTTTCCTCTGAATAAATCTATGAACTTCTTTAGAGCAAAGATAATCCCTAAACTTTTCTTCTCTATCACTGAGTAATTTTTTCTAATGAAAGCAGCATCCTGGACACATGTGCAATCAGTTTAACAGAGTCATCATCAAATTTATGCATATTACAAGCTCTGATTTCATAAGCACTCACATCACTTGCTATGATCAATTTTTTAAGATTGCAGGATTTTTCAAGTCTATCAAGCTTGTCAGTTATTTGTTTGATCGACACAAAGAGTACATTTATTTTTTTATTTTTTGGAAAACTGTTTGGACACTTTCCTTTAGCTCCAATTTCGCTTTTAACTTTTTACACCTGCCAAGTCTACCAGAAAATACATCTGGGAATTTATTTTTCAATTCTCTTTTTAGAGATTCTATTTTGTAGAACTCTCTTTTTGGCAAAATTAAATTGATTGGGCAGTTCCATAATTTGAATTTCTCTATCCCATCTGTACCAAAAAGATTATTCATATTTTTCGTTATGAATATTTTTAATTTTAATGTTTTTTTTGTTTAATGTTATGTTCGTAATAAATTTGTCTATGAATTTAATTTTCTCACCTGTGACAATATCAGCTATTTTTTTAAAACCATTAATGTTGATTTTCATATTTTCCTCCAAGTACAAATATTTATTATGCTTAAATCAGAACCACTGTCTAGTTGTAACTTGACATTTTTGTTCAGGATTTTCACCTGTATAAGTTTTCTCATATTCTGACTTGAAGATTCATTATCATTAGTCAGTCTAACAAAATTCTTAACTCGCTTTTTAAATTTTCATCTTGCAGTGAGATTTTTTGTGTCCTTTTTTGCCACAACAAAAGCATTCCTTGTTTTTAAATGGACAAACATTATAGAAATGTAATCTTCCACAAGTGTAGCAGCAGTTTGGCTTAATGTTTTTTTTTTCACGGTTTTATTTTTATGGCACACCTTTTTGATCTGCAACATAGTGCTTATTTCAATATTCTTAGCATCTTGCCAAACATTTATACATCTTTGACAATCTTCTGCCAGGTTTTGCAGAGTTAAGTTAGGTTCATTTTTTAGTATATTTAGAACCCTTTTCCGGATTTCTGTGACTTTAGCTGACACTAAACCCTGTGCAAATATTAAGCATTTGACAAACATAGTGAAGTCATCCTTGTCATTTTTCAGTAAATAGGAACATCCCATTTCTGCTGTACATATTTAAGTATACAACATAAAGATATATAGATCAGATGGCTCTAGTAAAGATTCTATAATTTTACAGGTTTGATTAGGGTCCCTACAGCCCCAAATTTTGCTGTTTGCATTAAAATATATCATTAGTAGAAAGAGAGTGAGAATTGACCAAGTAGCCTTTCTATTTCTGTCTTATTCAGTCTGTGTTTTGGAGGAATGTAAATTGAACATATGGTTATTGTTCGACGAATTGAAGCTTTTACTGCTCTGCTCTGTACATTTGTATTTAATTGTAGTTTTTAATGGGGTATTGATTTTTTAAACCAATATTCAAGTACTCCCACTTGGCCTATTCTCTATTGTTGATACATTTTTTATGTGATAAGTTTCATATCCTTTAATGGAGATATTGACAATTGTATTGAAAATGGTCTTCTGCAAGAAAAATTATATTTGGAGTGTAATCTGTAAGGAGCTGTTTGATTTCCTTATAGTTTGATTTAATACCTCTACAGTTGCATTTTATGATGCTTGTGTTCCATTTGTCCATTTGAGCAGTATTTTTATTTTAGTGAGCGGATCTTAAAGATGACCGTGTTTTTGGTTATCTGTTACCATATATTCCATACTTTCTATACTGTTTGTTTGCCTTGTTTTTTAACTTGTTTTTCACTGAGTATTTGTATGTTCTTGATTATTTGGGGTCTTTTCATTTTGTTTTTCTTCAATTATCTATGTGTGGGTTGTTGTCCTGCTTGTTTGTGTTTAATTCTGGTTCTTCTATTTATTTTATATCAATTTAGTTTTCTATTGAGGTTTGATTGATTTTAGTTTTGTCAGTTTTCTGTTTGTTGATTTTTTTATTTGAGAAGTTTTGAATATTTTGTCATTGGGAGCTTTTTGTTAGTGAATTTTATGTTAGATTTACATTGTTTGTGGATAGTTTTGGTTCAGTGTTATGGGTTGTTTCCAAGTTTGCAATTGGTTTTAATGTCTTCAATGGTTTTTAATTCTTGAATTAAAAATGTGAGTTCTTGTGTTTTATGTAACTTGTTTGATAATAGATTTTCATAGGTATAGCTTGATGTTGCTTGGGTAATGCTTTCATATGATGGTGTATTAGAGCTTGTTTTGATGCTTTTTTCTTGTTTCTGAGTTAGTCAGTTAAGTGCCATATGTGATACACACTTTGGGCAATCATGTCTCGAAAGAGACATGACTGACTGGACAGAAGATTATCCTGTAGTAGGTTGCCATTACTTTCTGCGGTAGACTGGTTGCTGCCAAGGTTATAGAACCCAATCTGTCCTATTATTTAACCCATAACTGGAGGGAAGTTGAGGGTTTAATACCTTTTCCAAGGGTATTTGTGCGTAAGTGAATGCAAGGAATTCAACTGGAATTTGAACTCGGCACCATGATTTGTCGTTCTGAGTCAGTAACCACTGCACCACAATGCACATCCTTATTTCTGAGTAGAGGAGTTTTTTGTTTTTTTTATATGTTTTATATTATATATATATTTGTATTTTTTCTTTTTTCCAGGTTTCACAGTCCCTGCAAGTAAATGCCCTGTGACACTTTTTTATAACTGGGCATTTGGTTTCATTTGGGCATATGATCTCTGTCTGATTAGGATCATTAACCCCACAATTTTCATATACCAACTTCCTTGTACATTTATTCCTACCATGTTCATATCTTTAGCAGTTGAAGTATCTTAATGGGTTTGAAATATGCATTTCTACTTTGGAAACTGAAGATTTAATTTTTATTTCCTGTGGTGGTTCAGATGCATCAAAAATAATGATATAAGTATTAGTATCTATAATTCTATCATTTTCTTTTTCATGGATATTCTTTTTATTTCTGTAATGTTTTGTTTTTTGATAGAATTATGGTTCTTAATTTTCAGTGAGAGTTCAGTGTTTCTCACCATGCCTTTGGAGAAGCTTAAAAATATATGTGGGGAGACTCTTACCTTTATACTATGAAATTTGGTCATCCTTAGTAGAGTTTCAACATCACGTTTCATTTGATTTCTCTCAGTATCATATTATTTCTTTTTTTAACTGTTTTTGGAGATGCTAAGATTTTTTTCTATTACAAAAGGTGATAACTTAGTTATTTATCTACTGATGTGTGTTGTGGTGAAGTGGATATTGACTCAGAACAACAAATTGGGGTGCCGAGTTCGAATTCCAGTTGAATTCCTTGCATTCACTTCTGCACAATTACTCTTGGGAAAGATATTAATCTATCTCTTCCCTCCAGTTATGGGTTAAATAATAGAATAGATTAGATTCTATAGCCTTGGCTGGCAGCCAGTCTACTGCAGAAAGCAATGGCAACCTACTGCGGGATAATCTTCTACCCAGTCAGTCATGTCTCTTTCGAGACATGATTGCCCAAAAGCATGTATCCCGCATGGCACTTAACTGACTATTGGTTCTATTATTATGAATTTAAAAATTTTTCTTTGATTGATTTTCTTGTTTTTTTTTACTTATACTTTATTTATTATTATCATTATTCATCATACATGCTTCCCACCCACCTCAGAGCCCCATACGGGGGAGGTGATGAGGGAGGAAACCCTATTCATCTCCTTTCTTCAGAGCTATATAACTGGTATACTCAAATGAGGGGGAGTCCCAAATACCTGTTATGTCCAGGATCTTCCATCCAACTATGGGCTTTCCCCCAAGGTTGAAACCGCCATGCCAGATTCCTTCTTTACCAGTCTGATTGACCCTACAGCAACTGCTTACTAAGTCAGTTTAATATTTGATATGGTAAATGTGAGCATATTTTGTTTGTTTTGTTAGTCTGACTTAGGGCTTGATATGACCAGCCAGTTGATTGAAACAGACTTCTCCAACTGCCCATCGAGCTCAAGTAGGGGCTAAAGTAGTGGTGCAGTTGGCAAATTTTGAAGCTCCACTAACAGTGCATGTGATGGTAGTAGAAACCATGGTCAGTATTAAATGCATATCATCCATGACAGATTCACTTCTAAGCAAAAAGTTAGGCAAAGGAACTTTTGATGGGTCGAATGTAGTATTGAAAGAGAATTTGTGGGAAAAGCATTTTAAACTGATTGAAGAGATGGAGGAGTGAGCACTTATCTTCTTTAACATACTCTTACAGAGCTACCTGTAGTAATGAGAATCAAACTTGTGAAAGGCTATATATGATACCTCACTTTATCAGTGAACAATGATTTATCCTCTAAGACATGTTTGCTCTTATTACAATCAGATAAAAAGAGGCACCTATTCTGATCAAAGCTATTACCTTGGTATAGCCAGAAAAAAGTGTTTCCTGTGGGTAATAACAGTTGAACATGCAGGTGTGAACCAAGGAGAAGATTGTTGTTTATTTGTCTCAATGTTAGCTTTCACCCAAGAAGAAATTTCAGAGGCACAATTTTCGATAGGAAACAATAAAGATTTCATTCTGAGGAATATCATGAAGAAAATCACAAAACAACTTCTCATCAGTCCACTGGTAGCAGAAAGAAGTCTTATGAATAAGGTCTTCATGCCTAATAGATGAGTCAAAAGAAATCTCAACAGACACTACAGTTTGATCCAAATTGCCAAGAGGACAGAGTTGCAAAGCATGACAAAAGTCAGGATTTGATTGATTGATTTAATTTTTATGGCTTATCAACCTTTCACAATTCAGGAGTGGAGTTGAGGAACAAATTGAATAAAGAGACATGTTGGTCAGAGCTATAAAGGAAACAAATAGGAAGTCAGCAATTTAATGTGTAATATAAAAAATATGTCTAAATATTAGCAACATTTGTAGTATTAGAAGAAGGAAGACACTTCACATGATGAGCATTAAAATTTATACTTTATCTGCTTTCCTAATTTTTGCCAACCTCAACTTTGCTTAAATGGTCTTATTTGTTCTCATGAATTATATCTAATGAAGGCTGATGAATGAATTGGCAGAAATGCTGTTAGCGACAGCAACTATACAATGAAAAAAAAACTTGAATGCTGAAATAGTGCTTAATAAGTTAATGAATCTTTTCAAAATTATAAACAAAAACAAGATACAAATATTTCATTGCATCCAAAATTTTAGTTGTCAAAAGAAACTGAAGTGTGCAGTATTTTGAAAATGTCCTTCTAAAACACATACTTTTGGCCAACAAATATAGAAAGTTTTATTTCTTATTGATGGTAATACAAAATAATCCAGAGAGTTCTGCAAGAAATTGCATTGTTACAAATTACTTCAGAATCAGCTTTACTACTTTGACTAGATTCTTTGAGATTTTAATGTGAAGGGATAGCTCTGTCCTGTTGATAATCATGCAGTAGCTCTGTTCTTCTTGTCATTTAGATATAAATTTTACCATGAAAGTATCAATAGCACAACCTTAAATAAATGAAGTGCATCATGAAACTTTTGTTTCTGATTGGCTGAAGCAAAGATAGAGGGATAAATATATTTGAATAGAAGAAGAATTTCAGTAATATAGGATTTGGAGACTGAAAATGAATATGCTTGGATCAATGAAAGAAAAAAAGAAAAATAAATGCACAGAATAAGAAAGAGTGAATGAATAAGAGAAAGAATGAACAAAAGAATATGTTTTTAAATAAAGTAACAAAACAAGTGATGTTGATTTGGAGACTGGAGTGAAACAATGAATGAAAAATAAGGAATAACAGATCAAGTCAATGAAAGACAGAATGAAGAATAAAATCAGAGAATAAGCAATAGAGTAAATTATGGATAACAAACAATAAAATAAATGGATGGTTAAATGAAAAAAAGAATGTTTTCAGTGAATAAGGAAATGGAAATGAAAGAAAATTATTGAGTGAATGATTTACAATGAAAAAAATTAGTGAATGATGAAATTGAGTCAAACACTGAATGAGGAATTGCTGTTCATTAGTGGTTTGAATGAGCCAATCAGCTTTGACTCAGTTGTAAGTGGCTGAGAGTAGGAGTAAGAGGAAGGTAGTGATGATGAGAGGATAAGAATGGAGCATGCAGGGATATTGTGAATTAGTGCCAATCAGCTACTGACAGAAAAAAAAAACAGTAAAAAAAAAGAAAGAATTCTGTCAACAAAAGACAAGGCAACATTCTGTCAATGAAAATAAGGTGACAATTAGATGTGAATGAAGAGAAGGTTTGGGTGTTGTGGGCAGCCAGACTAACTACTTCAATGTAGAATTTGTATAAAAAGAAAAAGGAGGAACAGATGTAAACTAAAGGAAGAAAGCAATATATATACATACTTACATATTTACCACATTCTGTTAATTATCTACTTTTGTCAACTATCATCTTTCTTAGCCTGAATTATCTATGTCTTTTTATATCTGTTTCTCAGCATCTATCTATCTATCTATCTATCTATCTATCTATCTATCTATCTTTTTCTCAGCATGCATTTATTTATCTATTTCACTCTTGGTATGAATCTATTTGCATCTTTCTCAACCTGCATCTATCTATCACTCTTGCAGCCTGCATCTATCTATCTATCTATCTATCTATCTATCTATCTATCTATCAACTGGCATTTATCCATCCATCAGCCTGCATCTATCACTGTTGCAGCCTGCATCTATCTATCTATCTATCTATCTATCTATCTATCTATCTATCTATCTATCTTTTTCTCAGCATGCATTTATTTATCTATTTCACTCTTGGTATGAATCTATTTGCATCTTTCTCAACCTGCATCTATCTATCACTCTTGCAGCCTGCATCTATCTATCTATCTATCTATCTATCTATCTATCTATCTATCTATCAACTGGCATTTATCCATCCATCAGCCTGCATCTATCACTGTTGCAGCCTGCATCTATCTATCTATCTATCTATCTATCTATCTATCTATCTATCTATCTATCAACTGGCATTTATCCATCCATCAGCCTGCATCTATCACTGTTGCAGCCTGCATCTATCTATCTATCTATCTATCTATCTATCTATCTATCAACTGGCATTTATCCATCCATCAGCCTGCATCTATCACTGTTGCAGCCTGCATCTATCTATCTATCTATCTATCTATCTATCTATCTATCAACTGGCATTTATCCATCCATCAGCCTGCATCTATCACTGTTGCAGCCTGCATCTATCTATCTATCTATCTATCTATCTATCTATCTATCTATCTATCTTTTTCTCAGCATGCATTTATTTATCTATTTCACTCTTGGTATGAATCTATTTGCATCTATCTATCTATCTATCTATCAACTGGCATTTATCCATCCATCAGCCTGCATCTATCACTGTTGCAGCCTGCATCTATCTATCTATCTATCTATCTATCTATCTATCTATCTATCTATCTATCTATCTATCAGCTGGCATTTATCTATCCATCTGCTATATCCCAGCTTGTTGAAATCAACAAAAATGAATGGAAATAAAGACAAGTGTATTTTAAAATATAATAACTTTTATTCATTTACTGCCTGAGAACAGCAAGGATTAGTCAGATTTAAACCATGATTTTTACATGCATGTCAGCTTAACACCAGTTTCCTGTCCAACTAGCGGAAAAGGAACATAATTAAATTGTATTTTGAGTTTTTGCCTTTTATAGAGGGAAGTAAGTTGCACCCCTTACCACCTTCCCTTTTTAGCCTTCTGCTCATTTGAATTTTGTGAGGGATGTAATTGCAATGGGTATGACTTACTTCATAGTCGATGGGATTTCTTTTTTTTGTTAGAGTCCTATCTTTGACCCTTGACATTACTTGAGGACTTTGTTGAGGTGGTTCAAAAATGTCCAAGAGAATGTCTGACAGTAAAGTGGAGTTTAATTTGGTTACTGGAAAGTTTGAACACAGGCTAAAGACTGTATATCCATGTCATATAACATTTTCACAGCAACATATAATGTATCCTTGGATCCATTTTTCTTTAACTCTGTGGTAATCTTCTGCAAGTACTGGTTGTCCTGGTATATATTTGTGTTTCATTGCTCCATGATGATGATTAAATTGTTCTTCCATCACTGTGTTTCTTTTTAGGGGGGATTTGTAGTTGGATGGATGACATCTATGTGTAAATGAACTTTACGATTCATCAGATTTTATGCTGGTGAATTTCTCTTAAGAGTGTCTAGCTTGGGTATAGATCAGTAACTTCTAAGGAATATTTTTTTTATGTAGTTCCCTCCTTCAAGTATGAAGAGTGGTTTCTGAAAGGTATGCCTGATCTGTATAATCTGTTCACCACATAAAGAAGATATGATGTTGAAAGACCTGAAACTACTAACGTGCCTCGGCTAGAAACATCACCGATGATGAGTGCTAAAGCACCTAACAGACATCTTTTACAAAACTTTCAGCATGCATCTATCTATCTATCTATCTATCTATCTATCTATCTATCTATCTATTTCTCTCAGTCTGCATCTATCTATCTATCTATCTATCTATCTATCTATTTCTCTCAGTCTGCATCTATCTATCTATCTATCTATCTATCTATCTATTTCTCTCAGTCTGCATCTATCTATCTATCTATCTTGGAAAAAGAGAAATTGCATATACAAAACATCTTTTACAAATTTAGTAAATAATAGGCAAATTAACAAACTATGAATGTATACATAGGCACAAGTAAATAAAATAATAATAATCAACAACAATTAATTAATCAATAATAAATAATGAATAAAATATTAACAAACAGCACTATAGAAAAGCTACAAATAACCACATTCAGATCCACAATTATTACAACTCAATAGCCTCTAGAATAATTTGAAACATAGCCATTACTGCCCACCAAATAATTGCTAGGATAATGCAATTGATCTGCATATTTAAAAAATCGGGCCAAAACACAATACACATGGTCTGAAGATTGAGTCAAGCATGAAACAGACTGTCATCAGTTGATGTTGACTTCAGTGTTCACTTTTATATATATATATATATATATATATATATGTATATATATATTAGTCATCCACATACAAGCCTGTTTTGCTGTATCACAGATCATCAGTGTGGCTAGACACATCCACTTGCTTCTGGCTGGGATCAAAACTCAACTGATTTAATGTCAGTCAGAGTTGCTACCCACTAAGCCATAGGCGCATGGAATCAGAAAAGGGAAATTTTAATGTGTTGTATATGAGCAGTGTATACACATGCCAGTCACCGAAAGAACTCAATTCATTCTGAAGAGTCACGTATATTCTCAGAAGTGGAAACTGTTCTTAAAATTTTCTTCTCTAGAGAGCTCAATCATAATATATATATATATATATATATATATATATATATATATATATATATTCAACTCTTTGTGTTAATGAAGTCTGTTATGGGATGAAATGTATAGGCAAAACAAAATATGGTTTTCCTCATATATATATATATATATATATGTGTGTGTGTGTGTGTGTGTGTGTGTGTGTGTGTAGTGTGAACACACAAATCAACATTTTATAGGGGCTGTCAGTTTTACACCTAAATGCTATCTTCACTTTCTCCATTTTTCTTTCTATTGTTGTATTCCATGGAAGCAAGTAACTGACCTACTGAATATGTGTCTAGTACCTCCTGCATTGAACATGAATATGATTTGACCTACTCTTGTTTTACTGTGATTAAGTTATTTGAGTTCTCTGGTTTCATCTGCTTTCTTTAACCCAGGTAAACCTGGCCTTATATATGTCCACACTCTGTCTACTGTCACCCAATTACCTCATCCCAAGGTAGGCACACTCACCAATTGTTGTCTTTGGCCAGTTGCATTCTGACTTCATCATATTCCTGTTTATTCCATTGTCCAATTTTCTTTCAACTTTGACATGCTGATGCAATGCCTATTTATTTGTCATTGTTTCTGACACCAAAAACTATATTTTTGTCAGCTTACTAAAATATAATTCATTCCTTTCCTCATTGTTTATATTTCAGGCTTTGATTGTTGTTTCCACATTATTTTGCTTCTGACTGGATAATTTAATTAAGTTATATTCTGTAGGTTACAGACTGCATTGCATTGTTTTATATTTTGTGACCTTGAAAACTGGTGTTTTTGACACAACACACTCTTCTATTTTTCTGCATATGAGTTTTGACTGAAATCATTGCATGCATTCTTTTTTGCCTTTGACAGAAATAATTTATTTCTCTTAAAGAAATTATAAGTTCAATTATATTCTGTTAATCCCATAAGCACATAACAGTTTCTGATCACTATTGTTAAAAACCAGTGTTTGGCTACTGCACTGACCAAGATTGGCAGTATTGACTTCCATCGGGTATTCTTGGTACATGTGACATTGTAGAACAAGATGTGAAATGTCAGCATAGTTTCATAAATAAAATGTTCCATCTGTCTATCACCTACTGTTTGAACTCTGATAATTCTCATAGCCTTTCCATGAGTAGCCTAGCTAGGGTAGACACTGACTCACTACATGTCATAACAAAACAGAGACAAGACTAGTTATTATCATGATTACCTTTACATAAAGCAAAACCATAATATTTAGCACATCAGCACATATATATACTAAACATTTATAGGTCAGATTTAAATTAGATTCAGATTAAACAGTTGTATTACAAAGTGCTCAATACATGTTTGAAGGAAAATGAAGCTTTAATCTCTAGAGATTTTAGATATTTAAGTTGGGAAGACCAGCCGATTACGATAACATGGTTTCAACCCTTTTGATTTCATCAGTCAATTCATATTGCTCCTTAAATGACAATTGCTTGCAAAACAATATATATACCAAGCCAATATAAAATCAGCAGATAATGAAGAAAAATATACAAATCACCTGACAATTTTTCTTTATTCTCTTCTGATCTTATATTGGCTTGGTATATTATATTGTTTTGCAAGCAAGTGCCATTTAAGCCAAACTTAAATATATAATAATTGATTGATTTGTTTTTTTATGGCTTAGCAATGTTTTTCAGGTTATTTAAAGCCATAGAATATTCTTAGTTATTTACATTATTTAGATTGTTTGGATTATTGTCCTTATCTTCGTTGTCATATTCATGACATTTCGGCTGTTCTATGCACTGGTCTTCTTCATTTATTTCCCTTTAAGTGCTAAAGAGAAACAATAATAACAACAAATTGTGATATGAGCTCTGGTTAAAAAAACAGTTATTGAGACATCGGTTTTATTTGTCTCAAAAATTCATACAATGATGTCCCCAAGGATACATGGCTCAATGGATAGTAATCCAGGGACTAGATAAAAAGAATTTTGAGTTCAATACCTGACTACGGCAGAGTTGAACGAAAATGAAAAGTTAAGTTACTAAAGGGAAATAACTGAAACTGAGATATTCAGAAAAGGTATGGCCCGGTGGACAAAATAAAGGGTTTGATAAGAAATTCCAATGTATATCCCCTGAAGAAGGAAGGGCATGCAATGGCCGAAATGTCATGAATATGACAATAAAGATTACGATAATAGTTCAAAAAGTGTAAATAGCATAAACTGTTACAATACCTCTTCTCGGAAATATAAACAGAAATATTTTTAGATTGTAAAAATTTGGGAAGATAATAATGATTTACGGATAGAAATCCTACTTAGAAAAGAGGAATTAATACAAAGCAGTCACCCATCAAGGTAGTCACCAGACTCAACATTGCTTAACATTCAACATTATATGACCATAAGCATGCATATCTATATATATATATATATATATATCCACACATAAATACACACAATTCTTTAATTCTTTTAATGCTTCTCACTTGTGAAATTCTCTTCTTGGTTCCTGCTTTCCTCTGTATAGATCTATACATTCCTGAAAAGAAGTATCATATTTACAAGAATATAAAACTTGCTATATTTTTTAAGATATGTGGTGCAGTGCAGTGGGTATTGGCTCAGGACAAGAAATCAGAGAGCCAAGTTTGAATTCACTTAGATGCAAATACCCTTGGGAAAGGTATGAATCTTTCACTTCTCTCTCCAGCTAGGGGTTAAATAGCAGAACAGATTGGGCTCTATAACCTTGGTTGGCAACCAGTCTACCACAAAAAGTAATAGCAACCTACTGCAGGAGAAATCTACTGCCTCTCAGTCACGTTTCTTTCAAGACATGATCACCCAAACATGTATCACATATGGCACTTAACTGACTGATATCTGATATTTTTAAGAAAAACTACATAATTATTACAGTATCGATTACCTTTGAATAACCTTGTATTATTGAGGTTGAATCTGAGTACCTTATGTTTTGATCACAAAAATTTGAAATCAAAATATGTGAAAATGAGAGGTTGTGGTACCATATCTCTGATGACATTGGAAGCTATAGATTTGTTAACACATCTAAAACTAATATAAGAAATGGAACAGTGAAAAAACAAATAGTTTCTGGAGTGAAAATGTCAATATTATAAGAAATTACTGATTGTATGAGGCAGGTTTTATGGTAAAATGCAACTAGTATAATCTTGTGATGCTGTAAGATGTTGTCTTTCGCCTCATTATTATCTCAACTCTGGAACTTCTCACAAGCTTGAAAATATAAAAATTGTCCAAAGAGCTGATGTCCAGTTTGCTATATAAATTCATTGTAAATTGATCTTTCTATGAAAGCCAAAACAACATTTTTTCATGTCACATGATTTCTTAAAAAGTAAAAAAAAAAAAATGAAATTCATAATCTGGAGTGTCTAATCAATAGGAATATGTAAGAAAAAATCTCCAGATTACAAATTTCAAAAATTATTTTATTTCTTTACATTTTAAGTAATCACGTGGTTTGAATATATTCTATTTTAGTTTCTACAGGGAATCAAGTTACAATTCATTTACATTGCAAACTGGGGCCTTCTATTAACTTTTATAAAACTATTTATATATATATATATATATATATATATATATATATATACAGGAAAAATAATTGAAAGAAACTGATTATCTCTGAATATAATGTCTATTGTACAACTCCACTGCATTTAGCCAAGTTGTTCTTTGTTTGTGGATATTTAAAATAAATAACTTTGAATAAGACTCAAACTCACATCCGAGTTTTTAACAGTATGTTTTTCAAAGACTCACAAAACTATTATGGTCAGGCAAGGTTCTAATTTGCAGTCATTCTGCTTCTGATTTTTCTCCTAATCTAAGATGAGAGTTACAAATTGGAGATATACAAATCAAGCAGGTGCAGAATTTAAAATACCTGGGAAACATTTTCACAGAGGATCGAAAATATGACAAAATACAAAAATGCATTGAACTAGCAAAAGAAGCATTTCAAAAGCTAAACAAGGTGCAGAGAAACTGAAAAATTTCATTAGAAACAAAGGAAAGAGTGCTGGATTGCTATGGGATATCTATCCTATTATATGGCAGTGAATGCTGGACAATCACGCATGAAGAGAAAACTTGAGACAGCAGAAATATGGTTCTACAGAAGGATACTGAAAATGGATGGAGTGAGCAAGCAACAAGAAAGTCTTAAACAAAATAGCAACAGAAAGAACACTTATTCAGAATCAGGAAAAAGTTGTTGAAATCCCTTGAGCATATAATGAATAAGAATGGCTTTGAAAACTTGACCCTCACAGGGTATATTGAGAGCAAGAGGGATAAGGGAAGGTACTTATCTGACAAACTTGTGTGAATGGATTGTGGAACATAGGGTAGGGACCTCAGCAAAAGGAAAAAACTGCTAAAAGCTACAAAGGATAGGGAAGTGTAAAGAGTATTGTAGATGTCCTGAAAGAACATGACACATAGAAGAAGAAAAAGATTCTGTGTCATATTTCTTCATTGGTATGAATAACATGATTTAGTTTAATGGCTAAAGAAGTGATCAGCTATGAAAATGTTGTGATAAAAAGCAGCAAAATAGTTAAAGAAAACTAATCAAAAAATGGTTAAGGGGTTGGCAAATAAACCAGATTCACCACCAGACCCTGGTCTGGTGAGGAGGATAAATAGATCCCAGCAGCACAAAAAGCAAGAATTGTTACGGGAATGTTTGACTGCTCAGAGTAAGTGGCCATCCACCCCAACTATAGAATAAATATCCTCACCAACTGGCCAAGTGTGGTGAGTACAGTTACAACTCTGAAGACATGTCAACCAGAGAGGGATTCCTTCAACAGGAGTGAGAAAGCCCTGAATCTGATTTTGGGGAAAAAAATGTTTGCCTCTTTGATCATGTAAGAATTGATTCATATACTTTTAGCAAAGGAAGAAAAACTGTTATGAATCATATGAGATAGAAAGTTATAGAAAGCCATGATCACCTGAAGGAGCATGACACACAGAAGTAGATTTGAATTTGTTCATACACTTTTGTGTGTTTGAAATTTAAAAATTTACACATACACAACATCTCATGCAGGCTATTTTCAAAGGAAGGGCAATGTTGCTTTTTTGCTTGCCAACATTAAAATGTCATTGAGCAACAAATAATGGCTTAAATTGTTTGAAACTTTTCAGGATTACATTTTACCTTTTATTGTAAATTTGTCTGGAGCTATTGAGGTCTTGACTTTTATATCATGTTTCAGTATAAATTTTATATTTGCCTGTATTTTTCCAGCAAGAGACTTTTTATTAAAATTTCATTTATAGACAGAATGGTTTGCAAATATGTCAATACAAAAAATTAATATTTCAAGTTCTCTTACAATTTTACTAACACCAGTAGAATTAAAATATCTGTTAAATCTAATAATTTCTTCTTAACTGACATGATTTTATTTCTAATGTATGTCTTCATTCCTTAGGCCTTTTTCATGAAAGTCTATTTTTAGCAGTATATCTAGTTTCAAATCAAAGCAGTATCAGTTAAAAGTTATGTGCAGGTGAAAAAAAGCCCCCACTTCCTGGGATAGGGTTAAGATAAAGTCAGATCTAATAAAGACATCACAATATAAATATGGTAAAGTTAAGTTTAAGTTTGCAAATGGTCATCTTTGCTATAGGAACATTTCTAAAGCACTTTTCTCATTAAGAGTCTGTCATTGTTATGAGAGAAGATCCGTTATATGATAATAAAAATATAAAATTATTAAAAATTATTACTTCTACAAATGAATGCAGCAAACAAAACATCTGCATATACTCCTTTACAGATCCCAGGATATGCAGTGTCAGGCATAGAAAGGAGTCCCTACCAATATGGGTGACCTATTTACTAAGTGCTATGACTTAAGAATCAATGATGAGTGAAAAAGATGACAGAAAATGAAAGAAAGATATCTTGAACCGAAAGAGCAGAAAGTGATTTTGTTAATAATCTTTCAACTTGAATGCTTTTAAAGAATAATTTGCTTTGATCTGTTGATAAAATATTTTCTTTCAGTCACTTATTATATTGTTTTTTATTTTATTGCAATCTGAAACACTCCAGAATTTTTCTCATTTCAACCTTGAATCCATCTTTTTCTTTCTCATCCTCTTTTCGCTTAAGCTCTTTGAATACATCACTCTTTCTTTTTTCTCTTATCTTATTTTTTTACTTACTTAAGTTTTCAAATATATATCTCTTTTCCTTTCTCTCCCCAATTTTTTCTTAAGCTTTTCAAATACATTTCTCTCTCACGTTTTCTTTACTTAAGCTCTTTGAATACATCTCTTTCTTTTTATCCTCATTTTCCTTCCTTAAGCTCTTCAAATACCTCTTTCTCTCTCTTTTTACTTTCTTAAGCTCTTCAAATATATTTTTTTTATTCTTCTCAATTTCGCTCTTCAAATAAATCTTTATTTTTCTTTCTCTCAAGCTCTTGAAATACATATTTCTCTCTCTGTTCTTTTCATATCCTATACTTCTCTAACTTAAGCCCTTCAAGTACATCTTATTTTCTTTCTTTCATCTTGCCTCTAACTTAAACTCTCTGAATATATCTCTTTTTTTCCTGTTTTTTTTTTTCATTTAATAAACCAACAAACACTTTTACGTTACTCAATATTTGTTTTTCATTTTGTGAATGGCTAAATTAGAAAAGAACTGCTTATTGTTTAATTTCATGATTTACAGAAACTGTAAATGACAATTAGGGAACACCTTAATGACATCATATTTGGTGATAAGTCACTGCTGATATCATATCAGAATTTTATTCAGCATTAACTCACACCATGAGTAAGCAAATGAGTCAAGAGAGTAACATAATCTAAGCAATGTTATACACTAATAATCACAAGACCACAGTTACATTGCCATAAAGCAATGGGTAGCCAACTGTTACTATTGAAATGTGTGTGATTTTCACTGTTTACTTGATTAAATGGAGCTTAAATGCTTTGCATACATTATCATAAAACAATGGGTAGGAAGCTCATTTTGCAATCCAAATTGGGTGCCTCAGACTTGTGGATTTGTATCAGACTAAGTTAGAATGATTCAATATCAATACTCCCCAGAACACTATATAAAATAGTTACCAAGATATAGCAAATGCACTAGAGGTAGTTTCACCCAACACTGAAATTGCAGAAAAACTAAAACATTAACCTGAAAACTGCAGTCATGCTCTTAAATAGCCTCATCAAATCAAGACTTTTATATGGATGTCATATACCAAACCCATCAAGAAATATCTAAACTCTCAGCTCTATACAACTGCTTTCTAAGATCAATGGTTAAAAATGGTTTTGAACGAATAAAGCCTATTGATCTTTACAAAAACCCTCCTTCTTTGAACATTGTGAACTAGTGCTGCAGAGTTATAAACCAAATAACAGAAAAATCATCTTGAAGACTATCCACAGTTGCAAGAACTAAAATGAATAGTGCATGTAACTCAAAAAGAAAATAATGACATAATCAAGATGTTAACATTTCATATTACTTCAAGCAAAAGGTTAGGAGGAAAACCACCATCAATACTGAAAGAGGAATGACAGCTACTGGACTTGAGAAACCCATTTTCCTGAAAAATTGTTTTAAGAGAAAGATTTTATAAATTTTAAGCAAAAGCAGTACTAGTTTCTCATTCAATGAATGTCAAATGATTCCTTGTAGAGAAACAGCTAAAACTTACCATTACCATCATGCTTGTCTTTTAGGTCTGCTTTGGTCTGATCTTACACCAGTGGAGGTTAGTTCTGAGTGTGTCAGTGTACTGTTTCTTTGTTCAAACTTACTGCCTTCTACCACAAAGAAAACCTCTATGCAATAGGTATGTGATGTTGCTCCATGTGAATGATGTCCATTGGACTTGTGTCTTCTTCAGTGTTTTAATAATGCTAAATTTGAATGCTCTTATCCTCTTGCACACAGTTGCAGGGTGATCATAACAGATTTTCATCTTCTGAAAAATAAAATATCATAAAAATTAAGATGATAAAACTTTCTTTGAATTAATGATGAACAGTTTCTCCTGCAGAAGGTAGCAAAGGAAAGCGAGAAAAAAGGGCTAAACATGAACTTCAAGAAAACTGAAAGCATGATCATCAGCAAAAAGAGAAGCCCAAAATGTTAACTATAGGTTGGGGATACTAAAATCAAGCAAGTGCAGAAATTTAAATACCTGGGAAGTGTTTTGACAAAATATAGAAAGTGCAACTGAGATTCAAATGAGCATTAGCATAGCCAAGGATGCATTTCAAAAGCTAAGTAAAGTAATGACAGGAAGATTTCATTGGAAACAAAGAAAAGTGGTCCACTTACATTTTTGCAATTAACACCTATAGGTAAATCTCACAATACAAATAATTCTATCCAGTCAGTACCAAATAAGGTTGTAGTATTTTAATATATAAGCTGTTTTTACACACTTATGAAATGAGACATTACAAGTCACTTTACCAATAAAAAATAATTTATCCCCTGACATGCTGTTTGTGACTTTTGAAGTCCTTTTTAATATAGACTTTCTGTTTTCTTTCCATGTGACTTTGTTAATTATTGCGATATCATTACCTGTGTCTGGTACAGTAGGATGAATGAGTTCATCTGTTATATGAGAGTCATAGCTACTGATTAGCAAGGAGTGTATATGGTAGTGTATATTGCAGTAGACTAATCTCTCAGTGACACTCTTGTACACAATAATCCAGTTTGCTCTACAACATCTGTATTTGGTAGTTTACCACTTAGGTGAACAATTCATTATGGTACCTTTCTCAAGGATAAAAAATTCTCATACAAAAATTTTCTTTGGTTTTCTATGATTATTTTTTTCTGTTGCAACACTGGGTACAAATTTTTCCTGTGAAAACCTTTCTTTGCTTTAGTTTTACAATGAGACTTTTTATGTCCTACTTTTCCACAATTGTAGCATTTTAAATTCTTAAAGGGACAATCATCTCTGAAATGTAACCTTCTTCATCTAAAAGATGAATTAATTTTCCTTTTTCCACATTTTTCTTTTGCTTATATGCATGCACATAGCTTTTCCTCAATTTCTTCGGTATCATGTCTCAAATTTAGGATTCTCCGACATTCATCCGATATTTCTAATCATGTAAGTTTGTTTTTTTGTTTAAGTTTTGTTAGATTTCTCACCCGTATTTCTGCATATTTTTTTCGCTCTTAACCCATCAACAAATAATTAACCCTTTAAACATATCCAGAGTCAGTATATTTAATCTAAATTTTTCACATTCCATGTTCACAATTACAGCAGATGTGACAAAATATTTGTCTTCTTTTTTTTATCAGATTCATAAACTTCCAATGAGTATTTAGTAACAAGCTTTACTCATTAACAATTTTTTTCAAAATATTTACTGTTTCTTTAAAACAAATTTCTTGTTGTACAAAATTACAGTTTTTTTCCTGTTCTACTGGTGCTTTCTCAACAAAAGTCTTTTTTATTGTCTTCCTCGTCACTTAATTCTTCTATGAAAATTTGCTCACATTAAATAAGCAGAAAAAGTAATTCCATCATCTGAATTGTATGTGAATTCAAACATGGCATTTTCCAGTGCATCAATAGTGAAAGAATTTGGAGAATTTTCTGTTTTCTCCCATATTATTGCAATCAACTTTGGTTGTTGTTTCTGGAGTTTCATCAACTGCTGTTGTTGCTATTGTTTTTGCTGAATTTTTTTTTACCAGAAAAACCAATATTTCTTTCAAACTTTTTTTTTTTACACACACAGACATACAACAGAAAAAAAATTTAAACCAACATGATTCAAAATTTTCGTTGCCCCTGTAATCATGTGTACTAAAGTAACAAGTAATTTTTCTTACTTTTTATAACTCAGTGTGAGTTTCAATATCCTTGTCACTCCTGTTATAGCTCATATAAATTTTGATTCTTCATTGCTACTGTTATAACTTGTTTTAGCAGTTATAATATTGTCTTGCTTAGGCTACTCACTGTGATATCTGTTTGAAATACTCTTGACTGACTCCAACTGAGTTTTTTAGACTCACTTGGAGGTCTTTATTTAGGCATCTACATTAGTTCATTTATGTCACTGGTGTACTATTTACTTCCCAACAGCCTATTATTACAATTCAAAAATAATAAAATGGCTCCTTGCCTCTCCATTATTAATCTACCAGAAGGCTTTTGGTCAATCATTAAAAGAAACCTATATGAGAATGGTAAACAATATTCAAGCAATGATTTTTGGGAAGTAATAAAAAGCTGTTTCATCTAATGTTAAAGTTGAAAGTGTAGAAAAGTTAATAAAATCAATGGTTGAAAGATTGATGAAGGTTATATAATGTCAAGGAGCACATGTTAGCATATAAAATAATTAAATAATTAATTAGTTATATAAAATATTGCGTTAATTAAATATATACTTTTTATGGCCTCTATCTTTTGGATTTATTCATAAATAGGTATTTATATTTCACTCTGTAAAATAAAACCTGACAAACCTAGATAAGTTATTGTCAATATTTTCAAACAAGCATAAATATTATATGCTGAAACTCAGCTGATATATTGTTCATAGAAATAAAAGTATATCCTGAAAATTTTACCAAGATAGGTCACTTTGTAAACATAAAAGGAGGCTCCTTACTCAGCATTTTACTGACTGGATAATGAAACCCCTGATTGTGTATCTTTTCTCTGACATGTCAACATGCACCAAAGAGTGGAAAGGGTCTATTGTGTGTTCAAAAAAGAAAAGGAAAGAGAAAAATTGTGAGAAATGAAGACTCAAAACTTATTTTTCAATATCTGCCTATGTTTCTCACTGACAGGTTGTGATATCTCTCTGTCTTTTCTACAAATATTTTCACAGCTTTTGCTCTTACAAGCTTCTTTCCCTGGTGCCCTGACTACATGAATTTACTAATACTTATCCTACTAGGATTGGCATCAAGGTCCCATCCTTTTATCATGAAAATAATAAAATGAACCAACACTTCTACACGATCAGTTTCTTTTCTCACACTTCCCATCTGTGGAATTCCTTTCCATATACTTGATTTTGTGATAGTTACAATCGCCAAAAGTTTAAATGCAACCTTAATTGCCATCTTTTACTTAGCTAAATCCCAGCCACCTCCCATCTTTTTTTCAGCATCCTCTGTACCCTGTTTTTTTTCTCTCTGTATCCTCCTGCATACCAGTGGCAGTCCTACCTTGCTTAGGATAAAATTATTATAAAAAAAAAATTTCTGAGATGAAGTATTTTAATTATTTACCCTATTTACATTGTTTGGACTGTTGTCCTCATCTTTGTTGCCATATTAACAACATTTTGGCCATTGTACACTCTGGCCTTCTTCAGGTGATTAGAATTTTGAACTAAACTTTTTATTTTGTTCACTGGTGTAAATTGTTCTAGTTCCATGAGACATGCCTCTTTCAGATGTTTCAATAATAGCTATCTCCCTTTAACTCAATTCTTGAAGTTTTTGTTCACCTCTGCTATATCCAGGTACTGAACTCATAACTTTTTGGGTCAAGTCTCTTTGGATTCAATATATTTCATCATTCATTTCAGGGATTCTTTTGTATGGTCTAAGTAGGCAGGTTGTTGATACCAGGGAGAAGTTCTACCAATTCGGAAATCTTAGACTGCTGCAGAGCAGCTAACACCTCTTTGTTGACCTCAGTGGACTGAGGTAGCTATAAAAATAAAGACTAATAGCAGTCTAGAATTCGGAGTGTCATTGATGATTATATTTGGACTGTGTTTGCAACTTTAATGACTTAACCTCTCTCCTCTTCTACTATATGTTGTTCTGTCTTCTTGTGTTTGTCTTATTTGTATTAATATCCGTCAGCATGGATATTGTGCAGTAGATACTCAGCAAGCATCTTCTGGGTATCATCCTGCCACCTTGGTGATACAACATAGACTAACAGATCATTTTTTTTACCTCCCAAGAGGCACAAACTCTCCTACCAACTCTCTGACTATATCTAATTTAAAATGCATGGCTGGAAGCTCTCTCTTGTTGGGCAGCATTCACCCAGTAAAGGGTAACTTGATACTAGTTTACCTATCATCCAATTCACACTCCTACCCAGTCTTTTGAATAGAAGAAGAGTTTTATCCTTGTAGAGGTGTATCTCTTGTTCTCTGTTTAGGATTGGGTTTTTGGTTACTTCTAAAATCTTTTTATTCTCTTTCATGTTAAGAACCTTTTATGACTTAAGGACATTATTGCCTTGCCTGGGATAGATAAAAAAAAAAATTTGACTGTTAATATAAGCCTACAACTAAAAATCTTCAACATCTAATTTGCTGTCAGTTGTTTCCAAAAGTTTCCACTTATTTATCTATTATTTAATTCCCTTTTAATCAAGTGGGTCGTTACTTTTGTGAACCCCATTTCACAGATTTTATCACTGATCATAAAATATGAAACACCTAAAAATGAGATAAAATTACATACCATCCCACCTATGTGGATCCCACTCATAGTGTTACAGGTTAATACTAATTTATTATTTTCTAATAAAATCTAACATGTAGATATAAAATATTCAAACAAAAATGCATACTATAGACTTAGTTCTTACACTATTTTGATTTCTTGATAGCAATCATGTTTTTTCAGACTCAATATAAGATCAGTTAAAGCTTATTGATTTGTCTTGACCAACCAAGATTAAAATTAAGCTGCTCACAGACAGAATCTGACAATGGATGGCATTTTTCGCAAGATTATCAGCATTTCAATTTGCACTGATTTACCAGGCCACAAATTTTTGCATCTATGTGAAAAGTGAAAGCTGTTAAGGACATTACTTTCAAAAATGATTACCAAACTTCCAAAGAAAATAGATATAAAATTTGTGCTAATTCTATCAAATATAGATAGAAATTTGTTTTCAAATCTCAAAATTGAAAATGTTCACTTATTATGACAAATGAGTGTTCTCTCAGGAAATCATCATTGTGAGTGATGAATTATTTTCTACTGTACAAATCCTTTTCTCAGAGAGGAAGCATCACAAGCCTCCTGCTGCTTTATCACTATTTACATGAAAAGTGTTCAGATGAACTACATTCCTTAGTTCCACCAGTTCTAAACTTTACAGCTAAGAACTGCCATGCCATGCACATTGTAGTGAACCACCTTCGTTCTCTTTGTATTTCATTAGTGAGATATAAGTTCCACTTCAGCAATTTCTTCTCACAAACTGCTGCTTTATAAAGCCAACTCCTGAGGTGATACTTCCCCAATCACTACAATCTAAACCTGTTCAAGTCTAGGATTAACTGTTATTTTCCCTTCATATTCCCATAAATTGTGCTGCTAATCTGTAATCTTGAGTGGCTCTTGTGCCTTGTACAGAGTGAACACATAGCCCAAGAACCACTTGTTTAAACTGTTACTCTCAGGATGACATTTTAGTTGTATTAGTTCTCGGATAAATTGCATGAAGAACAGTTTTTATCCTTGGATCCTGTATTAAATCAATGCTGCAACACGCTAACAATTTTCACTGCATTTTAAATGTTATAAAACTTTTCTTCATTCAAAATTTTTTTTTGTATATATTGGTACACATGGATATTGCTGTCCAATAAAAAAAAAAGAGAAAAAGAAGAGAATTATGACATTTTTTTCAGACATGATCACAAACCTTTTTCTTTAAATAAAAGTATATTGCAGAGTAATTATTTTAAGATACTTTTGATAAGATGGACAACATGAGTGAAATAAAACGATTATCTGTGTACAGTAATTTTAATATTTCTTTCTCAAGAGATAGTTTGAAGTGTCAGTCAGTCAGTCAGTCAGTTAAGTGCCATACGTGATACACGCTTGGGCGATCATGTCTCTCTCGAGACATGACTGACTGGGCAGAATATTATCCCGCAGTAGGTTGCCATTGTTTTCTGTGGTAGACTGGTTGCCGACCAAGGCTATAGAACCCAATCTGTCCTGTTATTTAACCCATAACTGGAAGGATGAGATGGATTAATACCTTTCCTAAGGGTATTGACGTGTGCTCTAATAAAAAATGTAAGCATATTATATCTATCAATAAATTTGACACTTGTGATTGTGTCTCTATAGATCTCAACAACACAATCATCATGTTTGCAGATGACACTATGGTTTGACTTATTTTCCAGGATGATACTATGGACTACAGAAGTGAAATAAAAAATTACATAGCATACAGCTCGGAAAATAACTTTGCTTCAAATGCCTTAAAGACAAAAAGAGCTGGTGGTAGACTTTCATGCTAATGCACCTACTTCTTTGTTTATTGGCAGTATTTGTATGGAGAGGGTGAAGAACATTAAGTTACTGGGCAGCTACATTACATAGAATCTCTCCTGGACTAGCAATATTATCATGTTAGTCAAGATGGTACAGCTGTGGCTCTATCTACTAAGAATTTTCTGAAAAAATGATTTATAAAAGAAACTGCTGATGACTTTCTATTGCTGCTTTATTGAGGGTGTGCTGACATATTGCACCACTGTTTGATATGCCAGCTGCTTGGCAGTAGACAAAAGAATCCTCCAAAAGATTATAGATCTTGCCCAGAAAGTAATCACTGCCCTCCTTGGAGAACATTTCTAATTCTCTTTGTCACATTAAAGCAGAAAAGAATAAAAAACAGCACATAGCCCAAGAACCACTTGTTTAAACTGTTACTCTCAGGATGACATTTTAGTTGTATTAGTTCTCGGATAAATTGCATGAAGAACAGTTTTTATCCTCGGATCCTGTATTAAATCAATGCTGCAACACGCTAACAATTTTCACTGCATTTTAAATGTTATAAAACTTTTCTTCATTCAAAATTTTTTTTTGTATGTATTGGTGCACATGGATATTGCTGTCCAATATAATTGTTCATTGCACAGTGAAAAAGTGAATAAATAAATAAAATAACCTGATTCAAGAATGTTATTTACAGTATGTAGCTGAGATTAGAATCTGCAAATGGGTTCAATCTGTTATATAGGTATGTGATGAGTCTTTCACTGCTACTATCATGGAAAGTGCTCAGACAAACTGGTTCTACAAGGTCTGCCCTTCACAACTAGGACCCACCATGCTACTTAAGTAGTAGCAAATCACCCACACTCCCTCTGCATTCCATCAGTGAGAAGTAAGTTCCACTCAAACAGCTTTTTTTTGTGAACCATGGTCTTATGGAACAGACTAGAATCTTTACATAATCAAGTCTAGAGTCTACCATTATCTTCCCCTTTTATTCATATAAACCACCTCTTAACCCACTACCTTGAATGGCTCCTGAGCCTTGTACAAAGTGAACAAAACTGTAAAAAAATATACATATATTTTGTTTGGTTTGCCAGAGTACCAAATGAGACAACAAAGTACTTTAAAATAAAATTATCTGTATTACCAGTATAATATATCAAGGAAGATTGTCTCTTTGTGGGCAAGGGAGGTAACTTGAATATAGCAGAAATGAAATGTAGATGGAGCAGCCAATGGTACCTGCCTGCATTGATCAAAGAGATGATGCTTAATGTGCAGTCTCTGCAGAAAGACAACACACAACTGCCCTACCAGAACAAAAGCCAGTGAGAACCTTGGAACATCTGCTTATGAAGTAAGAAAGCGTTTACCAGCTTTCCTATGAGATAGTTAGGATGGTGAACTGAGTAGTGTTAGCCAGCCACTAAAGTTTTAAGTTCCATAAAAGCAGGCATCTATTCTGGGAAGAGGAGAGCTTGGCAATACTCTGCATTGATCACACAACAGGATTTCCATGTGTTACCAAGAAATTTTGTTCATGTTACTCAGTGCCATTTCAAATTTGTTCATCCTTGTTTGTGGCTCCAGTGTCTTGGCTGTGTTTGTCCTGTATACATGGTATTCCCTGTTCATCATGATCCAGTGTTTGATTCTGGTGTTGCTAAGTTTTCCATCCCTATTTGTTAGTAGACACCCAACCAATAAGAACAAAATCCCTTAGGAGAGTTGATTGTGTACAGGCCTAGTGTTGAAACTTATATCAGGTCAATTTTTATGTGGAGTGGGGATCAGAATGAAATTTGATTTGAAGCAGAGAATAACAAATCTAAGTGGTCAGTCAAGTTTGACATCTGATATATTTACCAAAGCTACATCATTGTAGTATAGATTTTTATTTTTAATCATTTTCCCCCAAGAAAGGTGATTAACACAGTAAGATGTAAGGGATTGCTGTAAGTGAAAGAACCTGAAAAAACATTATTGAGGTGAAAGGTCAATATAAGAACAGCATTCAGAAAGACAGAAGATGATAAATGACATTGCGTTTACATTTTTGAAGATCATAGTTGACAGAAATGAAAGAAACTGGAAGTTCTACAAGTGCACAGTAAATGTAAAAAAACTATTAGAATAGAACTTACAGTTACATCTAGCAATTACAGCAATAAAATGATGAGGCTCAGCTGCCTATGGTCAAATTCATGATACTGAGGTACCAAATAATATATGCAAATTGTTGAAGAAGAGAGATTATAAGTAAAAAAAGAAAATAAACATGAATCTAAAGAAATAATTTTTTATTCACTTGACAATTTCCTTTGGGTAATACAATTTAGAGATGTATGTGTAATGCAGAAAATGGAATTGGGAAGCCAAGTTCAAAATCCAGCTCAGACAATTTGTATTCACTTTACACATATGCCATTGAGAAATTCATGAATCCTTATCTATGAATAAAATAATAGGATAGACCAAACTCTATAAACTTGGTAGGATAACCAGTCTAGGAGAGGGAAAACTCTGAATTCAAAAGTTTTGGGGTAGCAATAAGAAATCACTACTTTTCACAAAAAGTTATAACAATTCACAGATTTGAAAGAAAAAAAAGCTGTGGAGATCAAGGATATATATCCTGAAAAATATAGCTTTTAAAAAAATCCAATTGAATGAAAAATAAATTCACCACTTATAAACACAAGCCAGAGAAAAAAGTCTGAAATTATTAGTAGACTATTAATTTAATCAAACATAATTCAACTTCTTGTACTACGTCCTTTCAGGATGGAGGCAATTAAGCTTTCCACCAGTTCCTGTCTGTTTTAGCTCAAAACAACCTTAACATCTATAAGGAAATTATTCAGTAATTCAAGAGAATAGATATTATGAAGCAGTTTAATACTATTCTCCTTGTTTCTAATGAAACCAATTTTATAAAACATACTAGTATCTTTATTCATTTTTTGGAGAATGACTTTATATTAATTATACTAATACTTTAAAGTAATTATTACAATGAGTTTAAATCCTGTTTCAATCTGGTTATTTTTTTACTTTTAAGGTTTCAAAAGAAAAAAATTACATTAATATGAAAATAATAAAGAGGTAAATTTTTGTATTTTGTAAGAATTTTTCCCTGCTGCATGTGTGTTTCTGCTCAGCAGTGAGAATGGATGAAAAAAAAAACCAAAGGCATAAAATAACTTTTCAACAGCTTTTATTTCTAGCTCAAAGAGGGTGTATAAAATGTAGTATTTTGTGAGAAAAAAGTAAGGTTTCCCAGTTAACAAAGTTCTTGAGCAGTTGTTTTTGCCAGAGAGATTTCTCTGCTAATTCCCACATGAGGAATGAGAAATCTGAGTGTAAACCTGCTAAGACAGACCTCGTTTTTTGCAGCAAGTGTTGTGTGTAGTTTTCCTTTAGGAGGTTTCTTGAAGGAAAATTTCTCCATTAATTCTCATGGAAGGAATGAGAAATCTGAGTTAAGCTGCCAGGATAAGCCTAGTTTTCTACAACAAGAATTGTGTGTAGCCCTTTGAGCTGGGCTTGATCACAACCACCCACTGAAACTTTTTGGTGGTCGTGGCTTGATGGTAGAGGCCTTTGAAAATTAAAAGTGAGAAAGAGATTGAATAGGGCTTGGTCAAGGCTTTTATGACCTCTGGGACTTTCAACTGTACTCTACTGATTATTTCTGTTGCTGCTGCTAAATCAAGCAAAATAGCAATCCCCCCCCCACACACACATGCCACAATAGCCAACAAGTGAGATAGTTTCTATAAATTAGAATTGAATAATGATTAGATATTGATTAGTGTCAGATTGAATCATTTATTTATGGATAGCAAAAATACTGTTTAATCTGTATTCAAAGACAAAGGTTTCACAATTCAGTCTATTTCCTGAAGATTTTCTAAGATATAAAAATACTTGATAGAAAGATTAGGATTTCAATTAAAGACAAAAAAAATCTTTACTTTTCATCATATTTTAATTGGAATGAAATCAAACTTTAGATTGGATCTTTATGCAATTATTTATTAGACTTCACATGCATATATCATACACTTGCTGTTTTTATTCCAATATTTTATCTAATATGCACAATGGTAAAACATAATCTGCAATAAAGCAATAAAAACAACAAACATGTTTATACTAGTCTAAATATTGATTGAATAATGACAGTAACTCATTTCAGATAATATTTAACTTTAATTGTGTTTTATTCTCATTATTTATTCAGCATTTTCAAACTTGCTTTCTTCTTTAAAAAAAAAAGTGTGTTTAATTTACTTAAACATTAATATTGCTAAAATATAGCCTGAAGAGAAAGCAAAAATTTTATTGTTATTTTTTTCCAATTCACTCGTTTTTTTTGTTTTTTGGTTTGTTTTTTTTTTTGTTTAATTCATAATTCATCAAATTCCTTTGAAGCAATGGGTTGTAATCATGTTGAGAGATACTGCTTCTGATTTTATTATTTGTTAATGTTTTATGAGAAAAATCTTTTTTTTAAAAAGTTAACCCACTAATTACAATTGGTGAAGTTAGTTCAGTTGCAAATTTTGAATTATGGTAATTAGTGAGAAAAAAAAAAAAAGAAGATTATTCTGTTTTTAATTTTGTTTTTTTTTATGTTGGAATTTTTTAAATGAGGAATTATCATAATTTATATGCCTTGCTATTCAAATCAACATGCTAATTTTTGTTGTTATACTAAAACATTTTGGCTGCTGTTCTTGCCAGTTTTCTTTAGTTATGTCTTTGGACTGGGTAACCCTCTTGTTGAGTATTAATTGATATGAGTTATCCCCCCTAAGCATGGAAGTGAAATACACTTGAAGAGAGTACAATAGGGAAAATGTTAGGAGTATAAGCATGATGATCTGAATAACAAAGCATATATTAATATTCTTTCTTACTTGAATATGATTTTAATCCATTATTTACAATTAGAGAAGTTTGCTCACTTGTTGTTTTTAAAATATGGTTATTATAGAAAAAAATGATAATTTCTAATTTTACTGATTTATGTTGGAATTTTTAGACAAGGAATTATCATATGCTTTGTTATTCAAATCAACATACTCATTTTTGTTGTTATACTCATAACATTTTGGTCATAGTACTCTCCAACCTTCAGGTGTGTGTGTTTATACTCATTGATTGATGGATCTGTGTTTCACTATTCATCAACTATTTCAAAGTTATTTAAAGCCAGAAATATATATAGTAAATTTTTTTAAAAATAATAATGATGCAAGTTCTACTAATTAACCCACAGCTGAAGAGAAGAAGAGGTGGATTCACACTTACCCAAGGGTATTTACACCTAAGTGAATATAAAGAACTCAACATGAATTGAAACTCAGCTCTCTGATTTCCAATTCTGTGCCATAATCCATTAAACCCCATGCACAGCCAAGCTTACAATAGCTGGTATGCCCAAGTGGTCACCCACATAGGTACTGACGAAACTCAACATTGCTTAATTTAGTGATCTTGTGAGAACTAGTGTTTCAACATGATATGACCATAAGCCATCTTTGTACTTAGTAACCTTACTGGTATTCCAGACCAAACCTTTTGTTCACTTTTTATCAGTGAATTGTTTTCATTCGATTTCCATGGAAGAAATAGATGAGCAGCACAAAAATTAATAAAACAGGTGTGTATTAATTGATATGAGTTATCTCTTCTAAGCATGAAAAATGAAATGAATAAAGGCTTAAGTCTAAAATTCCTAGGCTACTGAGTACAAAGTCATACACTTGAAGAAGGTCAGAGTGTACAATATGAAAAATGTTATGTTATATTAACAAAAATGAGCATGCTGGTTTGAATAGCAAAACATATAATATTCTTTCTTACATGAATATGATTTTAACTGGGAATGAAAAAAAAACCCTTGCTGAAGAAAATGGTTCAGAGAGTGATTTCAAATCATGATGCAATCAATAATACAATATCAAATCATCTACATGTGTATATTTTCTAATTTCTTTCAGCCATACATACAGTGCTTTGTATAAATATTCACACACCCACTTTAATGTACCTACATTTTGTAGTGTTATCAACTGGAATTCAAATGCACTTAAATGGTCTTTTTACTATTTGATCAACAGGTGAAGGTGCAAAATACATTTTATTGTGACACACATACAATAAATTAGGATATTAAAACAGTCATCCTTGGATGCATAAGCATCCCAACCCTGGATCAATACTTTGTAGAAACACCTTTTGCTAAAATTACAGCTGAAAGTCTTTTTACAAAGTGATAGTTTTAATTTTCTTGATGTTATAATTTCTAAACAGTTTCATAAACTGAAATGATTTCAATATGAAAAAATCATATTTATTTGACTTTGCAGAAAGCAAAGCAAGAAAAAGAATGCTTTAGTTTGTGCCATTGTGTTTCAAGCAGATAACATGTTTGTTTTAATTTCAAAATGTTTATGTCTAAGAAATCTTTATAAAGCAGTGATTTTAATTTTCTAAATGTCATAATTTCTAGGTAATTCCATAAATAAAAATCATATCAATATGACAAATTCATTTATTTTGATTGTTTTATTGTTATAATGCTGGTTATACTATTTTTTTTTTTACTATGGTTGTGTTGAAATATGTGCTAATTTGGTTTGCAATGAATAGTAAAATAGTGTTTTTTTTTAAATATTTATAGTGACAAATAAATGATAGTTACTCTAGTTTTTTTAAAGAATTTGAAAAAAGTTTACTTCAAGCACTATGAAAAGTTTTCTAAAATATGTCACGAATAAAAATTATTTACAACAGGTGCTAATAGGTTAGAGCGTGGTTCTCTCTTAGAGAGGCCCCATAATTTATTTTTGCCAAGAAGCACAAAAAATTAATAATCTGGTTCTGGGTATGTCTACCAGATTTGCATATCTTGAGACTGAAATTTTGGCCCATTCTTTGTAAAATAGTTCCAACAGATTAGATGGAGACAGTGAACATTAATTTTCAAGTTTTAAAAAAATTTTTTTTTTTTTAATCATATCACCCCAAGCAAGGTGGTAATGCCACTGACATGCAGGGGGCTATGTAAGAGTGAAAAGATTTGAAAAGAGAAAGTTGGAAACAACATCCTAAACAGGAAACAAGGGATAAGCCTCTTCACCCGTTCAATAGACGTGGGTGGAGTGTAAACCAGGTGATAGTTTGGTCTATCTACTCCAATTGAAAAAAAAAAAAAAAAAGAGAAAAGGAAAAAAATAAGAGTAAAAGTTTGGAAAAGAGAAAGCCAGAGATTCTTTAAGTCTGGTCTTTAACTTGGTCATTCATAACACATTAATATGTTTTGAATTAAACCATTCTTATTCTTATTTACAACCTATAATCTAATAATTTGGTAGCAGTTACTAATTTGGCATTCTTAAAATGTAAGACTACAACAAAAATGGTTTCTTTTTGTCTATTAGTGCATAGGATGCACTGATAGAATTTTTTGTTATATTGAAACAGGTCAGTGTTGTGATTGTTTGTGTTAAATTAGTTTTCTTCATATTTCCAGAAAGTTATTTTACTATATAGTCCTTTTACATAATAATATGGCATACATATTATTTTGTGTGTGTGTATACTTCCTGAGTTGAAGCACTCCAAGTGAAAGCTGTATTTGCATATTGAATGAAAATTCTATATAGCTGAAAACAAACAGTAGGCCTACTTTTTAAATCCAAGTTTTTTTTAATCTTTTTTCTGTTTGTTTTACTATATAAGCACGCATACACACACACACATCTTTCTCTTATGTAAAAGAGATAGGAAAATATCAAACTTTGCTATTGCTAATTTAATCATTATTTATCAATTCTTACAATATTAATTCAGTTGATAAGTTTCCATTGGTTTTATTTATTTATTTTTCTGTTTCAATGATAATCCAAGATCACATGACAATATATGTACACCTTGCAGCAAATAAATATTTAAAATCAATTTGAAATGTTTGCTTCTAATGTAAGTTCTTTATTATCAGTTCATCATCTCTCAGTTCTTTATTATCAATTAATTATGTTTGGTGCTAACATCAGTTCGTTGTTATTTAATATTTGTTTTCTATTAAAAGAACAAAAATGATAAAAGAACTAATTATACATAGTGAGTCAAAAGTCACAAAGGCTTCTAAATTTTAATCATTATTTTACTTAATTTCTTTTGTATTTTTCTTTACAGATTTCCAGACCTAGCATACATTTGTTTCTTATTTATGCAGTATAGGATGCTATGGGATTGTAAATTTAAAATAAAAAAATAAGGGTTATTGTAAAGTAATTGGCCATGGTTAAGTGTAATTAGAAAAAATTCCCAAGAGACAGAACTGACAAAGTTTCCAATAAACAATAACAAAAGAATGAAAAAGAACAGAGCAAAATAATACCAAGCAAACAATAAATATGCAAGTCAAAAGTAGCCAAAGTAACAGTAATAAGGCAAAAAGTTCACAACGAAAGAAGAGTGTTAACACACAAAAAGGATACAATCAAGTGATTGCGGTGTTCTGACTTCAAGATAGGGAAGAACAAAAATATGGTGAATTAGATTGAGAAATCCATTTTTATTTATTAGGAAAAAATAGCAGCATGCATCTGTATGATTTGTCAATGAATTTAGGGAGGAAATAGTTTTTAGCAGTCGTTCCTTCAGATTGGAACCAACAGTTATTAAATATTAAAACTCATTCAAGACTTTTCATCAACCCTCTATAATATTGCAAAATGTTAAATAATTAAAATACAAAATAAACTTGCTTGGTTGAGTAACTTGACAATAAAATTGATAATCTACAGAGATATATCAAATAACGAAAAGGCGCACACACACACACACACACATATATATATATATATATATATATATATATATATATATGGCAAGGTTTGTCTGTTTAATTTTTTATTGTATTTTTTCCAATTTTTTAATATGATGTTGTGGATAAGTTCATGTTTGTTCTGCTGTTTTTGTTCTTGTTCTTTTGACTGTCTTGGTCATTATCAAAAACCATGTACTGTCTGTGTGATTATTTGGAATACCAGGATGTAGCCAATGGAATATATAGATATATATATATATATTCTTCATTTGTAAATGAGTTATTATGTAACCTAGGTGTCTACCATGTTGAGTCTTCAGGTGTCTTAAAAAAAAATGGTAAAATCAGTTATTGCAAATCGTCTAAAGACACCACATGGTAGAAACCTAGGCCATGTAATAACTCGTTTACAAATGAAGAATATTCAAAAGTTCTGCAATATAATTGTGTACTAATTATATTATGACCAAAATTTTATTATGACCAAAAACTAAGTAATTAAACAATATATATATATATATATATATATATATATAGTTCACCCAAGCAAGATGATAATGCCACTAGAATGCAAGAGGCTACTTAGAGGGAAAGAGATAAAAAATTTTAAGAAGCAACTGGAAACCCAATCCTAACCTCTACTTCTGTTTAAAAAAGGTAAGGTGTATGAACTGGATGATATGCAAACCTATCTTCTACTATTGAGGAGGAAAAAGAAAGAAATAGTAAACATTCTGGAGTTCAGGTGGAGACATTAGTAACATAGAGTTGAAGTACACTTTAGTAGTAACCAGCAACCTAATCCTAAGCATGAAATGAGGGATAAACTCTACTATCTTTCAAAAGACTGGACAATATATGATACAATGACATCACCAGCAGAATATATAATGCTTGTCTCTTCCTTAGAAAAAAGAATCTGTATCATCAGGAGAATGATTTCAGCTACACCATCTACCATCATCTGCATATTTTACATCTTATGTATCACTTTTCTGCAAGGACATCTGATGATCAGGTTTTTATCATTCAAGTATGCATTATTACTAGGCAAAATATGTATTTTTGTCTATTTTCATGAATTTACCAATGGAATATGTAGACAATATCTCTCGAAGAGTTATCCTGAGATACCTCTGGCTTTGGGTGGTAACCAGTCTTTTCACCTTCTTTATCCATGCAATTACATCATCCTCACTAAATGACAGTATCATGTCTCTATCTAGTCTCACATTCCAGACTTCATATTGCCAAAATAGCTTGTAGTTCGAAAAATAAAAATAAAAAAAACTTTCTTCCAGGATCTCTACCATCTTTCCTTACTCTTAAACCTTCTTCTTCCTCTCTTGCAACATTTCACAAACAAAATGACCAAACAAAATCACCCAACTCGTATATTCAGTCAAGCTTTATTGTTTTTCTTCCTTTACATAAGTCTTCACTCTTTCTGCCATACCTTTTTATATCAGAAATTTCTACCTGTCAATACTTCTACTCCCCCACCATGAGGTAAGGAACATTGCATTTTTTCCTTTTCATTTAACCTACAAAAATTAAAAGATCTGCATGATATTTTACAAAGAATATTCTAAAAATTGAATTATTCAGAAGTCATAAATTGAACAGGATTAACATTGATTTAACTGATTTAAAAAGGAAAATTTAATGATTAATTAAGGTATTTTGATATTTTGCCATGTCTTGATTATTTTAGTGATATAATAATTCAGGTGAGCTGGTAGTCAATGTGTAAAAATATTGACTTAACTGCTTTATCTTTACATAATGTTGATATGATTTGTCTACAATGTTGCATGACATATTCTTAAGTTTACATAGATTTTATGGAGGGAGAAAGAGGATCACCACCCCTATGGGATGAAGTTGAAATAATAGATAGAGAATGCCACTTGAAACTACATAAACTTAAGGAATCAGCATATATGCTAGGCTACAAAAATTTCCTAAGCCGATCAAACAGAGAGATGAACACAATATGGGAACCAGTAATACAGAGTGCCAGAGAAAATAATTAAAGTCAAAATTGCAATATAAGCTCTGGTAAAAAAATACTAGAAAAAACATTAACATCAAAAATTCTAGAGAAAACCATTAACATAAAATAATTGCAGGGTAAAAAGGGTTACTGAAGATTAGTCCCAAAAATTCAGTTGTTCTTGTCCTTAAGGACACATGGCCCAGTGGATATAGACGTTGGTTAGTTTCTGTGACTTGACCCAAAGAATTGTGAGTTCAATACCAAGTAACTTACAGGTAGATAACTCATGACTACCAGAAGAGGCACTACTATGCAAGAAATGAAGTTCATATATCCCAGTGACTGAAATAAAGTGTTTGGTTTTAAATTCCTAGTACCTGAAGAAGGTCAGAGCATACAACAGCTGAAATGTCAAAGATGAGAACAATCATCCAAATAATGTCAATACTGTACAATGTAGGATCATTCATTTTAAAAAGTTCAATCTATATTTTATAATGTTTATATATGGTCTTTAACTTCATAAATGCATAAAATTTCTCAAATATTCTAATTGATATTGGTACATTTTCTTTCAATTTCCTGCCAATGTTTTCTGATTGTACACCTAATAATTACAAATGTTCTATTATATTTTTTGTATTTATTTTATTTTGTGCATTTCAGAAGTTTAAATAATTATTAAATAATAAGTATTTTAAAGTTTAGATCAGTTTATAATAATATGGAGACATTTCAATTTTGTATTTCCAAAATGCCAAAAGGAATTAACATTTGAGTTATGACATACGAAGCAAAAAAAGTGTTTACAGCAAAAATTATAATTTTACTCATAAATATCTATTCCATTTTAAAAATGAAACCATGTAAGCCATTTTAATTATAACTCTGCCAGAAGGCATTATTTTCAAACCAAACATTGGTTAAAAAGTAAGACATAAATATAGGTTTAAAACATACATTTTATCATCATCATTTCTTGATTGTTCACTTTACAGCAATCACCATCATTATTGTCTTACTTCAGTTCTAAAATATTAACTGTACTGAACTTAGTAATATTGTCCTTTTTTGAGAGTTTAGCTTTGGAAAAATATTCTTGAGGAAATGTTACATTAGACAAAATCTTTTTTGTAATAAAATAGTAATAATATTAATTTTCACAAAAATATTTTCCTCAGTACACTGTTATTGCTCTTTCTAGTATTAATGGAGGCTTCCTTCTTAAAATTTTGTTTTAAGTAGTGCAAAACATCAACATATCACACTCCACCCATGTCTATTGAACAGGTTAAGAGACTCATCCCTTGTTCCCTGTTTAGGATGTGGTTTCCGGCTTTTTCTTTTTCTTTTCCAATCTTTTTACTCTTACGTAGCCCCCTGCACATCAGTGGCGTTATCGCCTTGCTCGGGGTGATATGATTAAAAAAAAAAGAAAAAAAATACTGTGGGAAAATTAAATAAAACCAATAAATAAAATAATAATAAACAATAAAAAAATTTAATTATCCCATGATGCATGCTATAAAGAAACCGGAAAAGGTTTCTGTTCAAATATGCGATTATATGACCCCACTTCCAGGAAGGACAGAATCTTTATCTCTTTCTACCTTCCAGCAAGATTGTTCAGATATGTTTACAGCGGCCCTACTCATAAAGTAAAGATTCATCCATCCCAACTAAGGAAGGGGCTAACTTGAGTGCAACCACTTTTTTACCCGTTCTTATCCTGACTTCCCCTTATTTCTGAACCAAAAAGAAAAACGGATATAATCTATGTGCCTCTTCTATAAATACTTTCACGACTTCTGCTCCAATGAACTTAGATCACTGGTGCCCCCTAGGTATGAATTTACACGAGCTAATGGATTAACAACTAGGTCTCACCCTTTTACAGTGAAACCAATAAAATGTAACCGCAATTTCTACTCTAACATCTTCTTTTCATGCACTTCCCACCTGTGGAATTTCCTTCTATATACTTGCTTCCCCGGCAGCTACAATCTCCAGAAATTTAAATGTAAGGTCAATAGACATCTCCTATCACACTAACTTGCATTCATTCTCACAAGCTCTTTTTCCATCTACTCCACCCCCATCCTCGGTATTCTTATCAGTCTATTACTCTCCTCCTGACATTTCCTATAACTAACCCCTCTTTCTCATCACTTTCCTTTATGTAACCCCGTGCACAACAGTGGCAGTAGAATGCCTTGCTTGGAATGAAATGATTAAAAAAAAATATCAAGAGACATTCAAATTTGTTTTAATACAGTCAACATAAAAGATGTAAATGTCCATAGCAGAAACAAAAAGAAAGTTTTTAGTATGCTTCTTCTATCTTCTACACACAAAACTCACAACCCTGTTAACATCCACAATATCATTATTTAATCTTAAAGATTCAGATTCTAGTCATTTTAGTTGTTGCTACTGTTGAAAATCCTCAACTGATGTAGTTTCAGTTATCTGTGGTTGATATTTGTTTTTGATTCTGTAGTGCCAGTCCCTGATGTTCTGAGAGATACATTCTTCATTTGCACAAAACCATTTTTAACCAGTGATCTGAAAAAGTGGTTGTATAAAACCAAGTTCAGATTTTTTTAAAAAGTTTGGTGCTACACATGGCATCCTTACGAAAGTCTTGATCTGATGAGATTATTTAAAAATATTACTCTAGATTTTAAGCTTTTGAAGAAAATTGTGGTGTTGGGTTGAACTACCCCTAGCACAGCCTATGTTCAATTTCTTTATCTCTTATACTGAATTTGTTATAACTAATCAATACTCCTATGTATTTGAAGTGTTTAGTATTTACTAATTCTACATATTGAATTTTTATTAAGTATTCAAAATATGATGGTAGATGTGCATTGTGGTACAGTAGATCTATTTAAATCTAAACTTATTTATAAATGGAACTTTGTGTGTGCATGTGTGTGTGTATCCATTACCTATAGACTCCGAAACAGTTGAACCAATTTGCTTGAAAATTGACACAGTTGTACTATAAGCGTCTGTGAGTGTTCTTAGCTAGGTTTTGTGTCGTGGTACCCCCGATAAATATCAATAATCGAAAAAATCGGGTTATAGAAGGAGTGGTCTGATTTTAATCAAATTTGATACACACATAGACAAAAACATAAGAAATGATATTCAGAAGTTTCAAGGTTGAAGTTCTTACAATAGTGCAGAAAATCAATAAAATATGGATATAAAAGGCAAGATGTTTGTGTGTGCGTCTGTTTATCTGCCTGTATGTTTGTATTTTTTTCAGCCCTTTTATTTTAGTTTTTGCTTCGGGTTTGGCTCTAAGTCGGTATAATTGTAGTTCTTAGTCTCAGCCATGATACCATTTACTCAGAGGACTTATTTAGCCTTCAAAATTCAGTTTACGATGAAAAAATCTTATTTGATATCGATACCAGGAAATCAAAATTTGACTTACATCCATTCATTTTTCTTTCAGTCTATGGTTTCACTTTAACTGGAAACAACTGTTGCTTTTTAGTCTTTCATGCCAATGTCCATAGAGTCTGAGCTCCAGGACTATGGATTAGTTTTAAAGCTTTCATTACACCTGAGCAACGCTGGGCTCTACTGCTAGTATTGTATAAAGTCTTCAGGATATATGGTGGATGTGCATTGTAGTACAATGGATATTGGCTCAGAATCAGAAATCAGAGAGCCATGTTTGAATTCCACTTGAATTTGTTGCCTTCACTTATGAGCAAATACCCTTAGGAAAGGTATTAATCTGTCACTTCTCGCTCCAGCTTTGAGTTAAATAGCACAACAAATTGGGTTTTTTAGCCTTGGTTGACCAGCAGTCTACCACAGAATATAATGGCAACTTACCATGGAAAAAATCTTCCAACCAGTTAATCATGTCTCTTTCGAGACATGATCACTCAAGCATGTATCACATATGGCACTTAGGTGACTGTTTCAGAATATGAGCTATCATTGCTTTTGTCTTAATTCCAGATCATCATTTCTTTGTTGGAAAGATTTATCTTAAGTTTTATTATTCAGAAAAATTGGCAGAGGATGTTTAAGATTAATCTTATTCTAACTAGGAATACCTATGTTACTGGCATAGCCATCTTCATCCTTTGTACATTGGCCTCAGAAGGAGAAGTAAAAATGGTGTCTTTTTATCAGTATACTCATTATGGATGTGGTATGAAGTACTTAAATGATCAATGGCCATTTCTTCACATCTGTGCTGGTATATGTGCAGAGCAGAGTCTAAGAAGTGATTAAATAAATTGGAGTTTTCTGTCATACTCCTGATGAGGTTTTAAATGATTTGGTATTTGCCTAACATATATGACTTTGTGAACTGATATAGTTCTATCAAATCTAGACAATCAGCTGAGTCAGATCTTGGAAGGCAGTTTCAAAATGGATGAAAAGAGGAAATCCCTATTCATGTGAGCATATGCTGCTGTGATATATGCATAGTAGGTTATACAATTTCAAGAATTGTTTAATGATATACAGAGTTCCCTGGCTTTTTGCAATTGATGTGTTCCGAGACCCCTCCCTCTTGCAAAATGTGAAAAACAGCAAAGTATGGACACAATATTTCTTTTATTATCTAAGTATATTGTAAACCCATATAAACCCACTCCATGCTAATATTAACCCAACTTCTATCTGTATTACTCTACACTCTAATAGAGTATTTCATGTTTTTTTGTTTTTTTTTTTAATCATTTCACCCCGAGCAAGGCGGAAATGCCACTGATGTGCAGGGGGCTACATAAATGTAAAAAGATTAATTAGAAAAGAGTGAGGAGTACAAACTAGTTAGAAAGGAACAATAGAAAGCTGAGAAAGAAGGTGCGATGACAGATACATAGGAGGAGAGAAAGGGAAGGTTATACAGGGGAGGGGAGAGAGCTAGAGGCCAGTGGTTAGTAGATGAGTATTAACTTTGCATTTAAATTTCTGGAGGTTGTAGCCGTCAGGAAAGCAAGAATACGGGAGTGAGTTCCACAGGCGGGAAGTGCGAGAGAGGAAGCTGCAGGAGTAGAATTGCTGTCTGCATTTGGCTAACCTGACTGTGAATGGGTGGGACCCAGTTGCCAGTCTGGTTGCACGGGTAAACACCTGTTGAGGAGGCATCAGTGACTTAAGCTCATCTGAGCAGAAGCCATGAAAATATTTATAGAAGAGACAGAGGGAGGCCACATTTCGACGATGGGAAAGTGGCTGCAGTCGAGTCGCCAGATCAGTACCTATCACATTACAGACTCTCCTTTGGAGCTTGTCAAGAACACTGAGGAGAATGGCAGGGGCACCTGACCATAAATGGCAGTAGTACTCCATGCACGGACGGATGGTTGACTTGTATATATGCAGGATGGATTCAGGTGGAAAAAACATCCTGGATTGACATAGTGACCCAACCTTCTTAGCAGTAGATTTTGCTATGGATTCAATATAGTGGTTCCATTTGAGGTCTGAGGACAGGGTAAGTCCGAGGAGGCGTAGTGTATTACTCTCCGGGAGAATCACCTGGTCCATGCTTATGGGAGGCAGAAGAGGTTGCCTGTAATGGTTGACAGACAAGATAAAGACTTTCATATTTATGAAAATGTATAGTAAAATATTGGTTTACAGTACAGTAGTAACTGTTGCACATAACTATGCACACTTGTAAAGTATGCAAAACTTCTCCATTCCTGTAACATATCCAAGAGTTTTACATTCTCCACAAGTGTCAGCATTTTCTGTTGCCTTTTAGGCTCACTACCAGAAGCCTTAGAAGAAACAGGGTGCTTTTTAGTCATCTTGAGGCTTAAAACAAAGCAAAAAGTCACAAGAAAATCACTTCACCCTTTCACAGTAGTTATAGAATGCAGCACAAACTCTACAAAGATGATATGCGCCATACAAAGTCAGCTTCCATGACACAAATCTTTGTGCTCTCATTGGGTGACTCTTGTCTGTCAGCCAATAGTGAGTCATGTGCAGTCGCTTGTAGGTAAAGACCAAGCAAGAAAATGAAACCCATTATGTTTACCAGCTGCAGAACTACTTCAGTGCGTATGTTTTTTTTAAAATGGTACAATATGCATTATAATTTAATAATTTTATGTTTTATGTTAACTGTTTTTAAGTGTTTTACTTTTTCTGATGAGAAAATATCTATTTTACTATTAAATACATTAAATAACATATTTTTAAAATTTTTGACTTTACACAAATTTTCCACTATTTTTCGTAATTTCCGTGATATGGAATTATATATATACTTTTAAAAGCTTACAATACAGTGAGACCATGAAAGGTGAACCACAAAATGGTAAGGAAGCACTGCGTATATATATATATATATATATATATATATATATATATATATATATATATAAACCATTCGCTGACAGGTCTGTTTTGCTGTATCACAGCTCTTCAGTGTGGCTAGATTAACCATTTGCCTCAAAATTGCATCTATTACCAGAACAAAAACCAAATTGGATTGTGAGCAGCTGATTTTCATAGAATGGTGAGAGCTTAGTTAATAAAATATTCATTAGTACTTACACCATAAAGAATCCAATTAAGATATTTCTGTATGCACATTGTGGTGCAATAGATATTGAATGAGAAATTGGAGAGCCAAGTTCAAATTCCAGTTCAATTTAGTGCATTCACTTATGCACAAATGCACCTTGGCAAAGGTATGACTCCATCTCTTCTTCTCCCAGCTAAAGATTGAATAGCAGAACAGATTGGGTTTTATAGCCTTGGTTGGCAATCAGTCTTCAGTCTACTGCAGAAAAAAATGCCAACCTGTGTGTGTGTGTGTGTACATCTTGACATGGTGTAATGGTTAGAAAGCTTGTCTAGCTAGAATTATTACAAGTGAGTAGTGAGTTCAATCTTCACTGGGTGCCCCATTCTTTTGCCTTTGTGTCATGTCTAAGATGCTCTGAGAAAATCCCCCCTATACATACACATACTCATTCATATATATATCAGATATGAACATTTTTCAGATAATTTTAATAGTTCTAGAAAGCTTGTCTATTATTTTCTTTTGAGGCATTTAAAATAATGTTCTTAAACCATGATACTGATATCATGTATCAGTATTAATGTTTTTAGATATTTTAATATTGGTAGATAAAAGTATTCTACCTGTACTCATATTTCATTTATAATGTAAATTATAACATCCAATACTTGAAACTCTCATTATGAAAACAACCAACCTAAATTAAACAAAGTCTATTTTAGTCTCAGATGTATAGGTGGTGTAATGTTTTGTAGTTTAGAATGAGAAATTAGTCAGGTGAGTTCGAATACCAGTCAAGTTTGTTACATTCAATTTCACACAAACACTGTTGGGAAAGATATGAATCCCTCTCTTCTTCCCCAGCTATAGATTAAGTAGTATGGAAGAGCTCACTCTTAAGCCTTGGTTGGCAGTTAGTCTAGAAAAAGGACAACTATGAATTAAAAACTAGTTCTTCATGGGGCTGGCAACCTAGTTGCTATGTAAACTACAGCAGCAACACCTAATGTGTTGAGAACTGCGGCCCCATACTCCTCAGTGATTTTTGACAAGGTTTGAGTAATATTTCAGTCTAAGAAATTATGTTTTAAACATAATGATCAACAGATATACTGATCAAATTTATGCAATTGTTACATATACATAATAACACTGTCATGGTTTTAACATGGGAATTTGAAATACAGACATTTTCAGATTTGGTTGAAATTTGATTCATACCACAAAAAGGACATCTTGGGACATCTTTCATTAATGAATAGCTAAAGATATATTCTCAAATATTATTCATACTCTGTATATCAAAAGAAATCTCAAAAGAGAAAAAATATCTTTTCTGTTCTTTCTAGTTTTCTGTGTCTATTGAAAAGAAAATGTTTGAATATTTTACAGAATGTGTGGCTACCAGAAAATGGCAAACCTTAACATATTTTGATGACCAGAACTAAGTAGGGCTGGTTTGAACTGTATGAGTATGAAACCTTAACAGTAATGGATTGTCTTTAAGTTTTTAAAACAAAACTGAAAAAGCACAAAAACAATCAATAATGATGCAGCAATAAAAAAAGGTGAGGATACTTCTCTATTTCCAGATTCCTTGGTTTCAGCAGTGAAGCAGGCCACCACATAATGAGATTTATTCTCTATCTCTCTCTACCTCATACTCCATATGTGCACTGAAATAAAGTAAAGAAAAGGTACCTGAAGAGAATTGTCTGACTTTCATTCAGTCTGTAATGTGAGTTCTTGATATAGCACATTGTCAATAAACCACAAAAATCTGAGATAACACAGGGGTCATTATGCTCAGGGACAGGTGTCCTAGTGACAACATATCCAACTGAGCTCTCACATGCTCCAATAAAATTGTGAGGGCTGACTAGCCCGCCACACTTTACCAGTAATGATAATTAACCGGAAAAACTGTTGTATAAATCCACTTCATTCCTGCAACTCATCCACCATAGCCCCTGATCTTTTAGTTACCTCCTGTCTTAGTTCTTATATGTTATTTATTAACCAACTGATATTTGCCCTATTCTTTGCTAAATCCAATCTTGTCATATTCAGTATGGATATGCATTCTCTTACCACCTGAACTCGGATTGTTTGATCCTTTTCTACTTCTCCTGGTTTTTTCCTTATAGCCTTGACATCACCATCAGTCACTGTTCCAAACAGGACACACAGCACTTTTTTAACAATAAGTACTACTACCCACTTTCTTCTTGTTCAATTCCCTTCAAATAATTCCTCATGACTTTTCACTGGGTCTCCATTGTAATTGTCTCCAGTTCCAGAGAGTACAATAAGATACCTCTTCTCCTTGGAATATTTTTGTGCCACCTTCACTCTGGCCATTCTCCACTTCCTTATCTCACTCTTTAGTTTGTTCAGTAGTAATTTGTATGGGTTCAAATCCATTACAAAAGTGACCAACCATTTTGACCTGGTTATTATTAGTTTACTTGTTTTCTTAAAAACTGTATTTTTACTGTGTTTTCAAGCTCCCTCATCATTATCAGTCTTTATACGCCAACCATTCCTACAAGGGTAACAAGATTTCCTTGTTTTTACACCTCTAGCCACTTATTGTTTGTTGATTTTCATACTAAATGACTTTAGGGGACTCCGATTTCTTCCTTCTGTTCATTTCCTGACCTTAACCTTTCTCTTTTCTTTCAAATCTACCTTTAATCGACTCATGAAGTTTAAGGTGTGCAGCACTCCCACCCTAAAGGTCATACTTTATCAATACTATTGTCAGACAAGCACATGCATCCATGCATGGACCAACAACAGCACCAGCAATTAATTTCCTCTGTCCTTCATGATGTACTAACCACATCTCCATCCTCCCAAACTAGCACTTTCTGTTAGTTACTGAATAAGGTTTTGAACAAGCCTGGCACTATTGTGCACCAACACCAAACCCATTCATTCTACTCAGTTCAGAGCCTTATTTTCTTACTGAGATTCAGGGTTCCCTGCCCATCTCAACCTCTTCTTAAGAGGTAACTCTAGCTCAATTTGTAGCCATTTTTCCTCCCTTAACCCTTTTTGGAGTTAGGTAAGAGGTATTTCGTCCTCCTCCTCCCACTCACTTAACTCTTCCTCTTCTTTGGGAAGTTTCGAGTTGTAACCCTAGACTTCACTGATGGAGTTCCTTGCTCCTCCTATGGTCTGCTGGTGACAGTAGGACCAAACAGTCACATCACAAGCCCCTCCATGTGATGACAAACAAACAGATGATGAATAATGAATGATCACCACTGACCAATACCAATGAACCCTGTGCTGGTACTCTGTCCACCTTGCTAGGTTTGCTATCAACAACTTCTGGTTGTTGTCTTATCTCTCTTTCTTCTTGCAATAGAGTCCTCGTCTATTTCCCTTTCTTCTGGCTCCACAAGGGTTGCTTTCATCATCCTTGCCTTCTTGGTATTTGGTTTACTTACTTCCCAATTAGCTGTCTTAGCTAATTTCAGATCATTGGCATGACCCTTTCTGACTTGGCCTGCCATCAGATCCCAGATTATGAATGACACTGGTCCTATCTGTTCCACTTCTATAATAGGGTTCCTACCTCTGGTTCAGCTTTCCTTCTCTCAAATAAATTCTGTAGTACACTGGGTCTCCAATCCTTCATTCTACCTCCTTTCTTCACTCTTTCATTTCTTTTTTTTTCTGTGCTCTGATTATCCTCCTCTGTGCTTGGATGAATAATTTATGCTGTTGTTCGATTATCAATTGGTGATGGTCTTCTCCTACATACTTCCTACAGGGTTTTATTAAATTATCTGCCAGCCAGACCACATCTCTCCCAAATAACATGTAATAGGGTGAGAATTTAGAGGTTCCATTAATTGCAAACCTTACATCTGTTAGGGCTTGTGTCAGATACGGGTCCCAATTCTCAGTGTTATCACTTGCCAACTTGGTTAACACATCTCCTAAGGTCGTATGGAATCTTTCTACTTTTGCATTACTCTGGGGATGGTAGAGGGGTGTGGTTATGTTCTTCACTGTAATGCTTGCCAGGACCTCTATCATTATTTTGTTCACATTTTTCTGGTCTATTATCTGTGACCATCTGCACAGGGACACCATACCTAGGGAATATTCCATTCATCACTAATTCATCTACTGTCTGTGCTTTCTTGTCTGGCACAGTGTATGCCTCAGGCCAGTTTGTCAGCCAATCAACAAAGCTCACTATATAGACATTGCCCCTAGAGGTCTCCCTATATGGTCCTGAAACATCCGTACTTATCTTCTCAAAGGGAAAATTTGAGATATCTGTCCCTTCCAATGGTACCATTTTCTGTTTTCTACCTTGCGTTTAGCATACCATGCAACCTTGGACATAGTCAGTTACCTTATTATATAATCCAGGCCAATAATAATTTCTTCCCATGAGGTCACAGGTCTTATCAATCCCCATGTCCCAACTTTCCATGACATTGCTCTAATAGTTTTGATCTTAGATTCATAGGTACATATAACCTAAGTTTTACTTCTTTATCTCTTCCTGTATCACATGTTTTGGGGTCTCTCATGCCTCTACCTTTACTTTGAGGGCAACTATCTCACTGTCTCCCTGACCCTTCTCAATTTCTTCTCTCCAATGAAGATTAGTCACATTCTGTGTATCTTCCTCTGCAAATGTCTCTAACATGGGATACTCTTTCAGCCTATTTGAGTTGATCACTCCTATTTGATAAGCCCTATCAAACTTCACTCTTTGTATGGTTCTTAACAGCAGGGCCCTTCCTACTTCTCCCTTATTTATTTTTATTGTCTTCATGGCCTGATTGGCCAACACAATAGGCACAACTTCTGCTGCATCTATCATTGTTTCCCGACAAGGCTACTTCACCTTCCTCAGTGACATCTCTCTCCATGGGGACCAATTGGAGAACTCCTTTTTAATTTTCCTTTTGTCACTAGCCTTCCTCTGTCTGACACTGCAGTTCTAGGTAACTTCATTTTTTCATCAACCACCACTGTCACTGACTCCTCAATGGTGCTTCCTAATGGCATTTCTATACCATCCACAACTAACACGGTGGCGTTGAATTTAATCTGCACCTTGTGGTGATATAGCCAATCCTCCCCCAAGATCACTTCTCCACAGAGGTCGGGAGTCACATAAAATTTATGCACACCCCAAGTCCTACTTACTCTCACTGTAAGCCTCACTATTCCACTTATTCTCATAGGTTTACCATTCGCCTGACTAATATCTATATCAGGTTTTCTTATCTGCCCCCTATTCTTCAGGCTCCTATATTTTTCCTCCCTAATTAAGGAAAACAATGCCCTCGTATCTATTAGGGCCCTCACTGTTGATCCTCCCACTGTCACTGCACAGGTGAGTTTCCCCTCCTGGGTCAACAAGGAGAATACTTTAGCCATTTTCCGCCTGAGGTTATGACTCTCTGCTCACCTTTTAATGCCCTCACTGGGGGTCCATATCTGTTCCATTCTATGCCAGAGTGTTCTTGGCTGGGTTTCCTTGCCTTATTCCTATGGGGACAGTTTCTCTTCAGATGCTCTGGTTTCCCGCAAAACCAACACTTTCTTCTTGGGCAGTTTACAGCAAAATGACCAGTATGACCACATGCTTAACACTGTATTCCTTTCTTCCTTGCATGGGTCACCCTCCCTTTTACTACTGGGGAAGCCCTTTGACATTTCCATGGTTCTATTTGCTAGGAGCTGGCTTTTTTAACAGCAATCTGTGTGGTTCTTTTCCTGATCCCACACCACTTATCTCATGTCTGCACTGACTGCACTTTGTGCATCTAGGTTCGCAGAAATCTGGGGTAGCCCCATTTTGTTAAACAATCTACTGTCATATGGCCTTCACAACGACACATTCAACAGACCAGCCCAATTTAGCTAGGTATAGACTTATAGAATCCATGCCCTAATATCCAGGATCTTCTATTAGGGTCCTTCTCCCATTCCTCCTCTGGTTTAATCTCCTTCTGTTTTATCTTTTTATCCCACATAGGGGGGAGGCTTTCTTCTTTCTCCTTCCCTGTCTGACTAAATGCCTGCCTCTTGACTCTGTGCCTGTGTTCTATTCTCTAAAGTCAGAGCTTGACCAGTGACCCCCTTCTCATGTCATATCATATGCATTCATCTTGCAATAAGTTTTATTTTTAAAAGATAGGTATGAAAGTAACGGCTGGTCTTTAAAATAATCTTGGTACACCCAATATAATATTTTATTACTGTGGAATTTTCTAAAAGTAAAAAAAATATTTCATTACCTGACGAGGTGCTAATAAGATAGTACCGAAACACAATGGCTCTTGTGTTGTAGTAAACTGTGGTTTTATTATAAACTTATAATAAAAATATTATCATATATATATATATATATATCTATAGAGAGATGTAGTGTCAGTCTTCGAGTTAGTTTCATAGTGGTATGGCCGATATAATTATTGTAAATTCGTAAATAACTATATCTGCCATGCCACTACAAAACTAACTCAAAGACTACATCTCTCTCAATGGAGCTCAATTTGATCTCATTTAAATAAACACAGAGACCTACCAAAACCTATCCAGAACATGCTTGTTGACAACACAAATATCATAGCATTATCTACATGCAAAAAAAGACTAAAAATAATGGAGGCCTTATAAATAAAAACAAAAAACCCAACACTCAATAATATTGACTATGAACACACTAACAACATGCTTGTCATGTTTGGTACATAATACATATGACTACACCACATCATACATAACACCACTTACATTCTTTTACACGTAAAATAAAACTCATCCTTGAAAATGGCTAAAAGTATAGCCAAAAGCGCTTGGATAAACAAAACATTTGGACAATTTTCATATAATTTATGATCCCAAAAGAAAGAAATCATAATGAAAATCACATGAAAAATGATATAAAAAGCTTAACCCTCACACCTTGTCTATCATTTTTAATGAAACCTGCATAAAAGAAATGTATATATATTTGTATCTGTCTGCGGATGACTATATATATATATATATAAATAGATAGATAGATAGATAGATAGATAAATAGAAAATAATATGAGTATATGAGTAATGGTTACTAATGGAAGTATATTCAACAGTTAAATATTTACTTTAAAAAGTGTTCAATACAAAAGTAGACCATTAAATATATGGTAATTATTGTTATTATCATAACAATGGTACCATACAGCTTGATAGCTATTAAGTTTCAGAGTTAAAACACTATAATCATATCAAGCAGTAAAATGTAGTTAATTTATTTTGTAATATACATATAAGGAGATTTAAAAAATGAATAAATAAATAAAAATGATGAAATAAAAACAAGGTCAGATAATGAGAAGAATTAAGTGGGGTGAGAGATAATAAGATCTTAAATAATAGTGTGTATGTAAGATTGACTTGCTTGATAGTCAGCACAACCAGAATAATTAACCCTACAAAACCGGAAATTGGTAGAATTAGTAAACAAATTCTAGAGAGAGTCAACCAACAAATCAAAAATAATATTGGATTAATCGAATGGAGAACTACCACCAGGTCTTAAATTGGTTCAAACAAATTAATAACAAACATAAATGCTCATTTATCCAATTTGATAAAATGGATTACTACTCCTCCCTTTCAAAGGATTTGTTTACAATTACCTTGGACTTTACTTTGGAAATTTCAGACCTCACTAGTGTAGAAAAAAAAATATAATTCTGAACTCAAAACAATCCGTCTTCATCCATAATAATGAACAGTGGATAAAATTGAATTCCGAGAACCCATTTGACATTGCCATAGGAACACTGGATTTTGCTGAATCATCAGACCTTGTGGGTCTTTTTATTTTGTACAATCTCACAGCTCATTGTGACAATAATATAAGAAATATTGGATTGTATAGAGATGATGGTCTCATGATTATTCATAACCACAAAAGTAGATAGAATTCATAAATAATTACCTAGAATGCTGAAAAACTTTAATCTTAAAGTAACAGTAAATACCAACCTTACAAAAATTTGACTTTTTAGATGTTATAATTGACTTAATTAATACTACTTACTCACCATATGTAAAGCATAATGCTGATCATATTTACATGCATCCTAAATCAAATCATCCACCATCCATTATTAAACATGTACCACATTCAGCTGAAAATAGAATAAACAATAATTCCTCCACTGAAGACATTTTCTATCAGCATAGCCATTCCTATAATATAGCTCTAAAAAACAGCAGCTATAATTGCAAGGATATTAAATATCATAAACAAATTAATTTAATACTAAACATAATTGAAATAGGAAAATAATTTAGTATACATCACCATTTAACCAAATGGTTAGTACCAAGTTAGGCAATAAATTCCTTAATCTAGTTCAAAAACACCTCCCAATTAATAATCCACTTAGCAAAACTTTTAATAAAAACATACTGAAACTTAGTTATAGCAGCACCAATCATCTTGATATTATAATAAAAAAAAACACAATAATAAAATTCTAAAACAACATTATAATATTAATTATAACCAACATACTGTTGTGAGGTCGTTGGAGGAAGTCGACCCTGCAAACTTGAATTTTTTGATAAGTGTGAAACAGCCAAGACAATGAGGAAACAAAGGCAGAGGTAAAAACAATAACAAACTTGGTTTTTATCTATGTAAGTTGGTACAGGATGTAGTTCGGGTTTGCTCCAGGTCCGAAGGGTAGTAGCCTCTATGGAGTTGGTGCGGTGAGCGTTGAGATTATGTCCAGTGCCAAGTCGAGATGTGGCGTTTGTTGCAGTAGCTGGTCGGCTGGAGATGCTGGATGAGTCGCCTGGCTGATTCAGGATGTTCTGTCTTTGGGTCTAGGTTGAAGTGGCGAGCGTGGAAGTGAGCTCATGCCGATTTGACTGCCAAAGCAGGATCAGGACCAGAAGCTGGTGTGGCGACTTCGATGGCTGATCAACTGCCGGGAAGCAGGATCAATGCCAGAAGCGGGTATTGCGACTTTGATGGCTGATGTGACTGCCGGGAGGCAGGATCAGGGCTGAAAGCACAGGGTGTTATGCTTGGATAACTCCGAAATTTTTGGGTGAAGCGAGGCTGGTGGTAAGCGAATGTGTTCAGTCAACTACTCCCAGATCAGTTGGAGTAGAAAAATGCGAAATAATAATTGCTCCCTATGTCGTTTGGTATTTTGGGGAGCGCAGCCTAATTCGATGTGTATTATGACAGTTTTAGGCTTGAGTGTATTCACTAAATTGTTTTGTGTCGCACGTGTAGTTGGATTTTCTTTACGGCGGGTCTTAAAAGTCCGCCATTGTTTGTGAAGGTCAGAGAAAGGCTATTAGCTGCTGCTGTTGCTGTTATGGTCATTTAAGGTCAAGAGATGGCTAATAGCTGCTGCTGCTGTTATAGTCGTTTCTTTTTAGGAGCAGCTGTTTGTGGCCACGACAATACCATAAGTAATGACAATAACACAAGTTCCTGCAACTGTAGGACCTCCTACCTCTACCAAAAAGCTGACTGGGATGCCTTTCGTGATTTCCTCTGCGACGTCCCTTGGGGAAAAGTGTTCGACCTATCAGTTGATGACTGTGTCTCTGAGGTCTCATCATGGGTGAAAGCTGGCATTGATGCCTTCATACCCACCAGGAAGTATTGTTTAAAACCCCATTCCTCTCCGTGGTTCTCTCCGACCTGCTCGGCCGCCATTGCCCACAGGAACCATTACTTTCATCTATTCCAGAGACAGTCATCTGATCACAATAGGCGCCTGTTCATATCTGTTCGCAATGAGTGCAAGAGAACCCTAAATGACGCCAAATGGTTGTTTGCTGAGAGAATGCGACAGCGCATAGCTGACCGCAAGTTCAGCTCCAAGGACTATTGGAGGATTTGCAAACAAGTGCTCAACAATAGGAAATTCTCAATACCTCCTTTAATCCATGAATTTGAGGTTCTCATGTCATCTGCGGGCAAAGCACTCAGCTTTGTCCGCAGATTCTCATCCAACTCCACATTTGACTCATCCAGAGTACACCCACCCGACTTCCCTATTAAAACTGAGGCCAAACTGCACAACGTATATATTACCCTGACAGTAGTATCCAGAGTAATTTCAAAACTCGACCCCCATAAGGCGAGTGGAGACGATGGAATCCCAGTGATAGTCCTTAAGAGGTGTGCTCCTGAACTTTCCTCTGTCCTCTCTAAACTATTTAACTACTACCTTTCTGCTTCCTGCTTTCCTGCATGCTGGAAGTTCTCTTCAGTCGTTCCTGTATTTAAGAATTGTGGTGAACCCTCGGACCCATCCAACTATCACCCTATCAGTCTTCTACCAATATTCAGGAAAGTATTCGAGGCCATAAACAATGCTGAAATAGTTCATCATCTCACTGCCCACAAACTCTTCTCTGACAGGCAATATGGATTCTGCTTTGCCAGGTCCACGGCCGACCTGCTAACAACTGTAACGGAGTACATGCTACAGTCCCTTGATGAGTTTGATGAGGCTCGTGCGGTTGCTCTGGACATCTCCAAGGCTTTCGACAGGGTTTGGCACTCTGGCCTCCTATGCAAACTATGGGGTTACGGTATTACCAGTCGCCTGCTTGACCTAATCCAATCTTTCTTAAACAACCACAAAATGAAGGTTGTTTTGAATGGGCGCACCTCTTTGTTCCTACAGCACGAATGCTGGTGTCCCACAGGGGTCTATCCTGGGCCTGACGCTCTTCCTTATTTTCATCAATGACCTCCCAGATGAGATCAAGTCCCAAGTAGGCATCTACGCAGATGACACTACAATATACTCCCGCATCAGTAAGAAACCTCTTGTGGTGGAAAGACATAATCTCGCTGCTGACCTTGAATGGGATCTACACTCTGTGGTGAACTGGGGCAAGAAGTGGCTTGTCAACTTCAATTCGTCTAAGACCAAGCTGTTGTCTGTCAACCATTACAGGCAACCTCTCCTGCCTCCCATTGGACCAAGCGATTCTCCCGGAGAGCAATACACTACACCTCCTCGAATTACCCTATCCTCAGACCTCAAATGGAACCACTATATTGAATCCATAGCAAAATCTACTGCTAAGAAGGATGGGTCACTATGTCGATCCAGGATGTTTTTTCCGCCTGAATCCATCCTGCATATATACAAGTCAACCATCCGTCCGTGCATGGAGTACTGCTGCCATTTATGGTCAGGCGCCCCTGCCGTTCTCCTCAGTGTTCTTGACAGGCTCCAAAGGAGAGTCTGTAATGTGATAGGTACTGATCTGGCGGCTCGACTGCAGCCACTTCCCCACCGTCAAAATGTGGCCTCCCTTTGTCTGTTCTATAAATACTTTCATGGCTTCTGCTCAGACGAACTTAAGTCACTGGTGCCTCCTCAACAGGTGTTTACTTGTGCAACCAGACTGGCAACTGGGTCCCACCCATTCACAGTCAAGTTAGCCAAATGCAGATGACAATTCTACTCTTGCAGCTTCTCTCGCACTTACCGCCTGTGGAACTCGCTCCTGTATTCTTACTTTCCTGATGGCTACAACCTCCAGAAATTTAAATGCAAAGTCAATACTCATCTACTAACCACTGGACTCTAGCTCTCTCCCCACCCCCATATAACCTTCCCTTTCTCTCCACCTATGTATCTGTCATCGCACCTGCTTTCTCAGCTTTCTATTGCTCCTTTCTAACTAGTTTGTACTCCTCACTCTTTTCTAATTAATCTTTTTACAGTTATGTAGCCCCCTGCACATCAGTGGCATTTCCGCCTTGCTCGGGGTAAAATGATTAAAAAAAAACAAAAAAAAAACTTATGTCCTATGCAAAATAAATGCCTTACAGATTCCATTGCATACCAGCTACTATCACAACCAATGAAAATCCTAATATTACCAAACATTATATCTGATGTACTAAGAATAATTTTTTTAAATCTTGATTTTATCAGCATAACTTATCTTTCAATAATAGAACATAAAGAAATTCTACTTCTCTCTCTAAATACTACTGGCAATTGAAAAATGCAAACAAAACTCCTACAGTTAAATGGAAAATATTAACTAAAGCTAGAACATGTAAATCTTTACATGAAATATGTTTCCTTTAGTTACAAGAAAAAATGCAAAGAACAAATTCCCCAAAACTGACTTATTAAACCAATGTAATGAAATAACTCATTTCTGTAATCATAAAATCTTTCATATCCTTAAATATATCTGAAATTATCTTAAATTTATTTAATATTTTGTTTTTTTATTCATTTTATTACTTAAATAATTTTAGCATATTGAACTAGAAATTTCTGAATTAATATTATTAGTTTATTTTTTATTTGTACTTATTAAATAATCCACTTATTAATCAAAAAAATTTGCTTATTGAATTGTTAATTTTTTAATTGCCTTTATTATTTTATTTGTGCTTATGAGCAAATTCCCTTATAACTCAAGAAACTTACCTTATTATACTGGCTATTTGTTTTAAATTACTATTATTTTATTTGTCCTTATGATAATTTTAAAAATTTAGAAATTTTAACTAGTAATTTTTTAATTAATATTATTATATTATTTTATTTGTACTTATGAACAAATCCCCATCAGTACATATTTTAATATCTCAATTCATTATTCTTATCTTTCTGTTAGTTTTTTTTTTTTCATTTATTTTATCTTTTCCAACATTTGAATTCATCTTCTCTCTTCCTTTTTCTTTTTTCTTTTTATTTATTATCTTTTCTGCTTTATTTTTTTCATCTTCCAGCTTAAAATTTGACATATCTGGATTTCCACAGGGAAACATTTGCTACGAGACCATCAAGCAAGTCATACACACACAATTATTTCCCATCCCACTTAATTCTTCTCATTGGCTGACCTTGTTTTTATTTCTTCATATTTATTTATTTTTTAAATTTCCTTATCTATATATTACAAAATAAATCAACCACATTTTAATGCCTGATGATGGTGTTTTAACACTGGAATTTTATAGCTATCAAGTTGCAGTATGTCATTATTATTATTATAATAATTACCATATATTTATGCTCTACATTTGAATTAAACACTTTTTAAAGTAAATATCTAACTGTAAAATATACTTCAATTCGTAACTATTACTCATATTATTATTATTATATTTGCATACATATATATATATATATATATATACACACACACATATATGTATATACATACATATACATACATATATATATATATTCACACACATATACCTATGTATATGTACACACACACACATATATATATATATATATATATATATATATATATATATATATATGTGTTGAGTATGACATCCTGTCATATGATAACCACTACTCCATTAATTGACTGTCTGTGAGCCCATTGATGACTTTTTATTCCTGCTAGGGATTTGCATATCTTTGAGCAGATTTGATACACATAACCATCAGCACTAGTTGAGATGACAGATAAAGTGCTAACATCACTGTGAAATTTCTTGTGATACGTAAGACCACCAGCAAATTGGCAAACTTCAGAACAGTGGGAACATGAAAAGTTCCCATCCTGGGACTCAGTGCACAGAATGAGAGGAACAGCAGGTGTAGATGGATTGCTTTCATGCTATTTCATGTGATTAACTAGACCCACCTCTGAGAGTAACATCCAGTCACACACCTCACAGACACACAGATCTCTACAATTGGCTGGCAGAGGTTCCCAGTTTTCTGCACGCTTTCTTGAACTTTGCCCGGTCTGCTCTGGCTGCTTCAAAAAGTTCAGCACCCTTGGAAATCACATCCCTCCACCATTCACAATCAGATGTTAGGGATTACCAATCATCAACTCTGACCCCAAAATACAAACTGCATTATATGAAATTGATATAAGGTCCAGGTTTCAGAGGCAAAGAGTAGGGTTAATAACACACATATTTTATACACAGACACTTTAGTTGCCACAGTTAAAAACCATCCAACCAGACTATTTTCTAACTTTCCAAAGAACCCAGAGACCTTGCTTAAGTGAGCTTTCGTTAGATAATGTGCTACCAAAGTAGACAAACTACTTGAATACTTCAAGATGCTTCCCATCGACAAAGATTAGGTTCCATATAAAGATTGCCAGAAGTGGGATTGTACATGAGTTTGGTTTTCTTCATGCTGATTGTCAGTCTGAAGCAGATACAAGCAGTCCATTACTGACTGCATATTCTCCAAAAAAATGTACAACTAAGTCAGCATCATCAACACACACACACACACACATATATACACACACTTATACACATATGCACACACACACACACACACACACATATTTGTTACATCACCAAGGTAACAGAAAGATGTGTGCTGAGTATCTACAGCACAATATCTGTGCTAAGGGATATTATTACAAATAAGGCAAACACCAGAAGACAGAACAACAATTACTAAAAGAGAGGGGAAGTTAAGTCCTTAGAGTTGCAGAGAGCACAGCCTGATAGTAATTGTCAATGATACTCTGAAAATCACAGACTGCTATTAGCCTTTATTTTTATAGCTACCTCAGTGCACAGACCATTCCATCTTGAGAACATCAGAGAGGTGTTAGCTGCTCTACAACACACACACACATATATGTGTGTGTGTGTGTGTGTGTGTGTGTGTGTTTTCGTGTATACCAACACCAACATTTCAGTTGTTTTTTTAATCTGCCAGTGTAAAAGAAACACCCTAACTTTTGTAAACAAGAGACTGCCAAAAATCAGATCTTTCAGTTCATGTTAAATTTTCTTAACAAGTATATCATATCTAGATTGATGTCATTTGAAAATTAAAAATGCACCTCTCAGTGTTCATCCCATTGCTCTAACCCAAGTTCCCATCAAGTGCATTTCTGCTTGTTATTGTTTTCCTCACTTAAAAAAAAGAAACCAATTCTCACAAATTGAATATTTTAAAGTACTTTTTTCTCATTTTTTATTACCTGAAACCTCCTCCAGTCATCACAGACTCATTGAAATCCTCTTTTGTTCTCGTTATTTGGATGTAATTCACCTATTTCTTTTTTTAAACTTTTTTTTTTATTTTGCTTCTTTTATTCTATTGTTCAAATGAGGAGGCACAAGTATTCTCAGTTCTTGTTTTTGGTTTCTGAACATGGCATTTCTCCAAGAACAAGCACATTTTTTTCCTTCTTTTTATGTGAGTGCGAAAATTTCCCTCTACAGATGCTGATCAAAAATATTACTTCCCGTCTGTATATCTAATCAACCACTGACAATATTTTAATAATATATTCAAATATATTTATTTAATAATACTAATAAACAAGTGCCAAATGTTTAGAGATAGCTATTTAATAATATTTAGCTCCCTCTTGCTTTGCTTGAATGATATGGTAGGTAAATTGTAATATGCTTGAATCCTTGCAAGGATATGTTAACACTTTTCAGGGCTGTCTATAACAGAGTTTTATATATGTGCAGAGAACTTATCAATGTCTGCAACATATATGATCAATGGGGTCTAAATTTTGTGAATGTCAGTGCAGTATCTGGAAGTCATTAAAATCTTCCTTCTTAAATTGTACAAAAAATAAACTTGGAAATGTAAAACTGATGCTAATGCATAGGGTTCTACACCTATGAGGCAGTATCAACATGTTATATATTAAGAGAAAAGAAGGAGAAATAATACTAGATACTATCAAGTATAGAATCAACTCCTAAATAAAAATAACTAAAAAAAATACCCAAGATGGAGTTGTAGTGAACACGAAATTAAAAGCAACTATCTTCTCTTCTTCACTTTTCACAAATATTCATAATTACATGTGAAATCCTAATTTTGACATATAGGAAAAGGATTGATCCTATACCGAAAGAAAAAACAAAGCCAGATTTCGTGATCCAATGTTAAATTAATTTTCTAACCAAGGAAAGGAAGTGATTTGCAAAACTGAGAGAAAAGTTAGCAATCCAGTGTGAAAAACTAAATGGCTATAAAAACACAAAGAAAGTTAGAATCAGTCAGTCAGATGGGAGCAGAAATTAGAAACGAAACCAGACTGCAAGATGTGATTAAAGAAATTTTAATCTGCTGTCTTGGACATAAAGTTCCATCACACATTCCTTCTCCTTCTATTTATTGTGTGCTATTTTCCTTTACCTCTTCTTCTCCATCCTCAACATTCTCACAGTCAACAAAGAAGAAGACAATGATGACAACACCAACAACAAGATACTTCAACTGACTCCTAAAAAAACTAATGTCCGATAAGTACAATTTCCTTTATTGCTTCACCTTTCTTTTCACTTTCTTGCTGGCCATAAAAAAAGAAAGGAACACAGACTTTATTAGTAATCTGTTAATCTTTCTATTTTCACCTATTTTTCTACTTAAGACTACAAGCTCTGGATTCACTTAATTCCTTACCACTATTTCTCTTTGAACACTTAACTTCTACAAATTGATGTTATTCTGTTCTGTTAATAAAATTCTACTTTGACATACAAACGAAATACTTTTATTCTTCCACAAATCCACTTTCTGATGACCTTCTGATAAACCCTTAAGTTGTAGGGAGTTTGGTTATGTTTGACACAAGGCCAATTTAATAAACATTCAGCCATCTCCCTACCACTTCAGAGTAAGGAAAAACATTTTACAAATAAAACTTGCACCAAAAGAAAAAAAAAGATGAACTAAAAACTAGAAAACACAAGAATGAAGAAATTAAACAACTGTATAGACAACTCAGAAAACAACCCAAGAGAATATCAGATAAATCTTCATTTACATGATGATGGTGAAAACCTGAAGTGAGAAACTGAGTTACTCTCAATAGCTGCACAAAAGAAGCTATAAGGACAAATTGTATAACTTGCAGGATAGAAAATAATACAAGAGAATATCAAATGCAGACTATGTAGAAACTGATGAGACAATCAAGTACACATGAAACAAATGTAACAAATTTGCCTTAAAAAAGACAAGAATAGATGGGAATGGGTAAGAGTGGTGATCCACTTAGAGCTCTACAAGTGACAGTATTTTGATCATACAATGGTATATGCACTGTCCAGAATTTGCCCTGGAAAATGGAACATAAAATCCTCAAGGATCTTGAGAATTAAATGGATCATGTAATCTGAGTTAGAAGATCGGACTGAGTATTTGTAAACTAAGATAAAAATAACATGCCACATAGTGAAAAGATGGGTAAGTCATTTGACTTTGCCAAGGAGGTGAACAAATTCTGAAATGTTATGGTGACAGTAATACCAGACGTTATCAGAGCACTAGGAATAGTTATGAAGAATCTAGTGAAAAGACTGGAGGAACTAGAAATCAACAAAAATTCTTAGCCACTAAATATGGCTGGAGCATACAATGGCCTAAATGTTATAAACAAGGCAATAAGAATGAAGACAACAGTGCAAAAATTGTTGATGCTAAATAAATGAACCCAATGTTTTTTTACTTTTTACACATAGGTATAATGGGTCGCGATGCAAAATGTGATTCTTACTGTGGGTTAAAGTAAAAAAAAGTTTGCAAAACACTGATCTAGATGATAGTATTGCTAGAAACAACTGGAATATTAAGAGTACTAGAGTATCAAAGTGATTTGTTGTTGCTTACTCTACAGTGTAAACTACCAGTTAATATTAATGTGAGGATTCAATGAGTAGAACATAATAATTATAAAGCAACATTAAGTAACATAACATGGGCCCAATCAGATTATTTGTTTACAAATTAGTTATTTAAGTGAAGCTACTGTTGCAAATTTTCAAAACAATGGAAAAATCTGAATTTCGTGTGCTGATAAAGCATTGCTTTCTGATGGGAAAAAATACTGTTCAAGCAAAGCAATAACTTGATAATTGTTGTTCGGACTCTGCTTCATCGAAAACAATGGTTAAGAGGTGGTATGCTGACTTTAAATGGGGTTGCACAGACAAAAATAATGCTGAATACTCAGGTCGCCCAAAATCAGCAGTTGTCCTGGAAAACACTAAAACTAGTCTTGTCTGATAATAAATTGAAGTTGTGTGAGATAGCAGAGGACAAAAATAATGCTGAATACTCAGGTTGCCCAAAATCAGCAGTTGTCCTGGAAAACACCAAAACTAGTCTTGTCTGATAATAAATTGAAGTTATGTGAGATAACAGAAGAGTTGAACATATCAGAAAGCAGTGTATTCATCATTTTACATGAACATTTGTCAATGAGAAAGCTGTGTTCAAAGCTGTGCCATGATTGCTCACAGTTGATCATAAACAACAATGTGCTGACAATTCATAGCGTTGTTTGCAACTGTTTCAATGCAACAAGAAGTTTTTGCATAAATATGTGACGATAGATAAAACATGGATCCACCATATACAAATTCTGTGAGTGCATTTGCAATGCCTTCAGCCAAGAAACCTTTAGAGGCTTTTCCCATTTCGCCCTGTTCTATTACCAATTTTTTCAACATATCTTGTTGCAATATCATTTGCGTTTGGAAATCTATAATCACTTTTTGTTGGTCTTCCTGTTGCTTTAACATTTGCTGTTGAAGCTCTATTTGTACTTTTCGTTGTATTTCTTGTTGTTGCATCAACATTTGGACTGCTTCTCTGAGTGTTTTAGTTAATCCGGCTAATTGATCCATATTTTTTCTTTTTTTTTTTTTTATATGTGTATAGCTGACGAATAAATTGTATTTAATGGTAAGCAATAATGCACGTAGTTTCTTTATGAGGTGGGTAAAAAGAAAACTACCTCTCACCTTAAGTTATTCTTTTATGCGTCAATTTTCCAGATTTTTCTCACTAAATTGATATTTGGTGAGCTTTGCCGAATCTTTGTTCAAACTGGTCTTTCAGCTAGTCGCAAACCTTTGTTGTCACTCTGTTTTATTGGCGTACCTCATGTAAATGTGAATTTGACTTTGCCAAATCTGTTATCTTGGGGTATCCACGTAAGTGTGAATTTGACATTGCCAAATCTGTTATATTGGGCTTACCCCACGTAAGTACAAATCCTTCGTTGGCAAATCTGTTGTATTTGGCATGTTCCCATGTAAGTAGAAATTCTTCGTTGGCAAATCTGTTGGCTTGGGGTATCCCCACATTTGTTCGAATTCTTCGTTGCCAAATCTGTGCGACGATTCCGGGTTTTTTTTTCTTCCCATGTGAGTTACAAATCCTTCATTGCCAAATCTGTTGTGGCGACTGACTTGAATTTTTTCTCTCCACGGAGGGGATAAACAGAGAAAGAATAGTGCAAGAAATAACTCTTAACACTGAAAATATATAAATAGAGATTTATTATACCTCAGTACCATAAACCAAATACAAGTACACCCAACGAACAGTTAACACGAATAACAATTAAGAAGGCAATGTCTCTGTATAGGACGTATGTGTCCGTCTTGAGTAGTAGGTTTCCATCTAGTGACGTCTAACTCTCGTCTAAGGCCGATGGCTGTCAACTCTCGTATTATGATGAATAATCTTGATCACTCCCATGTAATGATGAAGACTCTAGTATAGTCACGAACACACTCGATCTATCTCAAGGGCTTTCTGTAGTTAGTTCTCATCTAGGTCTTTTATGACCCGGGCCATACCCATTCCGGGGTAGGACCAGGATATTCTTCTACAACAATATTCCTCCAGAACACAAAATATATCTTTTTTTATAATCACTCCACCCCAATCAATGCTGGACTGGCACTGGTGCACAGGGGGTTACAATGAGAGAAAATACAAGATACAGAGGATATTGAAGAAAGGATAAGAGTAAGATGGGAATGAAGGAGACAGAAGATAGCAATTCATGTTGCTTTTAAATTTTTGGAGATTGTAGCTTTTGGGAAAGCAAGCAAACAGAAGGGAGTTTCCAAACAGGACCTGTGAGAAAAAAACTGTTAGAGTAGAAGAGGCGATTACATTGAATTGTTTCAACAGTAAAAGGGTGGGACCTTGATGCCAATCTAGTAGCACACATAAATACATGTGGTCAAGGAGCTAGGGAAAAAAGCTTGTCGGAAAATACTTGTTGAAAATACAGAAAAACGCCACATCATGTCGGTGAGAAAGCAACTGAATGTAAGCTGCTAAGTTAGGATCAATTATATTGCAGATCCTCTTTTGGATTTTGTTGAGAACTTCAAGATGAATAGCAGGAGCATCAGATCAAATATGGCAACAGTATTCAATGCATGGATGAATGGTAGATTTATAACTATGCAAAATAGATTCTGACAAGAAAAACTTCCACAGTGACCCAAACTTTCTAGCACTAGATGCAACTAAAGATTCATTGTAGCCATTCTACTTGAGGTCATCTGAGAGAGTGAGGCCAAGGAGGTACAGTGTGTTACTCTCTAAAAGATTAGCATTATCCATTCTGATAGTAGGCATGGATCAAGACACATGATTTATATTTATGTATGCTGATATAGTTTTTGTCAAAGTGTCTAAAAAGTTCACCAGTAAACTGGAGTTCAACAGGCACAGAGAATCAGTGAGTGAAAGCAAGAGAAAACAACTTTTATTCAGGTACTATTACTATTCTGCACAATAAGAACAGTTATATCATTCACCATCCAGCATTTTAAATAAAATGAGAACTCAACAACAAGTTATATTTCAAAAGTTCTACCACCAGATAAAAAAACTATAAATAAAGCAGCATTTTTTAAAATTTGTTGTATTCAGCCTATTATAATACAAGTATGACTACGTCTGACCATTTTATAACATTATAATAGTTAGATACTTGTCTGAATTAAATACATGATACAAGTGCAGTATTTACATTTTTTGGATTATTGGCCTCATCTTTGTTGCCATTTGTATGACGTTTTAGTCATTGTATGCTCCTAGCACCTGAAGAAGGCCAAAGCATACAACAGCCGAAACATCATACAAATGTCAACAAAGATGAGGACAATAGTCCGAATAATGTAAATGCTGTAAATACTACCTCATCTCAGAAATATAGACAAAGGATACAAGTGAATTTGCTGAAAAGAAAATTTGCTCACCTTCATGTCACATTTGACTAACTGAGCAGGTAAGGTAGCTATAAAAGAATAGTTTTCCCAAATACTCTCTTGCCCACCTGCTTCTCATTTTGTCCAATATTAATATTCAATGACACCAGAAGGGAAGTTTTCTTTAACAGCAGTAAAATCTTTTGTAAACCATAGCCATCCATCCTGTTCACGTGACCTGGTAACATAAAAGAAATACTAATTGAATAATACTTTACAAAATTACAAATATTCATTTTTCATGAAACTTTATTTTTTTCTCACATACTTGTTTTAGAACTCTTTTTCATGATTGATTTTTCTCAGATCAATTTGCATATTAACTTTTTTTTCATCTGCAGAATTAATTTTATGCCACAAACAGATTCAAAATAATCAATTAACATGACTTGAGTATTAAACATTTAATGCTTACAGAACTGACTGAGAGTAAGGAGGAGGTTCTTATCAATTTTTTTATTCTACACACACACACACACACACACACACACACATATATATATATGAAAAAAGAAAAAATAGCATTTCAGGCTGGGATCTGTAGTTCTGGTTGGCAGCTACTCTAAGAGAATAACATCCCTGAATTAAACAATGATTGGGAGTTGGACTAAGAACTTTACCTACTGCTACTGAAATCGCAGAGGTACCACCTAGTGTAGTTTGGCTGTGACAATATGCTTAACAGGGAGTCTACATGTTCAAGAGGAGGGTAAATGCATGATCTTTGTTGTTTGAAACTTTGCATATAACCTCTGACCTCTTGGGTGCTGTTTTTTTAATATTGGTTATTAATAACTTGGTAGGAAATAAGGTGACTCAGAATATAAAAGAGGAAAATAATTATAAATGCTTGGAAATAGGCTGTTTCTGGTTTAATAAAAAAGGGTTTTGCAATGCTTACCATAGAATTATAGCTATTTATAGTAGTTTAGTAAATTATCAGTTATGGATTAGTTGTTTATCTTACAACATTCATTCTAATTATATATCAGTATACTTAGTTTGGGTGAATATTAGCTTTGTGTAACAATTAACAGAAAATGCACCAAGTGCTGATAAGTATAAAATAAATCTTTATATAACACAATATAATAATACAGGTAAATAAGGTGGAAGTTGGAAGTTTCAAGAGCTCAAGTGTACAAGTCATGGTGAGAAAGAGAGAAAGAGTCTGAGAGGAAGTGTGTGTGTATCCAAGTATAGTAGCCACCATTTGACAATAAGGGTGAAGGAAGGCATATATATTTTTACATGTAGAAGGCCAGATTAGCAGTCTAAAATTTCAATTTAGTCATTCAAACGCTGTATTTCATCTCTGGGTTTGTTGCTACATCAGAGAATGAACAAAATTTATTTATTCGTTGCAATTTTAGTTGATTTTACATCTGTTTATATACACATCTATAGATATGCTTTGAAAAGGGTGACCTGTTTCTCATTGGTTTGCATCCTTATATGCTGGTTGTGAAAGCTTTCTGATTGGTTGAGTGAACTGTTTATTTTTAAAGATGGTGGAATTTAGGTTTTATTATTTATTTATTTCTCTGTCACCACATATTTTCCAGAGTTTTTTCTTGTTTTATCTCTTTAAAAGTTCCTAGTTTATTTGGTTTGAATTGGACACTTTGTAGAACCACACCCAAGCATTCCACCAACTGACCAATGATCACCCTATATTGCATTTCAACTGATGTGCATATAAATCCAGAGATGTACTGCATGCTCACAGAGTAACACAATGAAAGAAAAGCCATATTGAGAAATAAGAATTTGAATCATGTTTTCTTTATTACATGTAGGTGTTTTATTCAGGACTTTACCTGCTTGTCTGGGTGGGTAGGTTGGTGATACTTGGGACAACTTCTGTTAAGTTTGCTCTTCCCTCTAACAAAACCCATCTACTAATTCTGATGTAGTGACTGGTAAATACTAAATAGACTTTGGAATTGCGACACAGAAGTGTTTGTCTCCCACCAAAGGCAGGCAAGCTCTCTCCAGAGGCTAAGCATAGACCAACAACGAGATATAACCTATTTCTGGTGCACCTCTTTACTAACATTTTACTCTGGACAACCACTTGTAACCAAGGATGACCATCTACCAGAGCGGCTAGCTATTCCCTGTTACAGACACTTGCTCAGGCACATTTGTGCTTGTTCAACACCCACAGAGCCAACCTGTGGTTTATACTGCAACTATTTTGAGCAGATCTAGTTACAGTTTCTGATAGAGAGCCCATTATCTATGGTAATCAACAGTCTGAACAAAACCAGTACTCCCTAAACTTTTGATCACAATGACTAAGGACTTCATACTAGCACAGCCAATAACGGCTTCTAAAGACTCCTGTCTACTCAGTTTCACTCACAAGACTTGGGTCAACTCATGGTATGATTTTCAGGCACATTCCAAAGGTTCCACATGCTAAGATCACCCCAAGACTAATAACAACAAGGTCACCTTTCTAACAAATTGACCCTGGTGAGATTCGAACCTAGGCTTCATGGTCAGAAAACAAATGTTCTAAATGCTCGGTATGATCAAAGAGAATACTACTTAGAAAACTTAACTTCAAGAGGAATTATTTGCTTGTCCAACAAACAGAAACACTTGAGTTTAATATAAAACTGCTTTTTCCTTTCTATTTGAGTCTTCATAGTGTCACAAATTTTCGCTTTTAAAGGGAAAACTTAATACTCTCTTTTGAGAACAGCAAAAAAGAGCACTCACATCATTGAAGGTGAATGTTAGATGTTGTTGTTGCTATAACTGAAACATTACAAATGAGAAGGTTAGTGTCTGAAATGGGATTTACTAGGAAGGATTGAACAGGAAATGTTTCTTTAAGAAATAAAGAAATTAATTCCTTACAGTCTGTAAATGTTGGCACTTGTTTTCTAATTAATGATGTTACGACAGCTGTTCAAAGAAGCCCTGCAGTGTGCCTTTGTTATAATGGCCTGTGCAGATGCCATTTTCAGTTTTTGCTCTGTTCAAAATTCTATCACAAACCAAAGATCCCAAGAATTTCATTATTGATACTTGTCTCAAGGAGATTACAGAAAATAACATCTGCCAACCTTTGATTGCGTGAGTTATTCGCTATTTCTTAATAATGTTCTTGTCATTTTTTGACCAAATGATCAAGTTGGTTATATCTTAAAGTTTTGTTGGCTATGTTATTGCAATGATGAACAATCTAGTAAAATAATTTTTTGTGCAATAAAATGTCCAAGCTTTAATCCACCACTGATAACTCATCTTCTCAAATCTCTAATCTCTTCAAATCTCTAACCCAAAGAATCTGTTTCCTCATTCTTTGTCATTCATAAAACAACAATTCTTTGAAGTCTGTTGAGTTAAGCAAAACTTAACAGTTTTTTAGAATTGTTATTCAGAGATTTGAGGTAAATAATTTTCATCATACTGTGTTTATAGCAAACACGGAAAGCACAAATCTACCATCCGCCTGTGTATTGAATATTGCTGCCATATCTGGTCGGGTGCTCCTGCTGCTCTCCTTGGGCTTCTTGACAAAATACAAAGGAGGATCTGTAACGTGGTTGATACTGACTTGGCAGACCGGCTGCAGCCGCTCTCACACCGGCGTGATGTGGCTTCCCTGTGTCTCTTCTACAAGTACTTTCATGGCTTCTGCTCCGATGAGCTTAGATCACTGGTGCCGCCTAAGCACGAATTTACACGAGATACTAGATTAGCAACTAGGTCCCACCCTTTTACAGTTAAACAAATAAGATGTAACCGTAAATTCTACTCCAACAGCTTCTTTTCTCGCGCTTCCCGCCTGTGGAACTCCCTTCCACAAGTCTGCTTTCCCGACAGTTACAATCTCCAGGTGTTCAAATGTAGGGTCAATAGACACCTCCTATCACACTAACTCCCAACTATTCTCACAACACTCTCATCTACCCAACCCTCATTCTCGGTATCCTCACCCGCCTATCACCCACCCTCTGTCATTTCCTATATTTAATCAGCCTTTCTCCACTCTACGTAGCCCCCTGCACAGTAGTGGCAGTGACATGCCTTGCTCGGGGTGAAACGCTTATAAAAAAAAAAAAAAAAAAATTGAAGGAACTCTGAGATAAAGTATAAATGAAAGCAATGAAGAAGGACTAATCCTTAACTATAAAAGGTAATGTATACACATGAGCAAGAATGACAAGTTATGAATTGGAAATACCAAAATCAAGTATATATAGAAATTTAACTGAGAAGTGTTATAACAGACAATGAAAAATGTGATACAGAAATTCAAAGGTGCATTGGAATGGTAAAATATGCCAGATATTGAAGTCACAACTCTTTAGGTTACGTCACTTGATCTAATCAATACTTTTATCCATTGAGCTATGCATTCTCAAGATCCACTGACTTGACGTAAAGAGTTGTGAGTTCAATTCACCTTGAGATGAGTAGCAGGAGCACCAGACCAGACATGGTAATTATATTCAATGCATGGACAAATAGATTTAGAAATCTGCAAGATAGATTCTGAGGTGAAAAACTTTCTGGCTCGACAGTGACCTAACCTTCTTAGCAGTAAATACAGCTATAGATTTAATGTAGTCAATTTAATTAAAAACTGTAAGGCCAAGGAGGCACAGTGTGTTGCTATCCAGGAGATTAGCATCTGCCATGCTGATAACAGACAGAAAAGTTTGTCTTTGGTAGTTAAAGAAGAGCAGTTTTGTTTTGGAGGCATTAAAATTTACAAGCCATTTCCTGCCCCAGTTAACCACTGATTGGGGGTTCATTTCAAGAGCAGCAGCCAGGTTTACTTTATCAGCCTTGGCAGATTTCTCATTGAGACAAGAGTAAATGGTGATGTCATCTGCATAGATACCTACTTGAGAACTGATGAAATCCGAAAGATTGTTGATGAAGATCAGAAACAGTGTAAAACCTAGGATAGAAAATACATAAATAATCTCACTTGATAAAGAAATTAGTAGCTCTATAGACTAATTATTAAAAAATAGATGTAATAACTTTTATTTTAATTGCCTTATTTATGTTGGTTGTATATACCAGACAAAATCTGAAGAAAATAAATTAAGGGCCACAGATTGAAGGTGCTGCAGTAGGTGCATGTTGAAATTGTGTCATGGTCACCAAATATTGCAGTCACTACTCCTGGTTAGACCAAAAAAATGATTTTTATGAAGTACTGACCTTTAAATAGCATGTGACAAAATTTGAGCCCAATTGGTTTATTAGTTTACAAATTACAGCTAAGTGAAGCTGCTGTTGCAAATCTTTAAAACAATGGGAAAATCTGAATTTTGTGCATTGATAAAGCATTGCTTTCTGATGGGAAAAATTCTGTTCAAGCAAAGCAATGGCTTGGTAAGTGTTATTCAGACTTTGCTCCATTGAAAACAATGGTTAAGAGGTGGTATGCTGGCTTTAAACGTGGTTTTACAGACACAAATGATGCTGAACACTCAGGACACTCAAAATCAGCAGTTGTCCTGGAAAACACCAAAAAATTCACAAACACATTTTGGCTGATTGTAAATTGGAGTTGCGTGACATAGCAGAGGAGTTGAACATATTAGAAAGCAAAGTATTCAACAATTTGTGTGAGCAATTGTCAATGAGAAAGCTGTGTTCAAAGTGGGTGCAATGTTTGCTCACAGTTTATCAACAATTCAGAGCATTGTTTGCAACAGTTACCACGCAACAAGAAGAACTTTTTACATAAGTATGTGACAAGAATGAAACAAGGATACATCACTTTACTCTGGAGCCAAATCAGCAGTCAGCTGAGTGGACAGCAGCAGGTAAAAGTCATCAACAGCAAGTAAAGACACAAAAATCAGCAGGCAAGGTTTTGGCCTTCGTATTTTGGGATGTGCAAGTTATTTTGTTCATAGATTACCTTGAGAAAGGAAGAACTATTAATAGTAAATATTATATATGATTACTGGTGTGTTTGAAGGAAGAAATCAACAAAAAAATGGGCACAAATGAAGAAGGAAAAGTGATCTTTTACCAAGACAATGCACCATGTCACAAGTCAATCGCAACAACAACAAAACTACATGAATTGCACTTTGAATTGCTTCTGCATCCACCCTATTTTCCAGATCTAGCCCCAGCAACTACCAGCTGTTTACAGACCTCAAAAGAATGCTCCGGGGAAAAAGATTTGACTCCAATGAAGAAGTGATATTGGAAATGGAGGCGTATTTTGAGGTCAAAGACAAATAGTTCTACAAAAAAGGCCTAGAATTGTTAAAGAAGCATTAGAATCAGTATGTCACCCTAAAAGGAGACTATGTTGATAAATAAAGTCTAATTTTGTCTAAAAGTTGTTGTTTCATTAGTTAGGTTCATGATTTATTGAGTGATGTGTTATATAACTGAATAACAAAACAAAAGAAATAAACTAATATGAGTGCAAAGAAAGAAGACATTAAAAGTTAGGATTTTATAAATGAATAAAGTGAAAGATCTAGTGGATGTTTTCACTACAACAGGCTGGGTGAAAATGAGATCGAAGAGAAAGAAAAACAGGAAATATTCCATTTATATAGCTGTTTAACAGCACTCTTTAATGATTTCTTAGCAAAACTGGCTCAGCTATAATGGAGTAACCCACAAAGGCAATGATTAAACATTAATTTAAAATATCTAGAATGCCGGTCTCAGTAACTGTGATAAAAAGTAACTGAAATTAAAATGAAAGAAAATAAAACAGTCTCATTTAATAAAAAAAATTCAAGATTACTACTAATATTGTTGTATATCGACAAACAACAAACACGCATATATATAAAAATATAAGTTATATTTTTATTAATGACGATGAACCGTGTAGCATAGGGGACAGAGAATTGAGAGAGCGCGCCTCTAATGGGTTGACGGGAGTGTCGTCGTATCTGTTGTGTCTCTCTCTCTCTACTGCTACTCTGGTCTGTCTAGTGAATCCGTGCGCCGAGGTCTTTTTATAATCTCCAAACCGGGACTTTTTCTTCCGGTTTTGCCTCGCCCACGCACGCCCACGTAATTCTCAGAGACACCTGTTCTGTTTGCCTCTGTAGCCATTTCCGCTACTGCCGGAAATAAGGTCAAACAAACATCCATTCCTTTCAACGACCGGAAACACCCCCGCTTGCATCAGCCTTCCTCGGGTGGGGCCAGATTGTTATATTACAATATTACTAGTATAAAGAATGCCAATTAAATTAAAAGGAAAGTAATACTAATCAAAAATTAGTCATGGATGACAGTGCTTTATCTAATAACTATTGAAATACCAATTAAAAATAACAGGATTATTCACAGATTACTTCGCACTTCTGTTTAAGTTCAGAGTAACATCTATGCAATTTACCAAGGAATAAATTAATGCTCCCTGGTATTTCTGCTTAGGACCAGTGCCATATATGGTTGCTCTGTAACAAGTGCTATACAGGCATCGATACAGCAGCATTTACAGATAATTATGCACCAATAAAATTCTTTAATTTTTTCTTCAATTTTTTTATGATTCAAACTTTTTCCTAATTTCCAGGGAAAATTTGAGCATAAATTATCCAAAGTCTTCTGAGCGCTTTTGATTTTCATAAACCATTACCAAAGAGACTTTCTTTTCTTCGGTACGTATCTATATGTCTACATTGTGTTTTCTTTTTTTTTGTGTTTCATCTTCATGTACTGTTGGGTGACATGTTAATTTTTTAAGATATACAACACTTCATGCATCAATTTGTGATGTCGTGTCAATTTGGTTTCTTTTTTTCCTATGTGAAAGTGCATCTATTGCTAGAAAGGTTGGATTACTGTGTTGAACCAGGAAGTTTTTCTCATTAGAATCTATTTTGCCCATTTATAAATCTACCAATTCATCCATGCATTGAATACTGTTGCCATATCTGGTCTGGTGCTCCTGCTATTCATCTGGAGGTTATTGACAAAATCCAAAGAAGGATTTGCAATGCAATCAATCCTGACTTGGCAGCCACATGTATTTACATGTGCTACTAGATTAGTATCAAGGTCTCACCCTTTTACTGTCATGATAATTAAATGTAACCGTCTCTTCTACCATAGCAGTTTCTTTTCTCACTGTTGTTGTGGAATATCCTGCTAGCCTTCTGGTACAATAGGATGGATGATTCCATCTGTTATATTTGAGTCATAGCTACTGATTAGCAAGGAGTGTATATTGTAGTGTGCATTGCATTAGACGAATCACTCAGTGACAATCTCATACAGATTAATCCGGTGGGCTCTATGATGTGTGTATTTGGTAGTTTACCACTTGGGTGCACAATTCGTTATTGTACCTTTCTGAAGGATACAACACTCACCTGTTTGTGGTACTCCCTTCTGTTTGCTTGGTTCCCTGATAGCTACAATCTCCAAAATTTTAAATGCAATATCAATTGCCATCTTCTGTTTGATTCCCATCCTTCTTTTATCCTCTATACCCTGTTTTTTCTCTCACTGTAACCCCCTGCACATCAGTGGTGGTCCTGCTTTGTTTGCAGTGAAATGATTATAAGATAAAAAATAAAATTAAAATGTGGTTATCTATACCTGTATCAAACTAACGTGTGTGAAATATCAAGTTTTTTAGGAGACAAATAACTTACAAATTTGACTATATTTTATTCATGGAATTTTCTCTCAATATTCATCAACAACAAAATAAATACCTGGCTAATTTTTCTATAGGAAAATAAATTAATCTATTGTCAGTGTTTTATAAGCTGTGACATAAGTGTAGTTTCTTTAGTTGCAACTTCATTACTACCTGAAATGTAAAAATTTAAATAAAAGTTTGTAATACAAATATCCAACTCTTTGTCTTTCTATTCAACTAAAATAGTAACATTACAAAATATGGAATTATAAGTGTTGGGACGCCCACGCCTATTTGGCTATAATGGACTATTCCATTACTATGTAAAGTAATGGTGGCATCTACGTAGAGAGTGTGCCGAGCAGCTGATCGACAAGTCAGTTGTAGACTTCCGGTGATGACCCGGAAGTACCCATTGCTCATACTACGTCTTATGATGGTTGAGACGATGAACCTTTTTTCTTGTATTGGATACTAATAACCTTTGTAAATACTATTTTCACGGAATACAACAATTAACCTATTCCTGTTGTTGAGTTATTTATTCTTACTCACGACATAACAATAAGACTATTCAAAGAGTGTTGGTATTGGTAAGTCTTGATTAGTGTACCATACCAAGAACACAATCATCAAAGAAAAATAAAAAGTAGCCAAATCAATTCTACCACAAATATTTGACAATTTTTGTCTGAAGGCTGCTCTAATATGACAGATACCAAAATGGTTGAAAGATAAAGTAACCAAAATATTGTGATACAGATAAGGAAATTGATCCCCAAAAATCAATGTATAATAGTACTATTTGAGGAATAGGGAAAAATTGACAAGAAAAATACATTTCCTCTAAAATTGAAAATTCTTTTTCCTAAATGAAATTTTCTTAATATCAATTACATCTGTAAAGTGAGAGATGAGTATCACACACATACATCTATGCATATATGTTATCTGAAAGGATATTTATATATTGGTGTGTTTTATATATCTCTATAGAAAAACAAATAGAGGCCTTACTTTACTCAGGATGGTCATTTAATAAAGATAGATTTGTTGATAATAACTTGTTATAAAAACACAATAGAAACTTTACAACCACTTCACAATGCCACAAACAAAACTTCTGACTTAAATAGTAAATATCCATTCATAAAAAATATATATCGATTAAACAGAAAGAACTTTTCTCAATCATCACTGACTCTTTGGACAAACAGATGACTATGGATTTAGAGAATTATGTTTGAACCACATGCAGCTCACTATCAAATATCATATTTTTTTAAAAACTGTTAAAACTCTGCATTATTAATATTACTTCTCTTTACACCTCATTCTTTTTTAAAGTTAGCTCAGTTACAGTATTGTTCTTGTTAATTTCCCTTAAAGTTGCTTTCTGTTGCCATAGCATGATATGACAACACAACTATGAAATTCAAACAAACTATTGTTCAGGGATCAGAGTCACTTTCAGTGACAGGATAAACTTTCTGTACAGCAAATGAAGTCACATACAGAGTGCTAAAGGTTAGTGGCAGTGAAAATAATTTGGAACACTAATCATTAAATTAAGATTGTTAAATGTATGAGAGATAACACTTCTCCAGAAAAATCTTCTAATATTCAATGATAGTAATTAAAACAGCATATTTGTCATGAGGTATAAACATCTAATCTATACAATAAAAAAACTCTTGAAAATGTCAGGTCCCCAAAAAGGCATTAAACAACTCTCATAATATACAATCTGAACATAGGAATCAAAACTGCATTGTAACTATGTTTGCAGTGTCTGTATCTACAAAATGCTATCTCCAATATTAAGCACTTTTCCCTCATAACTATAGAAAATTATAAATGTATGTGTGTGTGTGTGTGTGTGTACAGATATCACAATGCATCTTTTACTTTTTAAATTCGTAATTTCTGCTAATCAAAGCCAGGAAATGATTATTGAAATACGTCAAATAGAAGTGATCAGAAATCAATAACAAAAATCAATAATATTAAAATCTTTAGTTTCAAAGTATTGACCTAATTAACCCAATTTACTCATAAAGGAACATAACTGCTGTCATATATTTGTATGAATTCACAAACTTGTCTTGCTATAACTTTCTTTTGAGTCATATAATTGAAGTCATATGCCATAGGTTATAGCTTTCCTTTGAATCATATAATTGATGCTATATGCTATAGTTTGTTGTTAATGAGAAAAAAAGTTCAATAAAATTTAATGAAAAGGGAAGTATAGAAGAAAAATTTAGAATAATTTAGCTTGATATGTTTCACCAATGATCCTGCATTATCAGAAGAAGGATGTTATTTGAACTAATCGAAATAAAGCATGTTTCTATTATACATCTAAATTTTTCATGTTGACTGCATTTTTTAAAATTATCCAATTATTGTTTTTGTAAAATTTTGAAAATACATTGAAGTCTAAGAGAAGGAAATCTCTGAAATAAAACTTCTATACATACTCTGTGCAGAATAAGGTAGTCTGAACTCTCTAACCTTGGTAGGTAGTCTTCCTAGAGATGGTGTCTCAATAAAAGCATTGAGTTTCCAGTCTCATAAACGGGTTGGTGTTAATAAGAGCATACAGCTGTAAAACTTGCTCCAACGGTTCAATTACAGAGCCATCAAGAAAACCCTGTTCAACCCATGTTATCATGGAAACTGACATTAAATGATGATGATTTTTGAAATAAATCAGTCATATATTAATTGTAGGAAATTCATAAATCATAGCATTTTCAACCTTCATTCAGATGAAGATCCATTGATAGTACTAGTATTTCTGAATTCTCTATAATTAAAATACAACAAGGGTTATTTTCTTTCTTACTAAATAAACATCATTTCTTCAGATGAAGATGCAGTGAAAATGCTATAATGAATCCCCTATGATTAATATATGACTAGACAATACCAATATATCTATACTTCTTACTAAATGAGTACTAATTTCTTCAAATGAAGATGTATGCTGATTACTGCTACCTAGTCTGCAAAAATGACAAGCAGGTGGTGCTGTTTAGGACTGTAAAAAAGACAGGATCATAATCATTCTTTCTCTTTTGCTCTAGAATGTTGGATGAAAACAACAGGACTTCCTTCTCTGGCAAGCCATTTTCTTAATTTCAACCAGACACATAGAATGTGTGTGTGTATGCTAAGAGCGAAGCTCAAAAATGTTTTTTTCCCTTTTCAGCTATCTGCATATGTAAAAGTATATTTTCTTTCTTCTTGAATTATGTTATTCTTTATATGAAAATTTATATGTAAAATTCCTATATATATGTTGATTTTGTTTTTTGAAAATACTTTGAAGGTTTTTCATCTCAGTTTTAACAAGTAGTAACTCCCCTGACAAACTTGTTGACCAACAGTAACCTTGTCCAATACAAATCATAGCACCTATTCAAAATAGATAACACTCTAATTTGTGAACTCCCTACAATTAATATATGACTAGGCTATTTCAATATATTGTCATCTCTTACAAAATTAGCATCATTTCTGCAAATTAAGATGCACTGAATGTACTATATTTTGTGAATCCCCTACAATTAATATATGACTGGCTATTTCCATGTTTTACCAAATTATTACTGAAAGAATATGGGATAATCTTTGTTTAAATGAATTAAATTAGTTAAACTCTAATTTCCATTGTGGTACAATTAAATTCTAAAAAACATTATACATTTTAGACAGTTTCATTTTCCTACTGCCCAAAATGTAGATTTCTTGTGCCTTTTCTATAAATATTTTCATGGTAATTGTTCTGATGAACTTTCCTCTTTGATACCTAGATTTAAAGAATTTAAGTGTGCTACTAGATTAGGATGCGTGCTGTGGTGCAGTGGATATTGACTCAGAATGAGAAATCAGAGAGACAAGTTTGAATTCCAGTTGAATTTGTTGCATTCTCTTACGCACAAATACCCTTGGGAAAGATATTAATCTGTCTCTTCTCCCTCCAGTTAAGGAATGAATAGCAGGATAGATTCGGTTCTATAGCCTTGGTTAGAAATCAATCTACTGCAGAAAGTAATGGCAACCTACTGCGGGAAAATCTTCTGCTCAGTCAGGTCTCTTTCAAGATATGAACACCCAAGCATGTATCATAAATGGCACTTAACTGACTGACTAGATTAGTGATAAGGTTTCATCTTTTTACACTTGAAATGTCTAAATGTAACTAAGTTCTATGATAATAGTTTTTTTTTTCTTGCACTTCCACTTGTGGAACTCTCTTCTGGTTTCTTGCTTTCCAATCAAAAATTTAATTGCAATTTTAACAAATTTATTTTGTCTACTTATGTGCGATGTGGTCTTGAAACGAGAAATCAGGGAGCTGAGTTCGAATTCCAGCTGAATTCATTGCATTCACTTACACGCAAATACCCTTGGGAAAGGTATTAATCCGTCTATTCCTTCCAGTGATGGGTAAAATAACAGAACAGATTGGGTTCTATAGCCTTGGTCGGCAACCAGTCTACCGCAGAAAGCAATGGCAACCTTCTGCGGGATAATCTTCTGCCCAGTCAGTCATGTCTCTTTCGAGACAAGATTACCCAAGTGTGTATCACGTATGGCACTTAACTGAAAATTCCTGTTCTTGTATTATTCTCTCTTATTCATAATGTTTTCTTTTTCTACCATTGTTGTACATTCAGTAATCCCTTGTCAGAGTAACTTTATTGCCTTCCTTGGGGTAAAATGATTAAAAAAATATTATTATGCAATTATTTAATCAGACAAGCATTCTCATCTTAGTTGTTATATTGGACTTCAGTTGAAGAGGTAGATATTCAACATCATAATGACAATTAGAAATAAAGAATTCAGTTCAAAAGTAACAACTACAACAGTCATTTGAAGAAGGTTATGTGGTACAATGACTGTAATATTATAACTATAATATCCAAGATAAGGACACTAGTATGAGTAAATAGTGTAATAAGGCTCTAATTGTACTATACCTGGGAGACAAAATTAGATTCCAGCATTTCTCAAGGGTTTTAGGGTTAATTGAATGCAGACTATCCCAACTAAAGTTTCAACATAGTTTGCTAATTCTCTTCACTAAGCATTAACTGTTAAGCCATCTGCACATTCTTCAAAAGTTCTTAGGCAAATTTTCTAATTTTACAACAAATAGCTTTTGCATTAACACTTTTTGTTATATGATTTCACTTGCATTGTATACTAAGGATCACCAATTACCTGAATTTCAGTGAAGTTGAACATAATTGCCAAAGTTTTTCTTTTTAACACACATTTCAATCTTCTTTATAAGAAAAAAGGTGAAAAGAGTGTAAAAGCAATTAATCGTGACATTTCCCAGCTTTCTTCTTAAATCAGCACTTGCATTGTCGTCTCCCTTTGTTATAGTGGTTTCATTTTGATAAGTACCACTTTACTGCTGTTGTTCTATGCTTTTTTTACTCACTTTTCACTGCTTGTTTTGCTTGTCTTATTTACAGCACGTGAAGAGAAGCCAAGTAACATTGGTTCAATAGCTGGCTTTATTTCTAAACATTTAAAATGCTGAGAAGAAGCTCTGAAAAATGTTTTCTCTCTTAAAGTTCTAAACAAAATCAGCAAAATATAAATTAATGTGGTATGTTGCAAGTCTTGTGAGATGAGAAGAAAATCTGCCAGTCATTGGCAAAGTACCCCACTCTACCCAATTTTTGAGAATCATTTGCCTGTCTCTCTCTCTCTCTCAATACAATACAACCTAACTTTACTGTGCTAATTTTTATACTATAAACCATTCATTGAACACATTTCTAGTGCTTGATACTATTTCACTTTCCATCATATATATTTGTCAAGAAAATATATTTTACTCTAAGGCAATTCTTCTTCAAACCTAGTGGACATGTGTGACAGAATCACAAGCAAAGAGCTGTATCAAATAGCAGAAACCATATCACTTGAGGACTACCAACAGCAGCAACAATTAAAATGAATAGCACATGTAACTTGAAGAGGAAATAATGACATAACCAAGATACTTATTTACCACACTCTTTTCTTTCTTTTAATCATTTCACCCCAAGCAAGGTGGTAATGTCACTAGTATGTAGGGGATTCAGTTAAGTGCCATATGTGATACACGCTTGGGTGATCATGTCTCAAAAGAGACATGACTGACTGGGCAAAAGATTATCCTGCAGTAGGTTGCAATTGCTTTCTGCAGTAGATTGGTTGCCAGCCAAGGCTATAGAACCCAATCTGTCCTGTTATTTAACCCATAACTGGAGGGAAGTGACAGATTAATGCTTTTCCCAAGGGTATTTGTGCATAAGTGAATGCAAGGAATTCAAGTGGAATTCAAACTCGGCTGCCCGATTTGTCATTCTGAGTCAATATCCAGTGCACCATAATGCACATCTGCATAGGGGATTACATGGAATAAAAGTGAATGAGAAGACTGGGACTGGGGAGGATTTAGGGAAGAGCACAAAAATAAACAAGGTTCAAGAAGATAGAAGATAGTAATTTTTTTTTTTTTTTTTTTTTTTTATAAGCGTTTCACCCCGAGCAAGGCATGTCACTGCCACTACTGTGCAGGGGGCTACGTAGAGAGGAGAAAGGCTGGTTAAATATAGGAAATAACAGAGGGTGGGTGATAGGCGGGTGAGGATACCGAGAATGAGGGTTGGGTAGATGAGAGTGTTGTGAGAATAGTTGGGAGTTAGTGTGATAGGAGGTGTCTATTGACCCTACATTTAAATACCTGGAGATTGTAACTGTCGGGAAAGCAGACTTGTGGAAGGGAGTTCCACAGGCGGGAAGCACGAGAAAAGAAGCTGTTGGAGTAGAATTTACGGTTACATCTTATTTGTTTAACTGTAAAAGTGTGGGACCTAGTTGCTAATCTAGTATCTCGTGTAAATTCGTGCTTGGGCGGCACCAGTGATCTAAGCTCATCGGAGCAGAAGCCATGAAAGTACTTGTAGAAGAGGCACAGGGAAGCTACATCACGCCGGTGTGAGAGCAGCTGCAGCCGGTCTGCCAAGTCAGTATCAACCATGTTACAGATCCTCCTTTGTATTTTGTCAAGAAGCCCAAGGAGAGCAGCAGGGGCACCCGACCAGATATGGCAGCAATATTCAATACACGGGCGGATGGTAGATTTGTATATGTGCAGAATAGATTCAGGTGGGAAAAATTTCCGGGCCCTGCACAGAGAGCCGACTTTCATAGCAGCAGATTTGGCAATGGATTCAATATAGTCATTCCATTTGAGGTCCGCCGAGAGTGTAAGGCCAAGGAGGCGTAGTATTTTACTCTCTGGGAGGCTAGCCTGTCCCATGCTAATGGGAGGTAGATGCGATAGTCTATGGTGGTTAGTTGATAACAGCTTTGTTTTGGAGGCATTGAAATTTACCAACCGTTTCCTACCCCAGGTCACTACGGATTGGAGGTCCCTTTCCAGTGCGGCAGCGAGGTTCACTTTGTCGTCCAGACCTGGTTTCTGATCGATGCGGGAGTAGATTGTTGTGTCGTCGGCATACATGCCAACTTGGGATCTAATGGTGTCGGGGAGATCATTAATGTAGATCAGAAATAGCGTGGGACCTAGGATAGAACCTTGAGGGACGCCCGCGTTCGTCTGGTAGTTTTGGGAGGCATGCCCATTTAATACCACCTTTAATGTGCGGTTAGAGAGGAAGGACTGGATGAGGTCAGACAGATGTCCAGTTATCCCATAGCTCCGCAGTTTGCACAAGAGGCCAGCATGCCAGACCCTGTCGAATGCTTTGGAGATATCCAAGGCAATGGTTCGGGCTTCACCATTCTTGTTGAGTGCCTGGTATATGTACTCGGTAATGGTCGTTAGCATATCAGCAGTAGACCTGGTGAAGCGAAACCCATACTGTTTGTCAGAGAGAAGCCCATTGGTCATAATTGATGTTGCATTTAAATTTTTGAAGATTGTAGTTATCAGGAAAGCAAGAAAATGGAAGAGAGTTCCACAGGTTAGAAATGCAAGAAAATCAACTGCTTGAGTAGAAGTGGTGGTTGCATTTAGCTACTTCAACAATAAAACAGTGGGACCTAGTTGCCAAACTAGTAACATGCTTAAATTTAGGTAGTTGAAGTGTCAGGGTAAAAAGTTCATCAGAACAGTTGCAATAGACATATCCGTTTGCGTTGTGGGGGATCTAATTTAGAAATAATGTCTGACACTAATGACAGATTATGCACATATCACTCAGTAGAGCTTCTACTCTAGGAGGGAGATCTGTTAGGAGTACTTCAAATGAGATGAGAGTATAGTTGGAAAAGAACTTACAAGCAAAGCACTCTACTTTATCTGTAGTAGATGTCAATACTTCAAATTGATTTAAGAGAGGAGGAACTGATGATTTGCTATTGCCAAGCCGTCAGTAATTTTCTTGAATCAAAGTTGTGAGAGGCTAGACATTTCATTCTATGAGCAAACAGTAACTTTGCTTCTTTGATGACACACTTTCACTCATTATAAACAGTGACAAAGAGATGTCTGTTACAACCAGACCTTTCACACTGGTAGAGCTGGAGGAAGTGATTCCTGTGGGCTATAGGAGCTGAGCAGGCAAGTGAGAACAAAGGAGAGGATCATGGTTTCACTTGGTTTTTTTCATGCTGGAATGAAAACTTCAATGCTGGTTTTCATCTAAAAGGAAACCTCAGTGGCATACTACTTGAAACAAAATGTTAGGAAGGAAGCCCTGATTGATACTGTAAAGAGAAATAACAATCATTACAGTTGAGAAACTTATTTTCCTGAAAAAACTTTGGCTGGTTGGTCAGTGAATGCCAAATGTTTCCTTATAAGAAAATAGTTAATATTATCATAATATATATGGACTCTCTACCAATACATACAGTAAGAACTTTTCAGGATGTCTTTCAGGAACCAAGTTTTAGAACTTTATCCTACATAAATGAGACAGCTTCAAGTGCTTCTTGTCACTAACAAAAACACCATGAAAAGAAGAAATTAATGAGATAGATTGACATTATCTTCTTTATATATCTATTGCATGGAACAGAGTTATTTACCTTTGAAGTTGCACATGAGAAAATAGGAGATTTCAAAAACAAGCAACATCCAACCAGCTTTCTAGCATACCTACCTCACATTTCTCTCTAACATCTTGACAGCTCTCACTAAAGTTGGGGGTGGTGATGAAAGTGTGGAAAGTCTACACAATGCAGTCCAAGGTTTGCATTAAAAGCATTCAAAGAAATGCACTATATGCAGTGGTCTATTTGACTTTAAAGTTTGCCTGTCTTCTAACTGACAACTGAGAAATGACAAAACTTCAAAACCAAACGTGATGTAGACAGGACATTCTTTTTATTTGTTTTTGCAGGGAAATAAAAGGTTTTTATTTTGAATAACATAAACCAAAGAATTAATATCTGTGTTTTACAAATATGGCTGTCATATGCATAAAAGTTACCTTATAATTATAGAAATATACCAAAGAGTTCTTTTTTAAAGAAATCCAGTTTTTCTGAAAACTTGCATTCCAAAAGCTGTGTTTTTTATAGACATTTTGAAAGCAGAAAAATCAACATCAGATCAATTTCATGGAATTTTATTCTTTGGCAGGAATATTGAAAATATTTCAGTGGAAATGCTGCAACGAGGCTTACTATAAAAGCATGTAAAGAAACACTGCATTGTAAGCATTTTTAGCCCTAAATAATTAGATTATGCTGTCTTGTTGAAGCATACAAGCAAAAAGCTGGAAAGCTCTTTGGAAAGAAAGTTGGAGCAAAATAACAATGAAGACAACAGACTGACAGAGAAAAGATAGGAGACTTACAAAATTGCAATTAGAAGTAGGAAAAAAAGAAAGTTCTTCATACATTTTTCACATAGCTTTTTTAGTTAATTCATTTCACCCTAAGCAAGGGAAAAAAGCCACTAAAATGCAAGAGGTTACTGAGTTTGAGAGAATATGAGAAAAAGAAAACATTATTAAAGCAAGAGAACGATAAAAGAATAGATATTAAGAAGGAAGAAAATAACATTGCATTTAAATCTGAAAACTTTGACTGAAAAGTAAGAAGCTGAAAGAGAGTTCCACGAGGAAGATGTGTAAAAGAAGAAACTTTTAACATAGAACTTATGGTTGCATCTAGGCATTTTAACTATAAAATAACAAAATCTTCTGCTACCTAGGTTCAAAAGAATAAAGCTCATCCAAGCAATTCCCATGAAAATATTTATAGAAAATGCACAGGAAAGCTACATTACAGTAGTGGGAAAGTGACTGAAGCTGAAATATCAGATCAGAACCAATAACAATGCAGATTCTTCTTTGTATTCCATCAAGAACTGCTAAATACATAGTAGAAGCAACACAGATATGACAGCAATATTCAATGCGCACACACATGTATGTATTTGTATATATTAATACAGGTTTCGTTGAATAATATAGACAAGTTTTGTCCATTTATTTTGTGTAGGACCCATTTGTATTGTCTGATAAGCTTGAAAAAAATCTACAATTACTGTGATTTCTTGTTGTCTTTCAACGATAGCACCATCAAGCTTATCAGACGATATGAACGGATCCTACACAAAATAAATAGACAAAACTTGTCTATATTATTCAACGAAACCTGTATTAATGAAAAAATGCTGCCAAAATACATACAATTTATATACATATATATACTTGCACTTATGGAAAAAAAATATCAGCATAATATTCCATTCCCAAAATGTATTTTACACCAATTTGGTTGACATGTTTAAAAATTTAACAAGATGAAGCTGAGTGCCCCAATTACTACTAGGATGACTAAAATATTTCTCTAGCACTTTCCACAATCTGGCAATCTCAACCTTCAGATTAAATTAGTTGCTCATCTTTTCTATTTTTTTAATAGTCAGCAGGTATGACCATATCAATTATTTGGCATTCATTTTTAATTGTTTTGAAGATGAATCTATCCTGACTCATTTATCAGACATGTTGTAGTCATAATCTTTGCAGAAGAGACAGTACAAATTAAAGTAAATATGTTGTCTTCTGTGCTCTCTGTGCACACATTTTATATACATGGATCATCATGTTTCTCTTCACAAAGACTATATATTTGTTCATCTGTCATTGCTGGGTACATGTTGTTGGTTATAGCTTTAAGTAAGGAGGGATGTTCCTGTGCAGCCATGATTACACTTTCAGACCCTCTTTTCAGGTCACTGTGCTTTAACCATTTTTATGAGAATTCATGGTTCTTCAATCCTTCTGTTGATCTTTCAAATTGTCCATACAAGTGCATGCTCAATAGTTAGTCAAATTTCTCCCAAATATTTCTCACCTTAAATTACTCTTTTTCTTTCTAAAGTAGGTATTGATGTGAGAGGTTAAGTACCCCAGCATCAATACTTGTATATTGCTGTAGATACTTGTAAATACTTGTATTTACTGTTTCCTAAGTAGTGTGCCAGAGACCTTTCTCTATCTTTGACACAGCCAAACTTACCAGCCATCACTCTCCAACAGCTTTCTTCCTGTAAAATCTGCTGGTGTTAGACTTTGGATGCAATGCAATATGCACAGTAATCATATTACAGGTCTTCCTATCAATTTCAGCAATCAATTTATGAGAAGGAATTTTGACTTTACTAGTTTGAACTTCTTCAGGTATGTATCCCTAACTTTGTCCTTCATCTTACTATGTTGTTTATCATTAAGTTTGAGAAGTCCAAGATAATTGTAACTACTTTCATTTGGCTCCATGATGGCTCCTTTAGATGATCGCTCAATGTCATGACAAAGTGATTTCCTTCTTATCTTCATAGTCAGCAGAGCACACTTGGAAATCCCAAACTACATTTCTACATTCTTTCACTGTCATCCCTTGAGAATCAATTTGACTTTATGATTTTGCAATCAGCTTGAAATCATTCATGGAGAGCAAGTGATTTACAACTGATTCATTCTTTCCAAGCTGGTAACTCATTCTCACTTTCCTGAGTACCACACAAATGGATATGAATGCAATAACAAGTAACAAGGGTGAAACTGAGTCACCTTGAAAAATAGCTCTCTTTATCATCACATTGCCAAAATATTCATTATCCGAATGCAAACAAGATGCACAATCATTCATATTATTCTTGAGAACAGTAATAATATTGTTTGTTATTCTGAACATCTGTTATTATTATTACTAATAATAATTATTATTCAAAGGAACTTGTTAAGCTTGAGAGTCATTTCAAAACTTTCTGGTGACTTCTCCAAGAAATCTAAACACCTATAAAAAAAGCATGAATACATTATACTTTATCTTCTGAAGTATATAGTTCTGTCAATCAATACAAACTGATCAGTAGATAGTTCATGGAAAAATGTGAACATGTAGTAAAAACAATTTATGTTTTATTCGTAAATATTTATCAATCCTTCTCTTTATATTTATAGAAATAAAAAGATTAATGTACATATGAAAAAATGATGGATAGATAAAAAGCAAAAAATGGACCCAGATAAACAGACAACAAAGAAATGGACTGAGATAGATAGATAGATAGATAGATAGATGGAAAACAAAGAAATTCTTCAAGATAGATAGATAGCTAAACAACAAAGAAATGCAAAGATAGATAAATAAACAAATTGAGAAAGTCAACATAACATGGACAGAGATGAACAGAAAATAAAGAAATGGACTGAGATAGTCAGACAAAAAAGAAATGGACCAAGATGGTTAGACAACAAAAAAAAAACAGACCGATATGGTCAGACAACAAAGAAATGGATCGATATGGTCAGACAACAAAGAAATGGACCGATATGGTCAGACAACAAAGAAACAGACCGACAATTCTATTGTTTGTAATATTTTTCCTTCAAAAATGTATGTTTGTCTATAAAAGTCTATTTTTATGTATATATTTCTATAAAAACCTATTTTTATGTATATATTTCTATAAAAATCTATTTTTATACTTTTATGAAGTTTTGACCCCAGTTTTGGTGGGGAATAACTCTTTGCCCATAGATGGGACCCTAACAGATGGTACCACTCCAGGTAAGGGTGCACCTGAAAACAAGAGCAATTAAGAGGTGTTTCCATACTCCTCACAACCTCTGAATAAGAGGCCTTGATGCTGGATGCAGTTTATCACCATACCAAGGAAAAGGATAGATAGATAGATAGATAGATAGATAGATAGATAGATAGATAGATAGATAGATAGATATAACCAGGTTAAGATAGAAGGACAGAAAGATAGATGGGAAAAGACTGAGAGAAAACAGCAGGCTGAGGTTAGAAAGTAGATACGAACAGACTGAAATTGGAAGGTAAATAAGAGTAGACTGAGAGTGAGAGGTAGATAGGAACAGACTGAGTGTAAGAGATAGATAGGAACAGACTGAGTGTAAGAGATAGATAGGAACAGACTGAGTGTAAGAGATAGATAGGAACAGACTGGGAGTGGGAGGTAGATAGGAACACTGAGATGGACAGGTAGATAGGAACAGACTGAGTGTAAGAGATAGGAACAGACTGAGTGTAAGAGATAGGAACAGACTGAGTGTAAGAGATAGATAGGAACAGACTGAGTGTAAGAGATAGATAGGAACAGACTGAGTGTAAGAGATAGATAGGAACAGACTGAGTGTAAGAGATAGATAGGAACAGACTGAGTGTAAGAGATAGATAGGAACAGACTGAGTGTAAGAGATAGATAGGAACAGACTGAGTGTAAGAGATAGATAGGAACAGACTGAGTGTGAGAGATAGATAGGAACAGACTGGGAGTAGGAGGTAGATAGGAACAGACTGGGAGTAGGAGGTAGATAGGAACAGACTGGGAGTGGGAGGTAGATAGGAACACTGAGATGGACAGGTAGATAGGAACAGACTGAGATTGAGAGATAGATAGGAACAGACTGAGATTGAGAGATAGATAGGAACAGACTGAGATTGAGAGGCAGATAGAAACAGACTGAGATTGAGAGATAGATAGGAACAGACTGAAATTGAGAGATAGATAGGAACAGACTGAGATTGAGAGATAGATAGGAACAGACTGAGATTGAGAGATAGATAAGAACAGACTGAGATTGAGAGATAGATAAGAACAGACTGAGATTGAGAGGTAGATAGAAACAGACTGAGATTGAGAGATAGATAGGAACAGACTGAGATTGAGAGATAGATAGAAACAGACTGAGATTGAGAGATAGATAGAAACAGACTGAGATTGAGCGATAGATAGAAACAGACTGAGATTAAGAGATAGATAAGAACAGACTGAGATTGAGAGATAGATAGAAACAGACTGAGATTGAGAGGTAGATAGGAACAGACTGAGATTGAGAGGTAGATAGGAACAGACTGAGTGTAAGAGATAGATAGGAACAGACTGAGTGTAAGAGATAGATAGGAACAGACTGAGTGTAAGAGATAGATAGGAACAGACTGAGTGTAAGAGATAGATAGGAACAGACTGGGAGTAGGAGGTAGATAGGAACAGACTGGGAGTAGGAGGTAGATAGGAACAGACTGGGAGTGGGAGGTAGATAGGAACACTGAGATGGACAGGTAGATAGGAACAGACTGAGATTGAGAGATAGATAGGAACAGACTGAGATTGAGATATAGATAGGAACAGACTGAGATTGAGAGATAGATAGGAACAGACTGAGATTGAGAGATAGATAGGAACAGACTGAGATTGAGAGATAGGAACAGACTGAGATTGAGAGGTAGATAAGAACAGACTGAGATTGAGAGATAGATAGGAACAGACTGAGATTGAGAGATAGATAGGAACAGACTGAGATTGAGAGATAGATAGGAACAGACTGAGATTGAGAGATAGATAGGAACAGACTGAGATTGAGAGATAGATAGGAACAGACTGAGATTGAGAGATAGATAGGAACAGACTGAGATTGAGAGATAGATAGGAACAGACTGAAATTGAGAGATAGATAGGAACAGACTGAAATTGAGAGATAGATAGGAACAGACTGAAATTGAGAGATAGATAGGAACAGACTGAAATTGAGAGATAGATAGGAACAGACTGAGATTGAGAGGTAGATAGAAACAGACTGAGATTGAGAGATAGGAACAGACTGAGATTGAGAGATAGATAGAAACAGACTGAGATTGAGAGGTAGATAGAAACAGACTGAGATTGAGAGATAGATAGAAACAGACTGAGATTGAGAGATAGATAGAAACAGACTGAGATTGAGAGATAGATAGAAACAAACTGAGACTGAGAGATAGATAGGAACAGACTTAGAGTGAGAGATAGATAGGAACAGACTGAGAGTGAGAGATAGATAGGAACAGACTTAGAGTGAGAGATAGATAGGAACAAACCGGGAGAGAAATAGATAGGAACAGACTGAAAGTGAGAGATAGATAGGAACTGATTGATATTGAGAGGTAGATAGGAACAGACTGAAAATGAGATGTAGAGAGGAACAGAAGGAGAGTGAGAGGTAGATAAGAACTGACTGAGAGTTAGAGGTAGATAGGAACAGACTGAGAGTTAGAGGTAGATAAGAACAGACTGAGAGTGAGAAGTAGATAGGAACAGACTGAGATTGAGAGGTAGATAGGAACAGATATTGAGAGGCAGATAGGAACAAACAGAGTGAGAGGTAGATAGGTACAGAATGAGATTTAGAGATAGATAGGAAAACAGAGATTTAGAGATAGATAGGAACGCACTGAGGTGGGGAGATAGACAGGAACGCACTGAGGTGGGGAGATAGACAGGAACGCACTGAGGTGGGGAGATAGACAGGAACGCACTGAGGTGGTGGGGAGATAGACAGGAACGCACTGAGGTGGGGAGATAGATAGGAACGCACTGAGGTGGGGAGATAGATAGGAACGCACTGAGGTGGGGAGATAGATAGGAACGCACTGAGGTGGGGAGATAGATAGGAACGCACTGAGGTGGGGAGATAGATAGGAACGCACTGAGGTGGGGAGGTAGATAGGAACGCACTGAGGTGGGGAGGTAGATAGGAACGCACTGAGATGGGGAGGTAGATAGGAACGCACTGAGATGAGGGGAGGTAGATAGGAACGCACTGAGATGAGGAGGTAGATAGGAACAGACTGAGAGTGAGGAGGTAGATAGGAACAGACTGAGAGTGAGAGGTAGATAGGAACAGACTGAGAGTGAGAGGTAGATAGGAACAGACTGAGTGTAATAGATAGATAGGAACAGACTGAGAGTGAGAGGTAGATAGGAACAGACTGAGATTGATCACGATTCAAATAAAAACACATATGCATAAAGCAAACACATTTTCTTAATGTAATCTTTTACTCTGTTCATTCCCAGAAGCAATTCATTATACTTTGCTTGACCCACACTGAAGGCTTGTGTGCAGTTGTTGCTGAAAGCAAGTCAATTGTAAATTGCATTTCATGCATATCATTTCCCAACAGTGTGCACAAATACAAACACACATATACTTTCTCATGCAAATATTCACATATTTTGATTGAAATAACTTTATCATGAATGTAAAAGTAATGCCTTTCAGAAACTGATGCAATTCAAGATTTTCTTGTCCCAAGTGACAAAAAGAATCTCTTTGTGTTGATTAGATGAAAACATTTTCTTTGATTTGCTTATCTGTAACAAGCTAATCATTATCACTAAAGTGAGATATGTGTGTGTGTGTGTGTGCTTATATACATGTGTGTTGAGGTTGCAGAGGTTTCCTCTTCATTTCCTAATGTCATGAGTTCAATCCTCACAGTGTGTCCTATTTTTGTGGATTTGTGCCTAACTAAATTTACTAAACTTTTACATATGAGTTTAAATAAATACTGTGAATAGGTTGGTGCATGTGTGTGTATGTGTGAGAGAGTTCATATTAAAAAGTGTGCATATTAAATATGTTCATGTTTGTATGTCTATTATGATAATTTTCATGCATAATAAAAGGTGAATGTGTATGCATATTAATAGATGTGCATGCACATATTAAAATATGTTTTTGTCTATATAAGATGCATGTATGTACATATTAAAAGATTGACCTGCATATTAAAAAATGTCTATTTTTGTGCATAGTAGGTTGCTCATATTAAAATGTGTATATGCATATAATAAAAGATGTATATACATGGGAAAACAGTGTGGTAATATGTTCAATGCAGTGTATCTTGCAATATATAAATCAAAGTGTCTATATTTATTACTATAAAACTGGTGATTGTATTTATCTTATGAGAAGCCAAACACCAGGACACATATGCATGTGTGTGTGTGCTCATGCACACACACGCACACACATGCATATATGTGTTTGTGTATGTGTCTGTTTGTGAATATATATTTGAATATATATATGCCTGTGAACATGTAAGTGAGAATAGATATATGTGACTGTATGTACATATATGTATAGAAGTATGTGTTTGAATATATATATATATATATATATAGATATAGATATACGTGTGTGTGTGTGTGTTTGAGTACATGCATATATAGATGTATATGTGTATGAATATATATATGTGTGTGTGTTTGAATATATATATATATATATATATATGCTTAAACATTGTGTATTTGGGAAGCAATCTCTCTTTTATGCAAATTTCATTAGAAATGACAAAGAATTATGGTTACATTGGCCACACTACCATGTCATTGATAAGAAGATTTACTTTGCATTTCTTTGACCAGAGTTCAATTTGATCTCATTTAAACACACAGGAAAACCTATTAAACTCTAACTGCATTATACTTACTGATAACACAAATATCATAGTATCATCCACAGGTAAAAAAGAAGGCTAAAAATATTGAAAGCATTATTTATAAAAAAGAAAAATCCAAGACTTAATAATATCAAGTACAAACCTGGCAAGAATATGTTTAACCTGTTTGGAAAATAACACAAACACATGACTCTACACACACATATAAACATTATATATATTCAACCACATGTAAAATAAAATCTGTCCATGATAATGGCTAAAGTATAGCTGAAAGTGCCCAAAGAAACATAACATTTAGACATTTTTTATATAATTCATGTCCTGAATAGAAAAAAATCATACAGTCATATGAAAAATTACATAAAAAACTTAAATATAACATCTTGTCTGTCATTTTTATCAAAACCTGCGTATACATGCTTATATATGTGTGTGTGTGTGTATGTATATATGTGTGCATGTATATGTATATACATGTGTGTGTACATATACATATGCGTATACATAAATGTGCATGTGTGTACATGTATACATATACATGTGTGTATGCATTCAGATATGTGTGTGTGTGTATATATATATATATATATATATATATATACACACACAAGTCTACATACATGCATGTGTGAATTTCAAGCAATATTCCGCACTATTTATTTTAAGACAAGGGATTGTCTTCATCTGTGTCATTTCATGCCAATGACTTGATGCTGGCCAGAGATTTGCTGCTAAAATCCATGAACCAATCACATCACATACTGACATGAGTTTCAATTTTGCATAATTCTTCCAGTTCTTATCCTCACTTGAATAATCGTTTTAGACAAGAAAAAGGTCAGCACAAAACTATGCATTTCCTGAATTTGAGCAGGGAAATGAAGAAAAGTTTGTGTTCGAACAAATGAGGAAATCTTGGAAATATCAGTGGAAATGACCTAAGGAAGTCCTCTTGAAAACAGGCAGATGGAATCAAAGACTGCTTCTTCCTTTGGAATTTGTATCTATTTGTATAAATGTCAATTTCCATGAGTAAAATTGAAAACATGATAATGATAATAATCACAATCATATTAATGATGATGATTTTTAATTTCATCATAATCATTATTATAATATTAAAATATGGTAAAATCCAATTACTTGTATCCCCAAGTTTGAGTGGATTATTCTACTGTTGAGGAGTCACCAACATGTAATGAAACTTTTTTCAATTTAAATTTTTGTAACAAATATTATCAAATATTTTGCAATTTGAATTTTCTTAGGAAGTAAAAAAATGTTTGCAAGAAGTTTTGTGAGTAGATCCAAAAGTAAATAAGTTAATTGTTGATTTAATAAATAACACTGTTTACAAGATCTGTTTACAAATGATCTCACCATTTAATATAAACAAAAGAAAGTAGCCTCCCTAGGGTAACACCATCTTGATTGCCTTCAGAATACTTCACTTGGGATCTCAAACAGAAATTATCTGAGCATCACTTCTACTGTTCAAACCTGTCCACAAAATCCTTTTTAGATATCATTGTTGAGTGCTTCTGTATGCTCTTAGTTTCATTTATGTTTTTGAAATGTGATTTTAACTTAAGCTAGATGTTATAGAGAGAAAATCCTGGGTTATATAGAGACACTGACAAACCTGAATGATGCAATGTTGTGCCAAAAAAAGATAAAAACAAGATGTGAAGAATAGTCAGGCACATTGTCATGATGAATACAACTACAACACGGTACACAAGCTTACTTCATGGCATTTCTGTACTGACTGAATAATCCCACGAATCATGATTTTCTGATGGTGGACAATCCCCAACTCCTTACTGACAGATCTGATCCAGCCATTTAATATTAATGAATAAAAAGCCTACCTAAGGCAATACTGCCTTAGTCTCTTTCAAAATAGTTCCCTTGAGATGCTACACATTCATTCAAGCAATCCCTTCACTTCCAAAAGATAAGCAAAGTATTAAGATACAGGAAAATTTTACTAGAAACAAAGAAAATAGTATTGAACTGTTACATGATATCTGTCCTCCTGTATGGTAGCAAATGTTGGACAATCTCCTCAAAGATGAAGAGACTTAAAGCAACAGAAATGTGCTTCTACAGAAAGATGCTGAGGATAACATGGACAAATGAGCAATGACAAGGTTTTAGAGAAAAGAGCAACAAAAAGAAAACTTATACTTAACATCAGAAAGAGGCAGTAGAAATTTCTGAGGTATGTAATTAAGAAGGAGGACTTGGAAAATTTGATACTCATAGGACAGATTGAAGGAAAGAGGGACAGAGTAAAGCAGCATGTAACTGCTATAACTCACTCCAATAGTACTCTTATGAACACTTTATCAGAACTCTCTCAAAATTCTGTCTCTTAACTCTTTTAAGGTGTCTTGCCTAATTTATTTGTGTTACCAGGAGGGGTCTTATTTACTCCATAACTTCCAACTTTTAAGATTTTTTTTATTTTTTAAATGTTACTTCTTATTTCTTAGTATTCATCCTCTCCTCTTTCTAGTGAGTTTGCTATATACTGAACTTTGTATATCTTTTGTTTTGGGTCAACTACTAGTTTTTCAACATTTTGCAAAGACAAATCTTTTGACTTGCTTTGGCTAACTCCAGAAAATCTTTAATTTACCGACATAGAATTAGGGATGGTAGCACGTGTTTTTTTTTTTGTTAGAGAAGGGGGAAGAGAGACAAGAACGCTATAAATATTTTACATTCAAGAAGAGAGAAGAAAAAAAATTACATTTTCAATTCAATGTAAACCTATTTTTAGAAACTTGAGACAAAGAAAAAAATCAAGTCATTCTGAAAGAAAATATATATATAAAAAAAAATACAAAACATGAACATGTATTAATCAAAGACATTTTTTTTTAGCTATTCTAAACTATATAAGAACCTGTGTCAGCAATAGTTAAGATCAGCACTGGTTACCAGTAGGCAAAAGGTTGAAATTTCTTTGCATTTTCGACATTTTGCAAAGACAAATGACTTTTGACTTGCTTTGGTAAACTCCAGAAAATCTTTAATTTACCAACACGGAACTAGGGATGGTAGCATGTGTGATCTGGGAAGTGTTATAATTGAAAACAGAAGTGCGACACAGAGATCTAAAGGCGAATTGGCATGGCGAAGGACGCGTTCCAGAAGCTGAGTAATGTGTTAAGACACAGGAAACTTTCGCTGGAGACAAAGAAGAGAGTGCTGGATTGGTATGTCAGTTCTTCAATATAGCAGTGAATGTTGGACAATATCAACAAAGATGAAGGAAAAACTTGAAGCAGCTGAAATGTGGTTCTACAGAAGGATGCTGTGGATATCATGAACCAAGCATGTGAGCAATGACGAGATTTTGGAAATGATGGAAATGAAAAGAAAATTAATACTGAGCATCAGGAAGAGACAAATGAAGTTCCTGGGACATGCAATGAGGAAGGAGGGCTTGAAGAATCTGATACTAACAGACCAGATAGAGGAAAAAAGAGACAGAGGAAGCAGCAGATAACATATTTGAAGGGCTTGAGCAGGTGGATGACAGAACGAGGGCTGAGAGACATTACAGGAGAAAGCGTGCTAAGAGCCACCAGGGATAGGGAGACGTGGAAGGCCATGATTGCCTATGTCCTGAAAGGACAAGGTACATAGAAGAAGAAAGAAGACTAGTTTTTCTGTATGTTTCCTTCTTGAGGTTTAGGCACATCAAAAATATACAGTACTTGAATAGGTACTTCCTTTCTTGTGGGCCTTTCTTCAGTAAACCTTTTCTTTAACTCATTCCAATGCCTTTTGTGTCCCCATTTTTTTTCCTTTTGCTATTTCAATCATTTTTCCAATTTATAACCTGATTACATTGTCTTCCTGTTGTGAAGTAGTTTTCGCACTGAAAGTCATAATCGTGCTATGCCAGTTGCTAATTGACAACACACTCAAAATGTTAGGAACTTGGTAATCTTCCACCTTAATATTTGGCTAACTGCTGACTAATATCAACTGCCTAGTAGTTCTACTGAACTCTAAAGCACTCCTATGAACTTCCCAAGAACTCCTAAGAACTTCTCCCGATAACTTCCTGTTAACTCTTATTAATATAGGAGGGAGAATCCATTATCTGAGGAATAGGTGTGTTTCCCCATAACACTTCCCAGATTTCTTTTTAATTTTTAAATACTCTGAAAAATATTTTTTGCCAATTTTTCCTTCTTATTCTTTTTTGACCAGGTAGCAACTTGTCAAACACCAATTTTAATTTTTCTTGTGCACATCAATTCTGCCGATGAGATGCCTGCTGGTGTATCCAGTATACTCTCAAGAATGTTTGTAGTGTTTCTTCACTCATTTTTCATTACTTACATTTTTCAAAGCTCTTAAAAGCATGCATAAACCATTCAGCTTGCCTATTTGACCTGGGATGAGACACTAGTGTAGTTATACAATCAGTCAATAACATTTTACAAAATTTTTTAAATTCATAAACAGTGAATTGTGTATCATTATCTGAAACTGTGACACCCAGAATGCCATATCTTGCAAACAGTTCATGTAAAAATTCACTGTAACCATTGAAGTTGGTTTTTTGCTGTTAAAAATTTAGTAAAACTATCCACTACCACAAGATAATTTGATCAGTTTATTGAAGCTGTAAAATCTATGTACAGTCTTGACCACGAAGTATCTATGTTTGGCTAAGGTTGTAATTTCAAGGGAGGTGATTTTGCTGCCAGAGCACAAACTTTGCAGGCTTTTACTAAGTTTTCAATGTTTTGATCCATTTTGGTCCAGTATGTATGTTGGATATGGGTTTGAATTGAGAAATTGGAGAGACAAGTTCAAATTCCACTTGTATTTGTTGCATGTACTTACATGCAAATACCATTGGGAAAGGTATTAATTCATCTCTTCTCCCTCCAGCTATGGGTTAAATGGCAGGACAGATTCAGTCCTATAGCCTTGGTTGGCGACCATCTACTACAGAAAGTAATGGCAACTTACTGCAGGAAGATCTTTTACCCAGTCAGTCATGTCTCTTTGAGACATGATCGGTTAAACGTGTATCACATATGGCACTTAATTGACTGAGTGATACATAACACCCACAAGGAAATAAAGAACAAATGCAGACAGGCTAAAGAAGAATGGCTCAAGGACAAATGTGCAGGAACTAGATAGACTGAGTATCACAAATAAAGGAGATATGCATAAAAAAATAAGAGAACTAGCAAGACAAAAGACATGCTCATCAACAGGATGGAACACATATATTAGAGAAAATAATACTTCAGCAATGGAATGAATATATCAGAGATCTCTTCTATGATGAAAGAGAACAACCAGAAACACTGATTGGCTGGAAATATTAAAAACCAAAGTGGAAGCTGCACTGGCCAAATCGAAAAGAAACAAAACAGATGGAATTTTAATAGAGATGCTGACAGCCTTTGACAAAATTACAGAAATAATAAATGAAATCTACAACAGTGGTGATATACAGGAATGCTCAAGCAGATCAATTTTCATAGCACTGCCTAAGAAGCCAGGTGCAAAGAAATGTGAACTCTAAAGAAACAATAAGCTTAATGAGCCATATAACAAAACTCATCATCTGGATTCTGATGAATAGAGCATGCAGCAGAATCAGGACAAGAATAGTGTGTGTTCATCAAAGACACCAGAACAATGAATGTGATATTTATGTTCAGAATGTTATCAGAAAGAGCAATACAAATACAGAAGGATATGCACCTGTGTTTTATAGCCTACACAAAGTATACAACAAAGATCTGTTAGAGCTGCTCAGTAAACTTGACATATTCAGGAAAGATATTATAATAAACAAGAACCTATACTGGCAGCAAACTGCCTGCTGATAGACAAGAAATGTGTTAGGGGTGTATGACAATGTGTCTTATCACCAGATTTATTCAAACAATACAGCAAAGTAATTCTGAGAGAAGTAGAAATATGCCAATTACAGCTCAGGGATCTAAAATCAAGCCAGTACCGAAATTTAATTACTTGAAAAGTGTTCTAACATAGGATGGAAAGTGCTACACTAAAATATGAAGGTGTATTGGGATGGTCAAAGGCACATTCCGAAAACTAAGCAAAGTATTAAAAGACAGGAAAATTTTGTTGGAAACAAAGAAATGAGTACTGAACTGTTGCATGATATCTGTTTGATATGATGCTGAATGCTGGGTCAGTCAGTTAAGTGCCATACGTGATACACGTGTTGGGCGATCATGTCTCGAAAGAGACATGATTGACTGGGCAGAAGATTATCCAGCAGTAGGTTGCCATTGCTTTCTGCGGTAGATTGGTTGCCAGCCAAGGCTATAGAACCGAATCTGTCCTGTTATTTAACCCATAACTGGAAGGAATAGACGGATTAATACCTTTCCCAAGGGTATTTGTGCGTAAGTGAATGCAATGAATTCAACAGGAATTTGAACTTGGCTCCTCGATTTCTCGTTCCGAGTCGATATCCACTACACCACAACGCACATCCGAATGCTGGGTAATCTCCTCAAAGATGATGGAGAGACTTGAAGAAACAGAAATGTAGTTCTATAGAAGGTTGCTGAGAGTACATATGAGCCATAACAAGGTTTTGGAGAAAATATTTATCAGGAAGAGACAGTTGAAGTTTCTGGAACACGTAATAAGAAAGAAGGGTTTGGAGAATATGATACTCACAGGGTGGATAGAGGGAAAGAGAAACAGGAGAAAACAGTACAGGACATACTTGATGGCTTTAAGCAAATGGATGGCAGAGAAATAAGACAAAATAATTTTGGGAGAAATAAGACAAAATTTATTAAGAGCTACAAGGGCAGAAAGATGTGGAGGGTCATGATTGTCTACATCCTGAAGGGACATGACAAGAAGATATTTGGCATTTCATAAGAAATTTTATCCTTGAAATTCCCAGATGTCCACTATGAAATTAATTTAATATCTGCATTTTTAATATAAGTATTATTACTCTTTGTGCAAACATTAGTATTCTGTCACACAGAGTAAGTGTTCAAGTCTGGATTTTGTTCTAAAAATCATCTGTCTTTCTTACTTCCTTTTAGTTGTTTTTTATTTTTGAAATAAACATGTCTTGTTCTGCTTCTACTTTTAATTCTTGCAGAGTAACTAGTAGCTTGTATACTACATTGGATAATATATTTTGGAATTTTATTTCACTTTTTAATACTGCAATCAAGTTTCAGTAGCTTTTTTGTTTCAGTCTTAATAAACCATCTGCATGTCCAGTTAAAATTTACACCTTTTCTTAAGCAAATTGTTTAGTGGAGCACTCAAATTCTACATATTAGGTATGTAGATTTGATAATAATTTGCTAGTATAGAAATGATTGCAGCTTAGTAATTGTTGGAGAAGACATATTCTTAATTGCATTTGACCTCAATGGATCTGGTTGATGACCATTTTTTTTTTGTCTATAATTTGTCCAAGGTATTTGATTTTAGACAAAAACAATTTCCACTTTTCCTCACTGAGTTTGAACCCTAACTATCATATTTACATGTTTGAGATGTTGTTCCTTAAATACACTTTTCATCAATATATCATCCAGATAAGCAACTGGAGATCACAATCCTCAAGCATAGTCTTGTCTATAGCTTGTTTTGAATATGGCAAGAGCCACTCTGACTCCAAAATAAAGTTGGTTGAACTTATACAATCCCTTGTGTGTATTTATAGTTATTAACTCTGAACATTCTTTTTCAACTTGTATTTGCATATATGTCTCAGAAAGATCCAGCTTTATTTTCCACCATTTAATTTTGCAAAAATTTCTTTTGGACTTAATAGTGAATAGTTGATTTACTCTACTCCCCCATTGGAGTGAATTGTGACACAAGGTCAGTTTTTAATGTGGACAACCTGAGTGCAGACACTTAGGCCAATGGTAATGAGTAGTTATGTGATTGTAAACATTTGTTTACCCCAATTCAAAAAATCAACACAAACATGATTTTTTTCTTGACATACAATGTTGTTGCTACCCAGTCTGAATGGTCAATTTTTTTTCAATTACACCTGTTTTTTTTTTTTCAAGTTTACTTGATCCAAAACTGTGAATGGTACACTACATTTTGGTTTAAATACTGGCGTCCATCATTTTGTTACTTGAAATCTTGCTTTGATTTTGGAACACCAGTTCATCTAATAGAACATCCGGAAAACATCCTGTGTGTGCCACAGCAAAAAATATATTTTTTTCTACTCCATATAACTTTCAACTCTCCATTGCCACTGTTATAACCTATTATTAATGGTTATAACATTATGTCTTGACAGATTCCAATGAACACATTATTGGAACTTTCTCTGAAATGTGAGTTCCTAATTTAAGTTCACTTGTGTTATTGGGGGTATCTTATTTACTCCACAACAGTAACATATTTGATGAGTTTGAGTAAATGGATGGTAGAACAGGGTTTAGGGAAATAACAAAAAGTAAAACTTATAAGAGCAACAAAGGACAAGAAGATGTGAAGAGCCAGAATCACATATATCCTGAAAGGATGCAGCCCATAAAAGAAGATTAGCTGTCACATTGCATTTTTTCTTTATCTTATTCACAACTTGAAATCTTTTAAACATAAGTTTTAGTTTTGGAAAAAAAAACAAAACAGGAGTCACAGGGAATTGAATCTGGATAGTATAGAGACACTGACAGACCTGTGTTATGTAATGTTATGCCAAAAGACCTTGCAAATGATACAAAGAATGGACAGTTGGGATTTTCAAAATGATTGTATACATTCCATATAGTGTGTGGAATATCCAAATCTTCTAATTCTTATCTCTTCATTCAACATTTTCAGGTATTAAAGTCTTTTCAGAATTTTGATCATTTTCAATTCTCAGCCAAATTTGAAGCATTGGTATTCAAATTTTATCTGGTCTTCACCCATTGTATCATTTCCCCAATCATTCAAAACTCAAGCATATTTACAGTGAATGACACAATTCTACAAGCTCACTTAATGTTATTTGGTTGATTAGTTTTCTACAGCTTATCAACCCTTTGCAAGTTATTTAAAGTCAGAAAATATTTTTAGATTGTAAGATTTTTAAAAAAAATAATAATGATTTAGTGAAGCAAATCTTACTAATAATAATTAACCCATAGCTGGGGAAGTAAAGGTGAATTCTGACAAAAAGAAGTGTCTGATATGACATAATGAACAAACTTTTCCAGCAGTAGATCTAGCAATTGATTCAATCTAAGCAGATGAGCCCAAGGAGGTGCAAAGTGTTGTTCTCCTGAAGTTTAACATCATCCATATTGATGACAGGCAGAAATGGTTCTCTGTGATGATTCAAAGAAATTGAGCATTAAAATTTACAAGCCATTTCTTGCCTCAGTTAACTACTGTTCAGAGATCATTTTTGGGAATAGCTTCCAATTTTACTGCAGGAATAAATAGTTGTGTTATCTGCATAAATATCTAGATGAGAACTGATGACATCAAGAAGGTCATTGATAAAAATGAGAAACATCATAGGTCTGAGAATAGAGCATTAGTACAAATGAACTAGAAGTGTATCCATTCAACACAACTTTCATTACACAATTTGTTAGGAACAATTGGATTAGGTTAAATATTCTTCCAGAGACACTACTACATTTAGGCTTATGGAAATTACTAGTAAAGCCAACTTTGTCAAAAGCCTTTGAGATACTTAGGAACATAGCCAAGCTTCACCATTCTTATCTAAAGCCAAAGTAAGATATCTGGTGTAACTATGACTTCATGTGTTTCCCATGTTATGGTAGACTGACAAGGATTCACCAGGCAATTCAAAATTTTGGAGAAATATTAGCTTTTATTGAACTACATATGCCTAACCCATTTCCATCGACAGGTAAGTTTAACAATAATAAACTAAGCGGGTAAAAGTATTGGTTTCTAATTTCTGATAATCTGGAGATTGTGCGTTCAGTCTTTCAGCTGGATAGTGTCTATATAGTTTTTAAGGTTATGCTATATTCGTGGGTTAAATTGCTCAATATCAGGGACAGGGCATATGTAAATATAAAAGTGAATATTGAGGTCAACACCCAGAGGCAATTGTCTGTTTCATGCTTGCATGTAATCATTAGATGGGACAATTCTGTTCAAGCATGAAACAAACTGTTGCATATAAATAACATCCTGTATTTCAGTATGGAAAAAGCCATCCAAAATTGCCCCCATTACATGCTGAATTTTTATTACTTTGCAGGTGGTGTTTGAAGCTTTGATTTCATTTCCCACATGACTGAAATATATATATTTTCAAAGTTAACATTTTAGTACATCTTTCTATTCAATTTTAAATGTTTTATGTTAAAAGAGAAAGTGAGATACATTTTCATCATAGTTTGACTCAGTGCAAAAGCATATAAAGAGAATTCAAACGGAAATTTAGACTTGTAGAAACATTACCCAACAACAACAAGACTACTGATAGCTCAATAGTAAAAAAATAAATTTAAATATTTCCCAAATAAGAACAACAATTCAAATGAAATGAACATATTCTTTGAAAAACTCTGGGACACAGACTTTCAAAACAATCACAATCCCCATAACTATCTAACATACAAAAACTAGTATTAGAAAACATCTGTTAGAACAATGATGTAATAATAAAGGAAGCAAACAAAGGCAGTGCTGTAGTTATTATGTATAAACTTATTACAAAACAAATGTCCAAGATATGCTCGGAGACAAAAATAACGACAGATTAATCCACCATAATATAGATGAAAACACTGCATAAAAATAAAAACAAACAAACTCTGTCTTACATACAGTAGAATACTAACAAAAAAAGAAAAAGATTTTGTTACAGAATTTGTTTAAAAAACCAGCAATTTTTATGGACTCCCAAAGATACACAAATTAAACACAATTAAAGTAGCTATCCAGGAACAAAAATTGGAATATATTCACACCCTAAACCCTAGTGATCTTAAATTCAGACCCATTGTAGCAGACTGAACAACCTAATAGATAAAATATTACAACCATACACCACAAAAATAAAAAGCTACATCAGACACAGCATACATTTTCTAAGCTTCATATCACAAAAAGTAGACCCAGGTACACTCATAGTAACATTTGATGTGAACTGCCTGTACAGCAACATACCTCATGAACTAGGTAAACAGGCCATTACATTTGGGATTGAAAAACCTCCAGAAATACTTCCCACATACTTCACAAAAGACTTTATTATACAAAGTCCAGAACTAATTTTAGACAATGATTCATTCCAATTTAACAACCAAAATTATATTCAAATAACAGGTACCATGATGGGGACAAAAAAATGGCACCAACATATGCAACACTTACACTAACATATCTCGAAGAAAGCTTATACAACCAAATAGGACACAAATTTAAGGAAGACATAAAAATGGAATTCACTAAATCATAGAAAAGATATCTAGATGATTGTTTTATCTTTTGGAGATCAACATAGAGAGACACAAATAAATTACACAATCTACTCCAAAACTTGCATCCCAAAATTAAGTTCACACTAGAATACAATAATGTCTCCATTTCAAGAGTCACCACCCTACAAGTTGTCTAAAATCCATCTCCTACTTTCTAGCACAATGAATTTGCACAGTAGTAGCTGACAAAACCCTCCATAAAATATGCCTAGAGGAACTAAGAAAAACACTACAAATAAGAGAATACCCCACTCCCCTAATAAACAAGGGTTTCCAACTGTCAAAAGGAATTCCATTAGAACTGTGGAATACAAAAATACAAAAAAAAACATGAAAAAGAAGAAAACATTCCAGCATATATCTCCACACACAACAAAAGCAACCCAGAATTATTTACAAAGATAAAAAGGCACATAGAATTACTCAACAAAAATGATAAAATAAAAGAAACCTTAAAGACAATTAAAATAATTAAAAGCAAATGCCAACCCCAAAATTAAAAAAAACATGCTAACCTCATCAAAGTTCAAGCAACACACAACACAGGGGGTCATAAAATGCAACATAAACAGATGTGGGATATGCAACATAATAATAGAAGGAAACCACTTCAAGTTTGAAAACACATCTACATTTGAAATAAAAGCAAACCTGAGCTGCAATTCTAAAAATGTAATTTATGCTCTAAAATGTGATGTACATGGGGGCAACACAAGGCCTTAATAAAAGAGTTGCCCTGCACAGAAGTAACATTAAACTAGCCAATAACAAGAAATTGTATGTTTTCCAACATTTACACGAATGTAAAGGAGGTAAATTTAGAGTAATGTCTATCTACCAAAATGCAGATTATGATATGCTCATGATGCAAGAAGAAATATTTATAAAAAATACAAGCCTTCCCCAACAAAACAACATGAAAAATCTACACACACACACAAACACATTAAATTCAAACTCGATTAAAAAAATATTTCACGAACCATTGCAAAAATAGTATTCTGAAAACAACAAAAAGAACTAGATGACCTGTGGAGTAGAATTAAATCAAAATTGCTGAAAACAATTTTAAAGTATAAAGATGAAATCAAATTTTACAAGTCAGTATAAAATTTTTTTATGGCCAACAGAAGGTGACAGAAGAGATTTAATGTGCGAGTGTAAAAAAAAAACAACAAACACGCACACTTATGAACTTTCTGACCAGCTCACTACTTATTTATATATATATATATATATATACAATATCTTGGCCATCAGATAAACAAACAGATCTTGATGTTAAGTAAAGTTTATTTGCCTGAAGACAGTCAACTTTAGATTGAAACATATGTAGCAACACAAATACCATTATAGACACTTAATACATCATAATAATAATATTAATAATAATAAATTTACACTTTAAACAAAATGTTCATGGCTTCTCGCACTTTTTTCTTTATATATATATATATATATATAAATATACACACACACACACACACACACACACACACACACACACACACACAGAGGGTTGATGGATAAATTGTATAAATTATGCAAAATTGAAAATAACACTGACATTTCATTCTAAAAGATATATTTACCAAGATTACAAAATGATATTTTAATTTTTTGGGTAATTAAGATGAAAATTCATCCATTGCACCATATATATATATATATATTTATTTCTTCTATAGTGTGTGAAGGATAAATTGTTGCCTACATTCTGCAAAAATCAAAATAACAGACACCTCATTTTAAATTATACTTAGCAAAATTACACAAAAATATTTTGAAATACTAGAAAGTAAATTTATTCAATAAAATCTCCATTGGCATCAACCACAGCCTCCAGACAACTTCAGAATCTCTTGCAACTCTTCTGGACAGTCTCCTTGTTTAAATTGGTGAACGCTGCCATAATCCTTGCCTTCAGTTCATCTTTTGCATTACAAGGAGTTTTGCTGCTCTCTTTCTCAACTGAACTCCAAACATAATAATCATGGGTATTGTAGTCTATGGAGTTAAGTGGTCAGATGTAAGAGGTTATGGTCACCCTCTTGACCAAGGACAGCACTACTTCCTAAAGACATTTGATGTAGGCCTTCCTGTTGAGTTTGAGTCCTTCACTAACAAATTCAGAGAAACAATCAGAGTGAATCTTCCAAGCTGCTGTACGATCATAAAAACCATTAAATTCATCGAAATTCTCTGCACTGTTCTCAGATTGAAACCCAAACACTCTGAAATGTTTGTATTGGGGCTCCAAGCATAAATGCCAAACAGTAAAGCATGCCATTTTGAAATTTCTGATAGAGTGAATTTTATCATGTTGCACTTTGTCTCAGATGGTGCCCAACTAACCCTACTATACTGTGTAGTAGACAAAATCAACAACAAACATGCGTGTAATTAAAAATATAAAATGGCAACAATTTTCCCATTGCACCCAGTGTGTGTGCATGTATGTATGTGTGTATGTATGTATGTATGTATATATGACACACACACACATATATATATATATATATATATATATATATATATAAGAGACAGATACTTATAGTTTTGTGTTAAGGGAGTCTTTTAAATTTTCTTTTTTGTAATTTTACTTTTGTTGATAAATTGAAAATTTTTCTCCTATACAAAGAGGAGTTAAGTACCTTGCTTCAGGTCAGCAAAATCTTTCATGTGGGATTAAAAAATGTTGCTGATATTTTCTTTTATTTTTGAAATAGAAGTGGATGACAATGTGAAAGGTTAACATTTTTTTTTTAAACTACATAAAAGGTCACTATTTAGATTTGATTTCCCAATCTGCATTAAATTGGGAAAAACAAGCAGAAGACAACAAGCACCTGAAGAAAGCTGGTAAGTATAATAGCTCAATTTTTAAAAACTAGATTAGTATAGAATTTATATGTATTTGTTGATATACATTTGCTTTATGTAAAAGAAAAATATTCTCTGTGCAAATGGGTTAAATTTTTGAATTTCATAAAACAATCAACCATTATTAATTTTTACTGAGTGTTGGATTAATTTTCCTTCCTCATCTCCAATTATTATTGATCCTCATTGGGTGCCCCATACATTCGGCCTTGTGCCACATCTAAGATGCGCTTAGAAAATCACCATCACTTCTTTAATTACTTTTTTTTTTTAATCATATCACCCCAAGCAAGGCGGTAACGCCACTGATGTGCAGGGGGCTATGTAAGAGTAAAAAGGTTGGAAAAGAGAAAGCCGGAAACCACATCCTAAACAGGAAACAAGGGATGAGCCTCTTCACCTGTTCAATAGACGTGGGTGGAGTATGAACCGGGCGATATACTATGCACTGTGCTTGGCCAGCCATGTAACTCTTAACAATCAATCAGAGAAAAATAGTCTGTATGGAGAACAGTTTCTGTGTAGATGCTTCAAAGAGATGTTTGTCTGATGCATGGAAAAATCACAGCCTCTGGTTAGATGATGTAAGACATTTTTACACTTTGTTAGCGTCATCTTTTTCTAGAAAAAAAAATTGACTTCCATTGCCATCTTTATTTTCATCATTCTAAATGTTGTGGTAAAATAAAATTTATGCATGTATATATAGAAATACATCAATTTTGAGATGATTTGCTGTTGTAATTAAAATATGCTTTTCATTGTAATTATTCACACTGTTGCTCAACAGTTATTAGTAAACAACACAAGTTGGAAATAAAAAAAAATAAACTCACAGCAAAACTTTAACTTGTACCCCCTTTGCCTCAAGAAACCTGCTTTTCTTTAATGGCTTCTCTATTGTTTCAGTGCCAACAGTTATGTGGCTGGAAGGAGATAAAATCTAACGAAGTAAACACATTCTTAATATTTTCCCAGACACTTTATATCATATTTGTTAGTATTTTAACATACACAAGTAGTATCATATCAGCAGCAGCAATATTATTTTCTTTTGACTAGGTGAAGCATTGCTAATTATTATCAATTATTAGTATTTCTTTCATCCTAATTTCAGTTGCTTTTTGTTACAACTATTAGGACAGACTGTCAATCTATGGCCATCAGTAAAGAGCATAAATCATAAATAAAGCAGCTCTTGGTGTGACTTACATCAGGAAGCTTATTTCTAACAATTATTCATTACATTGTATCGGTTGCATTTGTCTGTCTGTTCATGGTCAGAATATCTCAAGACTTACTGAATGGATTCTGATGAAGCTTTCAGAGATGATTGGCTTCCTGACTGGCATGAACTAATTAAATTTTGTGTTTGATCTTGTATGGGATAAAGTTTCTGGCTTATTTTTTCAGTTTTATTAACAAAATTTAATTTTTGCCTTTCAAATGCCTAGTACTGAATTATCTCCCTAAAATCATTTCAAATAGTGAATTACCTCCCCTGTCTCATTTTACGTGTGCACTTAAATTTGAGAGTAGTTGAGTTCATTTTTCGTATTTTCACTCTTTAGAGCAGTCAAGTTCATTGCAGTTTTTCTTTCTCATTTAAATAATCATCTCTTGCTAATCACTTAGATGATGTCAGTATTGCCTTGGCAGATGTTTGCGGTCTTTAAATGCTCTTTCTCGCTATTATTACATTCAAATCAGGATGGCAGTACTCCTGATAAAATTCACTCTGAGTTTTACAACTGCTAAACTTAAGACTCTACTGAACTAGCCTTGCACATGTACGATTTGTAGGTGTGGTGGTTTAAAGATCTATGTGCTGTGTTCCTTTATAGTGTTGGCGAACATGAATCTCTCCACAACCTCTTGGCCTTTGTCTTTTTGTTATTTTTCCTAAACCCTGCTCTGCTATTCATTTACTCAATCTGTTTTTTTCTCTCTGCTGTGGCCAGGTATTGAACACACAACTTTGGATTAAGTCACTTTTTTGGATTACTCAACCAACACTTTTATCCATTGGGCCATGTATCCTTGGGTCCAATTTGAAATTCCAAATTACATCACCTGAAGAAGGTTGAAGCATACAACAGTCAAAACATTAGGAAAGTGGCAATAAAGATGCGATGAGGACAACAATATGAACGATGTAAATAGTTGCAATATATCATATCAGAAATACAGAGACATACTGCATGTATGTCAATAAGTTCTGATGATTATCTTTTGTCCTGTAAATTAAATGAAGGGTTCAATTTAAAATTTCCTTGGATCAACAAGCACTAGATGAAAGCTAGAGGGCACAATAGTCAAACCATTGTGATACTAATAATGAAGACAATAGACTGTAAATAATAACTCATCATATCAGAAATTGACAGTTTTTTTAAAATGATATTCACCCTGTACAAGGCCCAAAATCCATTTGAGGTAGGTTACAGAATAAAAAGCAGTTTATGTGCCTCTAACACTAAACATTTTTCGTCTAGATTTGACTCTTGTAAAAGTAAAGAATAGCAGGAGGAATCAGGTACTTACCAGAGCAGTAACAGGTACCGATCATTTTTTTCCAGCATCTTTAGCAATAGATCATATGTACGAGTTCCACTGGGTCTGGATTAAGATTATGTCCTAACAGATGCTCAACGCACAGAGCCTCCCTTAGGGAAAACACGTTTATCATAATTGGTCTGTTTGGTGATAACGGAATGTTGTTTGGCTTTCAAGGCGTTGAATTTGACCAGCCAGTTTTCCCTCCAATGAGTTGTTTAATTTTCAGATATTAACCAAGAACTGTTATTAAGGTGGGTATATATTTCCTTTTTTTATAAGTAGTGCCCTATATTATTTATTTTTTTTATCGAATCCTCCCTATGTAAGGCAATAAGGCCACTGAGACAAGGGCAATTGGGTGTGAAAGAATTAGAAAACAAACATTAAGGAGTGAGAACAACAGAAAAGTAATTGGGTAGATAATGATTAAACTTGCATTTAAATTTTTGAAGATCAAAGTTGGCTGGAAATCAGAGCTGGAAGAGTGTTCCAAAAGTGAGATGTGTGACAAAGGAAACTGTTAGCATAGAACTTATGGTTACATTTAGCCTAGGTACCTCCACTTTCGATACCTAAATTTTAAATTGAATTTTTAAAAATAAAAGTTTTCATGAAACTTATTTTAATTTCAAACAGAAATTATATTGATTGGAATCTAAAATTTTGAGATATTTTTTTTAATCTTTCATTTTTTCGGCCATTTTTAAGAGACTGACACATCTAATTCTCAGTTCTTGCAAAAATTAAATATACATCTGTGATACATTATTTTTGGAAAATTAGCAAATTTAATGTTAAATTAATCTGATTTACACAAGTATTACTTATTTATAACATGAAATTTAGAATAAAATAAATTTCTTAAACACAGAGTTCAATTTTCTGACCTTTCCACTGCAGGGGTTGACAGATGTGAGATAAGTGTATGGTGATTACAAGTAACATAATTTTTTCCTGTAAGGGGAAGAAACCCTGAAACATATGACCTTTAATTTACACATAGAAATTACCATACAAAAAAAAAATTTAAAAATTATGTCAAAAATAGGAAGGCACAACTTGTATTAAACTATTTAATTTTTTATTAGTAAATATAATCTTCACTTAATAAGTTTTTAAACTAACCCCAGCAAATCTTTGAAGTATTTAAAAAATTTTTGAAACTTCATAAATTATTATAATAAAAAAATGAAAACAATTCTTTTAAAATTTCATTATTAATCGAAAAATTTTTTTTCAGACTACAATGTCCTTAATTTATATTATTTATTCAAGCAATTAAAAGCTTATCCAATTAAATAATGTCATAGTTGTAGAGCATTTTTTAATTTAATTAAGAGCAGATTTTCAGAAATAAAGGCAAATTTTTTTTATTTTTGCAAGAATTTCCAAATGAATGTTTGCAACTGGAAAAAAAACTGAATTATGTAATATTATGTTTGTCATTGTAAACTCCTGAAACGATTTGGTTACCCGCTAACAAAAATCAAAATAAGATTTTGTACCAAAATTTCTAATGTGTTAGAAGAGATTAAAAATTTTTTAAAAATACTTTGATCTTTACTCTTAATAATATAAATATTTTGATAGAAAAGGTTCATTTTTATTAAGTTTGGGGCTTTTTTTATTCATACTATGCTGTTTTTTTTTGTGATTTAGTGGAGGTACCTAACAGCCAATTCAATAAATTGTGTGCAGGTTTAAGATTATACCTAAGAATTACAAGAATTTGAATGCCATTTTGGACAGCCATTTAGCAAATAAAGCAACTTAGTAATAATTCTGTAATATTAGTAATATTTCAGCAAAAATAATGTAAAAATAATTTTTAATGGATAGAATTAGTTTTTTGCTTTTCCTCAGACCTTGATAATTTTTAAAGAGATTTTTCCTTACACTCAATACAGAGTTAAAAATTACTATTATTATATTCACTAAATCTGCTTTGTGTAAATTGTCTGACAGTGATAACGTAGATCACATATCATGAAAATGTATGTTGGCAATTCTCTTATAGTCCTACTGGGATATTTGACTATACAAAATTTGGTATAAAACTATTTTTATTCATTCATAGCCCAGTAAAGAATGTTAATAGTTTGTAAGACAATGTTGTTAATCATTACTCATTGTTTTCTCTATCATTGAATGGACAAATTATTTTAAAACATTCAGCAGTTTGATTAAGGGGAGGCAATTACTTTTTATTTATGTCTGTATATGATGCACAGTTTATCTCTTCCCTCTTTTCATGGAACCATTCATCTTTTGCCTGCCTGCATTTGTTTCTAATGTTTAATATTCTATATCTTGCACCATTTCTTCTCTCTTTTTTTTTCTTTTTACCATATCAAGAATCTCATTTGTCATTTAATGCTTTTCTTTTCTCTTTCCTTGGGATGATCTCATTCACTAATATCACAAGTGTTTCTCTTACGGTATTCCACTTTGAATTTCTGGTCTTATTTACAATTAGTTATAAGAAAATTTTTCTTGGTTGATCATATCCATTTGGAAGCTTTTACAAGAAAATCTGTACAGCAAATGAGATGATTTAGTTTTCATTCATCACATAATGTTAGTTTCACATGAACTGCTTTTGGTCAGTGTATTTTATTTGTGGTGCAGTGGATATCAGCTTGGAATAAGAAATTAGGGAGCCAAGTTTGAATTCACTGCATTCACTTATGCAAAAATACCCTTGGAAAAGGTATTGATTAATTTCTTCCCTCTAGCTATGGTTTAAATAACAGAACAGATTGGGTTCTACAGCCATAGTTGGCAACCAGTCTACCATAGTAAGTAATTGCAATATACTGTGGGAAAATCTTCTGCCTGGTCAGTCATATCTCGAAAGAGACATGATCACCCAAGTGTGTATTACGTATGGCGCTTAACTGACTGGTTTTATTCCAAACTATGTCAAAAAAAAAAAACAACAAAAAAAAAAAAACAGTTAAAATTCATGGAGACAACAGATATTGTCTCTATTTACTAAGTCCCAAATAATTCTATTTATCCTGCAGAATAAAAGAATAGCTCCACTGACTCTCCAGTGTTATTTTGAATCAAGTCTTAATTTTAAAATATATGCTTTTTTGTGATTGCAAAATAAAATCAAAAGCAAGTACGAATATTTAAAAAAAAAATGTTAACTAATAATTTCATTTGACATTTATGCTACTTCTATAAATGATTACACTATCTGCAAGATTCAGACTATTGTCTTCATCTTTATTATCATATTCAAGATGTTTCAAATGTTGTATGCTCCAGCCTTCTTCAGGTGATATACGTCCAGAACAATCTACCTCAGTGGACAAAATAAAGTGTTTGGTTTGAAATTTCAATGTATATTACCTGAAGGCCAGAGAATACAACAGCCAAAATGTTGTGAATAGGACAATAAAAGTTTGAATAGTGTAAATAGTTACAATATCATAACTCAGAAATGTAGACGATATCTTATAAATGTTCTTTACTTTGAAGTAGGCATGACCAAATTAACAATAAAGACAAAAGTGATCAATTCTGAAAGGATGAATGTTTACGACTTGCATTTTGTTTAATTTGTGGATAAATAAATTAATAAAAAAAAAAAAAAAACGGAGGCAATCTTCCTGCGATAATACGAAAAATTAATATATGTGAAAGGCAAGTCAGTTTAAAAATTACGACGGTACCAATTTACGAACCATACATTATTTAGAGAAATCGTTTAAGTATTTAGAGTTACTTCCCTTGAACTTCAAATCTATTTTAATCAACATGCACTTTTGTCAGGCGTAAATTGTCATGTCATCAGCATAAATACAGAGTCGGGAACTGATGATATCGGGAAGCTTGTTGAAGATAAGAAACACCTTAGGTCCAAGAATAGAGCCCTGGAGGATATCCGTATTAAAGCAAAAATATCTAAAAGACTAACTGTTCAAGGCAATTTTTATTACATGATTTAAGAAAAATTTGGATCAAATCAAAAATTGGGCCAGAAATAACATCATCCTTTAGCTGGTCAAGTAGACCAGCATGAGAAACCCTGTCAAATATCTTTGATATATCTAAAGCCACAGTCAAAGCAATATTTGTCTGAAAGGTTGTGTGAAGTGAGATGTTTAACCAATTCAGAGTATCTAGTACTTCAGTCAGTTAAGTGCCATACGTGATACACGCTTGGGCGATCATGTCTCAAAAGAGACATGGCTGACTGGGCAGATTATCCTGCAGTAGGTTGCCATTGCTTTCTGCGGTAGACTGGTTGCCGACCAAGGCTATAGAACCCAATCTGTCCTATTATTTAACCCATAACGGGAAGGAATAGATGGATTAATACCTTTCCCAAGGGTATTTGTGCGTAAGTGAATGCAATGAATTCAGCTGGAATTTGAACTCGGCTCCCCGATTTCTCATTCCGAGCCGATATCCAATGCACCACAACGCACATCCAGTACATCTAGTCCTTACTTTGCCAAAAAGAGGTAAAAGTCTAATAGGACGATAATTCAAGACATCAGAAAGTTCAGAGTTCTTTAATTACAGAGGATTTGATAAGCTAGAAATCAAGAAGTGGCAAAGCATTTGTCATAGAGCTTAGAACAGAAGCCAGTCCAGGAGCACATATCTTAGAACATTGAGTCTTTATCCACTAATATTCATGACTGAAATGAAACAAAATGCGAATCATAAACATGCCTTATCAGGATTTAGTATGATTATGCTAGTAGAAAACCATGGGTGGAGTCGTGCATATCACTCAGTATAGATTTGGTTATAGGAGGAAAATCAGATAATCTTGACCAGCAGTTGAGTTGGAAGAGAACTTACAAGCCAAGCATTCTACTTTATCAGCAGTATCTGACAAAATTTTAAACTGATTGAGGATTTACCCTCAATTAACATTTTTATCTGTTTAACATTTTTTATCTGCAGATAAGTCACTATCTTTATTGAGTATATGCTTGCAATTACTGAGCTGGTACAAAGAGATGCCTGTTATGATCTAAACAATCATGTTGGTATAGCTCATGGCGTTCTATATTAAAGAGGCCTCTTCGTAATGCCAAGACCTTGATAGACAGGAGGCCGGCTGACAATTAGATCGTTTTAGTTTCAGTTTGAGCAAACTGCTGCGTAATGTATTAATTGTGTGTATTTGGGCAGGGTGCGTGGACAAAGGCTGTAATTAAAGTATAATTAATTTAGATTGAAAATTTACACCTAAATTGTAGTAGTACGAGAAATATTTGTTAAAGATGTTTAATCTACCATTTCAGATACTACTTAATTCCTAGCCATGCCCTGGAAGTGCTGCGTGTTTGCTTGCAAAACAAATTACAGAAGCCAGCAAGACAAAACAAAACTATATGTGGTGAGATTAATAAAATACCAGTTTATCGTTTTCCAAAAAACAAAGACGATAGAGAGCAATGGATAAAATCAGTTCCAAACACCAATCTAAATGTTACTAACAATACTGTTATTTGTCAACAACATTGGCCTTCAAATTTTGATACCATAAAAGTTAATGGAAAAATATGTTAAAAAAATCCACCATCTATATGACCAGGTGTGCCAAGTAGTCAAATACCAACACCCTCAGCTGTTCAAAGGAATATAAAAAACTTCCAGTACTGTTAGAAATCAAATTGCTGATGAACTTAATGCTTTTTTAGAATTAGATAAAATTAATTATACAAATTTGAAAGAAAGTCTGCTTAACAACAAAAAAGACTTTATATGTCCAGTTGTAGCATTTTTGGATGAAAATATTTCAGTTGTTCAATCATCAAAATCTATTGATGGTATTCCTCTCTTTATGTTGAAAATTCATAACAATTTGCGCTTTGAAACATTTCATTATGGAGTTAAGTGTTATATTAGCAGCCTGTCCAAAAATCGTATAAATACAGTTGATACTTGGTCAAAACTGGAAGAAATCATTCAATATTTAAATTCTATGGCTTTTGATCACGAGTCAACAATTTTTAGCAATGGCTTCCAAAATGGTTGGAATAAAATACAGCTCAGATATAGTTGTGCATGCTTTTGGGTACTATGTAAGATCACGGACATTGTATGATGAATTAAGATATGATTTTCAGTTACCCTCATTAGCAACATGATGACGTCAAAAGTTTCAAAACTTAATGAAAAATCTTTTTTTGTTATCTATATTTAATACTCTTAATACCAATCAAAAAGGGTGCATAATTCTCCATGATGAAGTATATATCAAAAAGATGTTGCTATATCATGGCAAACAACTATTTGGTAAATCAGTTGACACTTCATTTGTACTTGCTCAAATGGTACTTGGTATAATGTTGATATGTCTCAATGGGGGTCCAAAGTTTCTTACAAAATTGATTCTAATTTAAAAATTAACAGCCGCCTTTTTATTTGAACAAATTGAGTTAGCAGTCGAAGCCATCAAATCTGTACCAGCTGATGTAAAGGCTATTATATGTGACGGTAACCACGTAAATCAAGCTTTTTTTAAATTATATCCTACACTTCCTGAAAAACCTTGGTTAACTGGAGATAATAAATGTTTTCTTTTTGATTATGTTCATCTGTTGAAAAATATTTGCAATTTGTGGCTGACAGAAAAAACAGGAGAACTAATCTTTGATGATAATGGAGTAAGTCGAGTTGCAAAATGGACACAGCTTAAACAATTATATCGTTTTGAATCTGAAAGACTAGTCAAACTTTCAGATTTCAATGAAATTTCCATTGCTCCAAAGCCAATAGAAAGACAACGGGTTTCTACTTGCCTCAGAGTGTTTTCTGAAAAAACATATAATGCACTTCTCACTCAGTCTGAAATAAGTGCAGTTAAGAATGATATTGCCCTCTTCATAAACAAGGTTTTGACATGGTGAAAATTTTTTAAATATTAAATCCCTTCAAATTGATAAATTACATAATGATCCTCTACACGCTGAAATCAGATCTCCAAATGAGACCCGACTTGATTTTATCATTGAATTTGGTAAAGTGGCTCTTAATATGGCTGGCAGTCAAGGTAATTGTAAAAAACAATTATCCCAAAACACTGCTACTGCCATACATCATACTTGCAATGGAATTGTTAGTCTATGTCGACACCTTTTAGCTACAAGTCATAAATATGTACTACTTGGGCAATTTTCAACGGATCCATTTGAAAAAGAATTTGGTAAACTTTGCCAAGGATCAGGTGGCACCTATTTTATAAATGTTCAACAATGTATTGAAAAGCTGCATATTAAGCAGACATCTTTACTTTTAAATCAAAATGTAAATATTGATGAATTTGATGTTAATTCAGGTCACCAATGTACATCTTGTGATTATAAACATTGTGAGGAAGGTTCAGAAATATTTGACAATCTGGAAAATTTAGAACCATCTCTTTCCAATAAAATAAAAATAGCTCTTGTGTACATAGCTGGATATATTACAAGAAATGATAACCCAGTGAATGTGAAACCCATTTTTATTATGAAAAGTATGGAAAATATACCAATTTAATTGACTGTGGAAAACTAAAAGTTCCTTCTGACCACACTTGTAAATGGTTATTTTTTTGTTTCATCCTTTTCCAGACAAGAAAGGAAAAGGTTTGCTATAAATCATTAAGTAACATTTTTATGCTTATTTCTGCATTTCATTTTTTCAACATAGAGAAAAAGCATGCTTCTATTTTTGCAAATATAGTTTTGAAAAAATTTTGCAAACATGGCACACCTAGATCAGAAAAAGCTTTCCTAGAATGATTTTGTTTTATTTGTCTATATTTCTGCGATGATTGATTGTTATATACATACTTCGGCTGACGTCTTCCAGCCTTGTCAGGCTCTGTTTGTCAAACCCAGTAACTGTGATGTAAATTTAAACCAAAGTCTTTATTCCCTCACAGGGAATAGATTGAATAAAGGATTCAGTGACACCTCTAAATAATATAAATTTCTGATTCAATATATCTTTTACCAGAAATCATTATTACCCCTTTGTGTTGTTTAATAATTATCAGTGTTCATAGAAAAAATACATATATTCATTTATTTATCTTTCAACACATCCTGTTATCCTCAGGTGTGAATAAAAATGTTATTCTAAGTATTTCATAAAGTGGTCGACTTCATTTTCTTCTAAAATTTCTGAAAATCCTACATCTTCCAATAGGCCTCTAGTTCTGGCTCTCAGTTGTGCCATGATTTGGCCTGGAGTATAGAATGCCACGGTATAACCCAAAGAAGAGATTCCTGTAATTTATAGCAGCTGAACTGGCAGGAGTGAATTAAAAAGATTGCAATTTCACTTGATATTTTTTGCGATGGCTTTCACCCAAGAGAAAATATTGGTGGCACAATCTTCAATGGGAAGATTAAAAATTTAATTTTAAGGATTATCAAATCCTAATCAGTGTGTTGGCACCAAAAATAATATTTTGTGAATAGAAAGTTCCTACCTAATAGATGAGTTGAAAGAAATATCTAGACACTACATTATGATCAGAATTGCCAAGAACAAAAAGTTGTAAAGCACAACAAAGGCCTGGAGAGGAGGTAAGGAAGAAATCAAGAAGTGTGCCTGCCATAATTACAAAAGCTTCCAAAACATATACCTTCTGAATTATGTAAAATCTTGAGGAAGATCAGTGTTGATAAAATGTAACTAATCTGACTTGTTTGGTGATACAAGTCTTTTTTTAAAATATATTTTTTAAGTAATTGCAATAAAATAAAATAATTGCAAAAATGTTCTTATTTCCTAAAATAATTGTAAAAATAAAAATTATGCTAATTTTGTTTAACAAGTCAAATACTTAGAATCGTGATTAACCAATGAAAACCAAACCACACAAAAATATACCAGAATTTCTTCTTTTTCTCCATATCTCATTCTCTGATGAAGCTTTAATCAAAGTAAAACATGTTAGATTGATAAATGACTGTTCTTTATGTTAGTTCCAATTAGCAGGAATGACTGCAACCTCCCACCCCTCCTCAAATTTAAAGATAAAACACAGATACATGCTGGGATTTTTTCCTAGCCTTATTGGCCACTTCTCGGATTCATCTAACTTAGTTGCTCTTTTTTGTCTTGATGTTAGAACGTTGTGATCGCTTGCCTGTATTCCGTTTTGTGTGTTAATACTATTCTTAGTTTGTTAACTTTTTACTTTATTATTGTTGATTGTTTGCTTATAATTATTTTTCCTGTTCTTTTCTTTCTCTTGTTATTGTTAATTGCCAACTTTAACAATTTTGTTTGTTGGGTATTTATTAATTACTCTATACTTTATCCTATCAAAAATGTTCCTATAAAATTAATATTTCCCATAATCCTTATATTTTAGAAGTGCTCAAAAACAACTTTAAATAATTTTAAAAATATTTTCCAATTAAATAAAAAAAAAAATTGTATTTTTAATTATATTTAAATGTAAAACAAATCTAATGACAAAGTAAACATTTTTATTGTATTTTTAAAAGTAGAAACTGTAAATAATATTTAAGTTACTTATTAAGGGCATTTAAATTTTTTTTTAATATAGCTTTAAAAGTTCATTAATTTTTTTTGTAACTTATTTAATGATGAACTCTTCATTTTAATGAAATGGCTGAAGGGTGTATACAACAGAAGTAAAGGGCAATTACTGAAGGTGACATCAAGTATTGAAGAATCAGTTTCTGATGAAAATAAAACAGCATAAAATGATACAGACCAACTTTGCTAAGTGTATGCACACACAAACTTACCATTAATCTTAAATATTACTTACACAAAACATTCCTTTTTTATAGATAAAATAAATGAAGGCAAAACGTAATATGAACAAAAGAAATATGAATAAACAATTTGAATAATTTTATTCATTGTGAATTTGTTCACATTTAACTTACTCAAATGCTTGGCCAATTTTAGCTGCTCAGAGAAACAATGTGAAATTAACCAGGAATGCCGTGAACAAGGAAATAGATGATTGAATGCCTTTACATTTTGTTGATAAAATCTTTCTAAGAAAAAAAGAAAGTCATCAGCAATGAAGACACGTAGCAGCAATTCTAATCTTCAAGCATTCTGTTAAGCATTGCAAGATGGAAAGGCAATGTTTTGTTTTTTCTTGATGGTTTCTGCTTGTACCAAAGATGAAAATAGAATTGATACAAACAGCAATCAGGTGTCCTCAACAGAAGAAATGATAAAAGGCGAAAATATTTACACTCAAATTAAATTTTGTTGTTGCCTTCAATTTCTACAATAACTTCTTCAAGTTCTTTCTTTGAACACATTTGGAAATTGTTTTCTCTGGTCACTGTTGCCATCTATGAGAAAGACATCAAAAAAGCATTTCAGGTGGATATTAAAACAAAACAAATAAGAAAGATCAATTTCTATCCACCAAAGTTGTTTATGTAAAAAAGAAGGTGGAATTAGGAAGAGAGAAGTTCAGTTCTTTTAAAATTTAAATTGATTGATTTTATTAGACAAGAACTGAACCAAAACTGGCAATATAAAACCTGAAATTTCTTTAGCCTATAATTCAGTTTACAAATCAATAACAAAATTTTTCCTTCATCTACTCAACATCACTGAATAAAAGATTAAACATAGTTAAACAGCAAACATTTTTTGAAAATTGACTGAAATATTTTTCATAGATACACAGATTTTTATTTTTAATACAAGAAACAAATATCAATCTTTCATTTGAAATTATAAACATTTTTAATGTGATTAAAGAAGAAAGGTGGAACAGAACTTCTAAAGATTTTCTTTTTCTTTTTCATAAAAAAATAAAATAAAATCAGTGAATAAACAAATTATTCAATATGTGAAATTAATATTAGTTTTTGTCTATATAGAATCAAATACTAAAATTAGAGTCACTAACATAATAATAATTATAATAATAAATAATATTTATATTTTAAAGAATTAATTCATTAAAGCAAATATGGCAGTTTCTTCATAAAATTTTGAAGTTTAGGTTGTACTTTGAAGTATGTTAAAATTGCATGCAAAAAATTAACCAATTAATGTCAATTTAAAATAAAGGAGAGGGGTGGAGAGTGAAACCTTTGCAAAAACCTATTGATTTAGTAGATTTTACATTTATAAACACAAAAATACTTACCTCAACATTAGTAGGATCCAATTTTTCTTCCATGACTTGTTTCAAGATTGTTAGTGCTTGCTTTCTTGCTTCATCTAGAGTCATTGACTACGAGTCAGAAATAAATAAATCAAATGCAGTCTTACAATACTTTCTGAACATATAGCATCATACTTTGCATTACAACAAAAAATATATAGATATTTTCAATGAATTGTCTAACCAATTCCATATCCCTTTATAGACAGCTATATATTCAGTTGTATATGAACCCAGTGAGACAAACTTGCTAACCATTACACAGAAAGTGCCCAACCAATTTAATAATGTGTGCTCAATAAATTTCATTTTTCTTTTCAATGAAAATTTTAAATTCAATGTATGAGAAAATTTATTTTTCTAATTCACAATTTTGGTGCTTTTGAATAATTTAATGAATGATGAAATTTTCAGAAACATTTGGTTATTACATTTTTATCTGCATGGTAATTTCAGACTACTATTTAAAAAAAAAAAGAGAAAAACAGCTATTTTATGAAACATCTACAAAACTATATGCATTATCAAGCATGTTTCTCATTTCATTCACTATTCTTAACATCCTTTAATCTATATAGAAAACAGGCAAGAGTTCTGCTATGAAGATAAGACAAAGTCAAATTAGTATTAATATTTCAAAAGGTGAAATGAAACTAATTGCTTACCTTGTGATAAACATCTTGAAGTTTCTGCTGAGCACCTTCAGAACCTGAACCAATAGCTTTTGCATCGTATTGAATGAAGGTTCCAGAAGGATCCATGTGAAATCTGACAAGAAAAAAAAAATTGAGTTTATAATTTCTACTCATTTATTTGGGTTCCTTGTTCCCTTTGAAAAATGTGAACAGCTATGAAATTTGGCTTAAAATAATATCTAAGGAGTAACCATTAAAAAACAGTTTTTATATCATTCATATAACATTTGTTTAGGTGCAATAGCAAAAATGATTCTAATTTGCATGTATATTACATTAACCAAATAAATCCTTAAACTACATATCATTTTCTTTGTTAGCAGTAAAGCATTCTGATTAAGTGTTTTTTGATGATGATTACTGCAACATTCCTTTAACAATCACAAGACTGAAACACTTACAATTGTGGTCCTTTGTCATCAATACCAGCAAACAGCAAAGCTACTCCAAATGGACGGCTCTTAAAAAAAAAGAAACAAGATAAAATGAATAAAAACATGAAAAAGGAAGACTAGAAAGTGAAAGAACTGCATTTAACCCTAACTGAAGTATTTTGTATGTGATACAAGATGAAGAAAAAGCTTTTGATATAACATCCAATCAGATTTGGTCTTTACAGCAATGTGTAAATGATTATGTCCCCAATTCAAATATCAATTAAAAGTAAATAAGAAAGAATTGAAAACATTTATTGACTGACTTTATAGAAATTTACAATTTTATTAGAAAAAAAAAAAAAAAAAAAAAAAAAAAAAAAAAAAACAAAAACAAACAATTTCTGATGACATCAAAATAAAACCGTATGAAGGTATTTTTCTCCCAAAAAGATTTTAGGTTTTATCTTGGACAAATAATAAACTAAACCATGCAACAAAAAGAATCAAAATTGTCTTCTTGTTAGAAAGAACCTCTAAGTTTGGACAAGGGTAGAATCAGGCTCTTGATATCTTTTCTTGGATCTAGTACTTCTCTTTTAGAATACAATTGCTTAGAAACCATTTTCAAACTCTAAAAAACTTATATTCACTTTTTATACTAGCAAAAATGAGAAGCAATCAGGTTAAAACCACCATTAAAGTCAAACAAATGCAAACATTCTTTTTTTATTCAACAAGTTAAAAGATTTCAAAAGGGAAATTCCCGACTGATGTTAAAAAGAGAAGATTAGTTGGAAGTTCAGGAAGAAGAGAATGACAATCACTTACCATAGCACCTGGGTCAGCATCATCATCTCCAAAAGCCAGAGCAAGGTTGCTAACAGCCTGAGTGACACTCTCAACACTCATTTTTTCATTATATGTAAACCAATGATTCTAGAAAATAAATTTCAAGATTAATGCATCCAGTGAATTTTAATATAGGTGACAATAAGAATTCAATAGATTCTTTTTAATTCATTTTTTTAAACAATAACCACTGAGATAACTGTTATAGCTACTTAACTCCACCCATTTAAAAGTTTAGATTTTCTGGAAATGTTTTCATGGTGATATCCTTAAGAATTTTACTCATTCATAAATTTATTTTTAGCAGAACCTGCAGATTTTTTTTACTTTGCTAGAAAATAAATTTATACAGTTTGTGTGTAAGCTGGTTTAAAGTTAATTTGAAAACATTCCAGATTAACTAAAAACAAAAACAGTTGAAAAAACTGTTGGATACATAGGCCATAGTCAAGACAAAGTCATTACTGGTGTTCCAGTGGTTGGGAGAATTTAGTGCAAGGAAATAAACAGGATTTATTTTTATGAATTTGTGATAAATTTTATAAAGAGCATAGAACTGAAATTATTATATCATAGCTTGGCTCATTAAATAACAAGAGTTTTAAAACCTTCTGCATTTGACAAGAAAAAATATACATTGCTGAATTGTGGTCAAGAAAGATTTTACCTGGGCTTCCACCCGAGCTCTGTCAATCATAGTTCTAGAATCTGCAACCAACCCACTCATGGCACAACCTGAGAAACAGAAAGATATCCAATATTATCCAACAAGAAAAGCTAGCAGAAAATAAGTTAATAAATCTATTAGTATTTAAATTCCAGAATTCTATTGCTTGGAGTAAAAATTCTTAACAAATTTGCATAAATTATAGGTTATAGAAAAAAAAAGACCAAAAATTAATTTAAATCTAAAAATGCGCTCATCGTGAATTTAAAAACCATAACTCATTTAATTGCAGCATTTTAAGAATTAAGAATCAATTTAAAAATAAACGTTTTAAAAGTCAAAATTGATTATGGGCAAGTTATTAAATTATAACATTCTGTAAATTTGAAAATTTTTGCCGATTTTTATTGTAACTTTATAATTTAGACTTTGAAGATAGTTCACAAATTTACAATTCATGTATATCTTTTGTTAATCATTAAAGGTTGTAATAGATAATCTGAAATAATATTAAAAAATGTTGTAGATTTAAAATTTCTTTTTGCAAACATTTTTAGAGTACACTAAAAGTGAGCATATAAAACGCTCAAGCGATAATCCTTTATAACCATCAGTTTTAAGAGTTTTTTCTTATTTGGTTCATGTCACAAAAATAGGAAAATTACTGTATTTATGGATTTCTATCATAACATTTAATATATTTCAACTATAAGAAACTTAGATCTGCTGCAAAATGAATAAAGACATTTATGTTAAAATAAAAATAAAAAAATATTATTTTATTAATTCTTTATAATGATCAAGGATACATTTTTAAAAAAAAGTATTAAAAAATCTAAAAGATTTTTTATTTTTTTGGTCATAGACCTGAAATTTTTAAATCATCATAATGAATAAACGCACAATAGATGGTTTTATCAGAAATGGTAATAACCATGAACACAATATTTTCTTTTAGATATTTTGCAAACTTTAAAATCTCTCACTTAACATAAAATTTTAATCACAGGCAATGGGAATTTTGCAGTTTCTCTGACTTTACTTATACATAAGAAATTTCTACTCTTCAATCCTAAAATATTATGTGTGAGAAAATCTGGAACAAAAATGTTAACATCTGTTGCAATTTATTTCTAGGAAATTATATACTTTTGATAGAAATAAACTGACTACAGAAATAAATTGATAAAAATTTTTGAAGTCTTCCAAGAATTAATGATTCATTTATCCAGAATCTTCTGTATTACAAATAAAGTTGTAAGATTTTTATTTTATACAAAAAAAAAAAAAAACAAACTTACCTATATGAGAATCAACTTCAAGAATTTTCTCAATACTGGATGCTACAATAAGAGGACAAGTTACCCTCTTCTCTACAGCCAACACAACACCCTCATTTGTCTGGATACCAATGGCTGTGGAGCCAAGCTGCCAGGAAACAAATGATATCTTATGTTAATTTTTAAATTTAATCCAACTGCTATTCTAAGCAAACAAGCACACGGAACAATGATAAGTATACTATGTATATTAAAAGCATACCTAGAAAATAATGCAATAATCTATAAGCAGACATCATAGACATTTTAATAACAATTTTTTATATGTAAAAAAATAGAAAACAATGCTTACATTCAAATAACTTAACACTACTATGAGACAATGTTCAACAAAGATAACTGGCAAGTTTGGACCTTATAACTGTAGTGGCTGACAAATATAAAGTTTTTAGAACTCATTTTTCAGTCCTGAGTAAATTCCTTGTGTTTATTAGTCATACAAATTGAGAAAAACAAAACAAAAAAACATTTACAATGTAAAATGTTTTTACTTGGGGGCGGGGGGGGGGTAAATGTTGAAATTTAAGCAATTTCATGTCAGCTAAATAAAAATAATAGAAAGAATTCACTAAGATATAACGGTTCTCAAATCTAATCCATACAAGAGAACATTTTTATAAACTTTGCAATTTTATGGCAAAGTGTTTCAAAATGGTGCAATTGAAATAACAAAGATAACATTACCATAAATATCTATGAATGAAGTAAAAATTAAACTGACACAAAACCTTTAGGAATTACTAGAATTCAATAGGCACCACTTGGTGAGGTTTCAAACTTACACCTGATAACTGCCAAGATAACACTCTTGTCAGTTATTTACTTTATAACAAAACAAATATTTTCCTAATCATTAAAATTTTGAATTAAAAAAATTCACCTTGATAGCTTCTATTGCATATTCTACTTGGAACAATCTGCCTTCTGGTGAGAAAGTGTTCACACCTCTGTCATATTCAGATCTGGTTAGAAACATCTTATCTGAAAAACAAAATATCAAGAGGTAAAATATAGTAATAGCCAATAGAGATAAATATGAAGCAGCATTTAGGATTTTTAACAATATTTTCTTAAAGTCAATTAGTAAGAAATAATAGAAGTCACTGTTAAAATTTGAAAATCCACTTTACCCCAAATACACCTTGACTTAATATGGAAAGGAATCCTTTACATGAGATATATTAAGAATATTAAATTTCTTTGAATCAAGTACAAGAGATTCATGATTTAAAAATGATTAGTAAATATTCAATTCATAATAATTATATGAATAGAAAGCTAAAATAAAACAATGGTTGAACCTTTGTGGCTTTCTTATCCAGGATTTATTTAATGAGAAAAACAATTTAGAAATAAAAATGTACACTTTTTAAGAGAACTTTGGACAATATTATATAATAAATATGAAAATAAATGTGATAATAAATTGCTGAAATCAACAGATACCGCACAAATTTAATCAGAAATTATACAAACATACAAATGAAGCTTGAGTTATGATTTTCTGATATCTCAAGTCATAAGATAACCAAAATTTCCTTTTAGAGCATCATGTTAAAAGAGCTCAAAGTTAATAAAAACAGTTTTATCATCAAAATGTTTGTTATTCTTAAGAGGAAAGATCAAATTTGTTGTCATTTTTGAAATTTTAAAAATCCCTTTTAATGTTTGAAATTTCAATTAAATTTTTTTTTCTTAGCAATTTACTTGATGTTTACCAGAGCATCCTACTATGACAAACATATTATGCAAGTTATTTTTTTGGCATTGAAAGGGACATTAATTTAGAAATTCTTGCAAAAATCAACTGTCTGATTTTATTGAAACTTTCAGGACTTATTCACAAATGAATGAAGTTATTTATGTGATTATTATTTTTAGAAAATAATAATAAAATATTTATTTTTCATATCTGTTACCCCTGCCTCTAATTGTCTAAAATAAAATTTTAGAAATTCAGAATCTATACTAATTCTTTTTTTTTATTAGTTAAATGCAAGACTCCTTGGGGAATGTAAATCATGTAAATAATTTTTTTTAAGAACATTTCCCCAAAAATCTTCTCTGAATAAAAAAAAAAAAAAAAAAAAAAATAAAAAAAATATGCATTAAACTATGCCATTTTTAATTTAGATAAACTTTTGATTTTATAAATAATATACATTAAGAATATTCTGAAGAAGAAAAATTTTCAACGAATAATGAATTTTTTTATATGAACTGTTTTCAGTTTTTTCTTTGCTAATTATGATGATTATAAAGTTTCAAATACCTTTTAAATTTTTTCTAGTCACTCAGTGTCTTCTGTTATTAATTTATTACGTAAGGACTTAATTTACAAATCAAAAAACTTAATACAAATCATTTAGAATTAGAATTTTTAAAATAAGATTTTTTTAAATGTTAAATTGCATATTTTCTTTTACTATGAAAACTTACAAGACTTATCATTAAAATGTCACATGTTTCAAGGGTTGTTCCCCTTACGAAATGTTAACTCCTGTTAGATCATTTTTTTTGGTCAAGATACTTTCAGATGTTTAAACCCGATTGATAATAGGAGGTTTAATCACCGACTTAAAGGGTCAACGAGTCAGACCTTTCTGATTAAGAAATACTTTTATTCTATATTTCATGCCATAAACAAGTAACATTTGTTTTAAATCAGATGAAATTTGCTATTTTTTCAGAAATAACTTGCACAGATGTGTATTTTAATTTTGCAAGATTTTTATAACCAAGAATTAGCTTTTGTTTACAAATGTGCCAATCATGGAAAAAGTGAAAAATTGTTAAAAATTTCAAAATTTTAGATTCCAATGAATATAATTTCTGTTTGAAATACACTCAAGTATTTTGCTTACTGAAAATAGTAAATTTAATCATTTAGCTTTCAATTAAATTAAAATTAAAGCTTCAAGAAAATGTTTTTTATTTTTTTAAAATTCAATTTAAAACTTAGGTATTAAAAAAAATGAGTAGAGGTATCTAAACTAATTCTATTGAAAACAAAAAAACTGAGTAGATGTTGGCAGGCATAACATTTTGCTCAAGAGTGACCTGAATAAATAGGATAAATTACATTAACATAATTTTTGTTTTATATAACCCCAAATCAGAGGAGAGATGACTCTTTATACTTTCAAGGCAGCAGGCTTCCTAATAGATTATCTTAATGAATGAAATTAAGCACAAGTATAATGGTAGGTTAACTGAATTGTCCCAAAGACCCCTATGTAATAATGTATAACTCCTCTCTTCACCTCAATAATGGCAGTTATGCCACATGATAGTCTGTAAAATGCTGAAGTCATTGAATAAGTAAATCAACACATTTGAGGTAAGTTCATAAATTAAGTTTTATTTGAGTGTAGATGCAGAAAATTGAATGAGGTCTGCATCTCCCACATATGCTCAATGAGGTTTAATTTTGGCAAGTGTTATAACAAATAAAATATAGCAAATCAGCTAAGTTTTTCTTTTCCAGAATACATTTTCTATCACCTGTGAATCTCATTTGGTGTGTGTGTGTGTGTGTGTGTGTGTGGTGGGAGAAAGGGGAGATGATCTTGGTGAGACAAACCATTACCAATGATGAACATAAAGTGTGTATATTCTCTGCCACAAGATCTGTGTTGTTACACTCGTTAAGGCAAAATATACTTCAGTATCCATCAGAACACATCCATATATTATTATACAGACACCACTGCTTCTACAACACAGCTGATAGGCTAGGTCCAAAGCCTCATGCTGTCTCCTCTATGCACATGAACATAACCATCTGTCCCAAACAGGATTTCTCTAACCAAGATATGTGGTACTGGTCTTCCATGGCCCAATGACAGTGTCTAGCACAGGCAAGGCACAGCAAGCAATGATGTGCCAATACTATTTTTATATCATTAAATATTTATCCAACTAAATATGAACCGTTTTATTGTACAACCTTTCTCTATTTTTCTTCACTGTACAATAGAGAGTGCATTAACTGAATGGGTTAAAAAAAAGTGTTTAATTGAGATGTAGTATGATGCAATGGGCACCTTTGTTAGGTGATTATCTAACTTGTCAGTTAGGGGTCCTATTCTTTTATTACATGCAAGTAACTGTAGTTTTCATGTGTAAGTGAGGGTTGTCTAGAATTTACATATTTATAGAATAAACTTGCTATTGTTTCCCAAGAAACACATAAAACACTTGCCTTTGAGATTAGAGTACATCATTTTTTGTTTCATCCCTAACTTTTTCTCTGGTTGAATAATGATAATCCTGTTTGCATCCCATGGCTGCTACTACTACTACTACTACTCCATTTATTACACTGTACATATGTCATCTGACTGAATCTATTTCTATAAGTAGACAAAAGTGAAACAATCCTATATAGTGACTTCTAAATGTTGGCTACTTCTTTTTATTTAAATGATAAACAATGTGTGGCTAATTTTATTTCTTTGTTTATCCATCCATTTATTAAGGAAGAAGAATAATTCAAGAATTCATGGTCTATAAAAACTGACCACCCCTACCACCCGAGTTCTCCATCTTATAAAAATGAGGATGTAAAAAGTAGATCTTCAATGGGGGATTAACATCAAAATAGATAGAGAAAATCAATTTTCTCTTTTGTAACAAATATCATGCACAATGATTCTTTTTAAAATCTCGATTAGATATTCAAATATTAAACTGAAAAAAAAAAAATATTGGTAATATCTTGTCTATTGGCTAAATATCTTACATTATTAACCTTGAGGTTTTGATTAACAAATTCTTAATATTTTACTTAGATCATTAATTTTAAGATAGTTGAACTTTAAAAGATATATTTTTTTTGTTTTGAGTAACAGAAAGGATAAATCAATGATTGCTTAAAAAACTATTTGGTATAGTGTAGTTAGAATTATAAATGTATTATAATACCATAAACAAACATAAATTTTTTAATTCACTAACAAAATCACAAGAAAATGTTCAGTATAATATATTGGGTTGTTTGGAAAGTTCATGCTGATTTTTTAGGGAAATTAAAACAATAAAATAATATCATTAAATATTTATCCAACTAAAAATGAACCGTTTTATTGCACAACCTTTCTCTATTTTTCTTCAACTTAAAAATTCCGTCTTCCCAGAACTTCAGTGGTTTCTTGGCAAAGAACAAATTATGGTGTTTTTTTTTATGTCATCTAAAGAATTAAAACGTTTACCCTTAAGATTATTTTGAAAAAACCTTTTGACTAAATAAAAATCCAAAAGAGCAATTTCTGGTGAATATGGTGGGCTGGGTAACACGCCCCAGCCAAACTGCAACAATTTTTACCAGGTTGCCAAAGAAACACAAGGTCTTTCATTATACTGATTGAAAACAACCTTTTTTGTTCACCAATTCTGAGAGTTTTCCTTGAATTGCTGCTTTTAATTCATCCAGTTGCAAACAGTATTTTTCAGAATCAATTCACTGGTTACTTGGCAGAAGTTCATAGTACAGGATTCCTTTTCAATCTCATCAAATGCACAGCATGACTTTCTTAGGGTGTAAGCTTGCTTTTGGAGTGGCTAAAGTTGGTTCATGTTGTTTAGCTCAGAATCTTTTTTGCTGAATATTGTTGTAAATGATCCATTTATCAAATCAATCAGTTAATTGCTATATGTGATACATGCTTGGGCGATCATATCTCTTTTGACACCTGACTGACTAGGCAGAAGATTTTCCTGTTGTAGGTTGCCATTACTGTCCATGGTAGACCAGTTGCCAACCAAGGCTATAAAATCCAATCTGTCCTGCTATTCAACCCATAGTTAGAAGGAAAAGAGATAGATTAATATCTTTACCAAGGGTATTTGTGCATAAGTGAATGAAATAAATTCAACTGGAATTTAACTCAGATTTCTCATTTTGAGCTGATTATTACCAGTCACAATTTGCTAAAAAAGAAAAAAGAAGAGGGTATATTTTCATTGCATTTATACATCAAATCACAGACAGGAATGATATCCAAAAGATTCTTTTTGCTCAGATGATGTAATACCCAATCATCATAGTGATGCTAGATGGTGGATTTTGAGAAATTTAGTGTTTATGCTAATTTCTGTGTTGTGTAATGGGGGTTATTCTCAATCAATGTTCTGATTTTTTCATCATCTGTAGTTGGAGAATGGGTCTGCCTGAACATTCTTCATCAATAAGGCTACAATCACCAACTCTAAACTTAGTAAATCACTTCCATACAGTTCTTTCAGCTAAAGTAACTTCACTGTACACAGCACAACTTTTTTGTTACTTGTGAGGTATTTTTGCCTTTACAATAATAAAAATAAGCACCAAGTTCCTAAAATGCACCTTGTAATCTTCTATTTTTATAGGGATACAAAACCGACACTAAGTAATGTTAAACTATTTTAAACTTTCTTTCCCAAGAGATAGTTTGAAGTATGCTCAAATCAGAAATGCAAGTACATTATATATCTTGATACATTTGACATGAATGACTAAAAATCAGCATGAACTTCCCAGACAACACAATACTAGTGTTTAATTTATAATAGACTTTTTTAATAATGTCCCTCCAAGCAAGGTGGGACTGCCACTAATGTGCAGGGAGTTACAGTGAGAGAAAAGACTGGGTACAGGTGTATTAAAGAAAGGATAAAAGATGAATGGGATTCAAGAATATAGAAGATGATAATTGGCATTGACACTTAAGCTAATGCTGGTAAGTTACAACTGAATCACTGAGTTTCCAAAAGAGTCGAACTCAACATTAAGGGATTTTTTATAACAATTATTTTTTAATGTTAATAAAATCAAACATAAATAATACCAGAGTAAAACTGCTCGCAACTAAATGTAAAGAAATATACTACAGCACAAACTGATAACGTTCTTGAAAATGAATAGTCACATTTAAAAGTATTAGATATAAAAAACTGAACTTTGTATTGTTTCTTTATAAATTTGATATAGACATACACCAACTCATGTTGACTTGAAAGATTCAGTAAATTGAAGAGAAAAAAATCCTTGTCAGTCACTGAATAAAGCGTGTGTGTGTGCACACACACAAACATAAATTTGTTCATTTACCTTATGCTCGTCTCTACTCAGCTTCACCTAATCTCTTCAAAGAAACCTAGACCAGAGACAATTTTAAGTGAACAAATTTATTATTATAGTAGATATCAGCACTAATTTGCTAAAAAGTTAACATATGAAAATATGATGTGAGAATGTCAAAAATATTTTATAAAAACAAAGTTTTATCAACAAAATTTTTATTAAGAGTAAAGACCAAAGGATTTTTTGATTATTAGTTTATTTTTTTATCCTTTTCAGAATATACAAAGAGTTGTTTTTGCTTCAGCCCAGGACGTGAGCGGCAAATTAGTATAGGAAATTTTAGTGTCTTTTTTGCAGTGAAAAACACATCTGAAAATTCTTGCAAAAAATTAACAGATTTTGTAGAGCTTAATGTTTATATTAATTATATGCAAAAATTTAAATCAACAATTTCTTTTTCTAAAACAGGATGCCATTACTGAAAATATGATCTGAATCATGAAAAAACTAATAAAACCAAAACATTATTTAATTAGAATTGCTTTTATGAAGAAGATGTATTATTGGAAACTATTGTCTTTAGAAATTTTTCCCCCCGATGAATAACAAATTTTTACAATTTATAAAAATTGCTTTCACTTTTAAAATTTTCTTTGATGAGATTAGGTGATATTGTTAAGTAAAAACTATATTTAATCATCATAAACAGAAAAGCTTATTGACTCACTGACTCCCAATATTTTCAAAAGAATTTTGAAATTATTTTGTGTATAAACATGCATATTTGTAAATACAGACGTCCCTATACAACATTATCAGAAAATAAGAATGATAATTATATTAAATTTAAAGCCAAAATACCTAAAATTCAATAAAACATTAGATTACCGAGAATATTTTCCTAAATTTATAAGATTACTGGGTAGTCAAAGATATAAAAAAGGTGCTCACATATTCCTTAAGTAAATTTTACAGATATCTCCACTGTAGAAAAAAATTAGAAAAACTTTGTCTGTTAATCAAGCTGTCAGCACCTTCAACAGGTAAAAAAAAAATGCATTCTTGTGATATTTTAAAGTAGCATTTGTTTCAAATCAGATTAATCATACTTTATATCAACTAAAATTTCTCATATTTTTAGAAAAGCATATTTTATTCTTGAAAGAATTTTTAATAAAGATAATTACATTGTGATGAAAAATGGTAATTCTAGCAATTTCAAAAAAGAAATCTCCTTCCAGTCAATTTAATTTTGAAATACATCAAAATATTTTGGTTATTGGAAATATCAAATTTAATCTAGTAGCTTGAAATTAAAACTAAAATAAAAACTTCAAGAAAGATTTTTCATTTTTAAAAATTCATTTTATACCTCAGGTATTATGTTTCTTTAGTACTATCTTTATAGAACTACACAATTCGAAAGGCTGCTTTACTCAACAGATTTTAGTCGAATGAAATCTTTGTTACTGTTAATGCTAAATTAGAGAGAAAGAAGTGAAAATCTGGAAGAAAATTAAAAATATCACTATCAGAAATCTGATAAATAAATTTATACTGGATTTCAGTATTTAAAGGGGAATAACTCATTTCAGTTAATCATGATTCTAAATTGAGGCAAGATAAGCATACAATTTTTATTCAATGATACATTTGGAAATTTCAGTTTTATACTTTTAAAAGAATGCCTAGTCATATGAAAATTAAAGAAAGTAACACATATATTAAAAATCAAGCAATTCTGTGCAGATGGAATTTTTTGTGTAAAATCAAAGTGCCTAAGTATCTGTATCATTTGGTTCTGGAAAAACATTTCTTGATTTCTTGTAATTCCATGAAATAAGTTTTTTAGCTTGTTATACAAAACATATTTTAAGTTTGAAAATATTTTAATTCAACTTATAGTGTTAAAATAATGGAATGCAACTTGGACCAAGTTTCAGAGTTGTCAAAAAAATAAAAATAAATAAAAATAAACTAGTTTTTTATAAACCAATGAAAAGAAAGAATATTTATCCATAGATAAATATTCTTTCCTTGTATCTACCAAAAGTGTTCTCAACTGGTAGTAATTGAGAAATTGTGTATTTAATATGCTAATTAAAAATTACTTTTATGAAATAACATGGTTAAAATTACTAATTTTAGAATGCAAACTATTTAATTAAGCATATTTTAACCTGTAAATTTGTGACTTAGACATCTTTAAGTTTTTATGAATTAAAAAAAAACAAAATGAAATCAATCTATTGTTTATATACTAAGGTTTTGGCATTCAATAATTTTTAATCCAAGATTGAGAAAAGGGGGGATTTTAGACCTTCTTTAGGCCTTGACACTTGTCAAAATCTAAAAAATAAGGGAAAATCTTGTTTATCATGTTGATACAGTGGAAGTACAAGATTTCTCTAATGTTAAAGTAAAGAACAAAAAAATGATGTATCTGTTCTTTCGAAATTTAAGATAAATTATGAATCTCAAATGTTCATGCATGTGCCTTAGAAAAAAAAAAGTTTATAAAAGTTAAAAAAAAAAGAAGAAAATTTAAAAATATGCAGATAGCACATTTTCAAACGTGACATTTGTTTGTAAATAACAGATAAGTGACTTAACTAAAAATGAGGGATCGATTTGACACTGTTGTGTGTATAAATATTATAAACAAGATCTACCCCACTCCACTTCTAAATTCATATCAAATCAATATTTTCTCTTCTGACAAGTGTTGCAGCCTAAGGAAGGTCTCAAAAGAATGCTAATCTAAAAAAAATGATCTCTTTTTTTATGTGTAGACCAGTTAGAAGTAATGCCAAATAATGGTTGTAAAATGTAAATAATTATTTAATAACTGTACATGGACTGTAATGATTAGTTCAGGTGTATTATTGGGCAATCATAATCAATTTTCCCCCAATTAGGTAAAACATAAACTGCACTTGTCTTTATAAAATTCAAAATCCAGTAATTTAATTACTAACAATATTAGAGAATCACGCCAGTTGTAGAATTTTCAAAAACTCTCTCTAGAAAAGCTGAAAGTAAAAGAATAGTTGTTATAGTTTTATTCATTTGGGTGGGAAAAAAGGAGAGATTGATACAACACACAAATATCAAAAAAGCCCTTGTACAAGAATGAAATGCAAATCTAACGTTGTTTGCTCTTTTAAACATTTCTTAAACTTAGCGATGAAGTTTCCCAAATTATCGCCCATGATTGTGATAACATACCTTCTTTTCACAGAATATCTACGTATAATGAAACAGAACTTGAATTTTACAAAATATTTTCAATTAAAATATCATTAATTTTTTTTTAAATGAGAGGGTTTGTGTCGTACACATTGACAACATGTTTGAAATTAACTTAAGTGTGACACAAAATAATAATGCCGTTAACTGGTTTACTTCTTTAAAATATCGGAGATTATTCTTCGTCATCAGAGATCCTGAATTTAGACAGGGAAATTCTACTTTATTCAAGCGGCAAAAATAATATTACTACAACTACATTCATTCAATTATTTCGTTCATACAAACCCTTTGTTATAAAAACGAAAATAATAAAACAAAAATAAACTTCGTTGATCTGAAAAAACAAAAACCTAATAATCATTGATGCAGCGAACATTGTAGATTTCGTAGATTAAGTAAAAATAAAAATGCTTAAAGTAAAAAAATCTATATAACCAAACCAAATGAATAGAATATCAGGAAATACTAAGGGTCCGTTTAATTCAGTAATTTTATTTTAAATAAACCGGTTACATTTGCCGCTTGCGGCTTGAGTAAACTAAAAAAATTACCACAATCGCATTACCCAATTGAATGACTATTTCTTCCAAGTTTTACAACCCAGTTTATTGTTAAAGATTTATACTCGTATTTTGTTAAATATTTCCATTAAAATATAAACAAATAGAGAATTCAGATTACTGTTAAGCTGTTATTTTTATAATAAATTGCATTACATTTACTTAAAACCTTTAAGTAGTTTTAAGTTTTATTTCTTTGTACAATTTAAAAAACGAAGAGAAAGTATTATCTTCATTTTTTACACAAGCATTTACGTGATATTTAGATTTTTAAATGCAGAGTTTAAAACTTAATCTCATTAATGATAGTTCTGATGAATAAGGGAAAAAATTAATAAAAACCCACAATTTACTTTATTGAAAAAAAAAATACATTTTAAATAGAAAACAAAGACCTTGTCTTGCTTACGCATGTGTTAAGTTGGCAAAGAAATTCGGAAAGTTCTTTTCAATTAAAACTTTATAATATAAATCATTGAAGAAAGCATCATACCTTTTCATACTTTAAAAATTCATTGCGTAATCTAACAATTTTTTATTTAATTTACTTACCCGATTTTTTAAAATACAGAGGTAGACTCACTACCGTTACAACTTTGGTAATGACACAGCAATCCGGAAGTAGCAATTCACACAAAAGCAGGACTAAAGACGATAATAAATTCTCATTAACTAATGGATATTTTCATTTTGCAGCATATTTTATTAAAGCTTTATTTTAGTTGGATGAAATAAATTGTAAAAAAATATTTTATTAGAAAAAAGTGGATTTCTTTATTAAGCTAATTTTGCTGCTGTTCACTCTGCTTGTAGCATTTGGTGAAAACGGTAAATGTTAAACGAGATGGAGAACCTGCCGAAGATTCCTAGCCCTAACCAGGTAAGTAAATTGCGGATTTTTTGCATTTTAAAATGTCTTGAGAAATACATTTTTCAATAGAAAAACATTAGTGAATTTTATTTTTATTATGCTCATGTATTTGTATTTTTGTGTGTCAAAAAGGCGAAGTTGCGCTGTTTTCTTGATTGCGTTTTGAGGTTTGAAGTGTCGTGGGAGGAAGGGGGATATTGCAATGTAAATTATAATAATGTCTTTTTAAAAGAATGTGAAAAACTAATTAAACTCTTTATTTTATCTTTATTACTCGGAATAATCAAAAGGAGCATTATTTCCAGTTAAATGTTCATTCATTTTGTTATAATGTTTATAATTATGAGAATGTTGGAAAAGGATTCCCCCCCCCCCACCTACTTTCGAGCTGCCCAGTAGCAGTAGACGCAACACTTTTAACACCCACTCATTAAAAAAAAATTGTTTTCTTTATTTTTTTGCCTTTTACAGGACTTTTTCCATAATTTTCCTTTACGGCAAGTTTCAATTTCAAAATGCTTTAATCAAAGCTTTTGCTGTCATTAATATTTTTTTGAGAGGTAGTGAGTATTTTTATTCCTACCTACTATAAATTTTCAATCTGACTTCTCTGAACTGAGTATCAGTAACTCAGTAAAAATAGTTAATTTGAAATAAATCTTTAAACCAAATTCTATAAAGTTTAAATATTTATTACAAACGAATTCAACTGGACTTCTTTGCTTTAAAAAAATTAAAAAAGGCCAATGGAAATGTGTTGACAACGTACAACAAAAAACAATTTTTTTACACTTATTGTTTCGCTACCAATTAGTTTTTTCGTCTACTCCTTCAGCATTTTTATTTTGCTTTTTAAGTTAAATAATAAAAAGCCAATGTCTTACCCTCTTTCAGTTTAATTGTTAAAATTTATTGACACTTGTTAATACAAAAAAAAAAAACAGCCTTCTTGTAGATAAGGAAGTAGTAAGTAAAAAAATCTTTCTTTACAAATAACTCCCACCACAAATTGAGTTATTAAAAAAAAAAATAATTAAAAAAATGACTTTGTCCCTTTTATCATAAAAAAAAAATGTAAGCATTATTATTATCCATTATTTGATATTTTTTTAACTGTTATGTTTCTGTTTCTTTAAAACACCAAGTTACTATATATTTTTTCATTGTCAAACTGGGTGTTGCTGTTAAAAAATTGACTCGAAAGAGTCGCCAATGTAAATGTTCACTGGGGGGAAACCTAAAAAAGGAATGTGTGTTGTGTCAGTCATTTTTTTTTCTTTTTCTGATTTTTATTTTCATTTTTTTAAATTCTTTTGTCGTCAGTTTTCATTTTTTATTTATTATTAAAGGCTAATTCGTGAAGAGTATTTTTGTCTTTTTTGTTTTGGGTCAAGGTTGGAGTTCTTAGAATTCGGTTTTAAAATCCTCTATTCTTGTTCTTGTTTCATTTTCTGAAAAAAATAGAAAGAGAGAGAGAACGTCTTCACGTAGAGTAGAATCATTGTGCTTTCTTTGCAATCTTACGAAATCTAAAACTAGTTAAATTACACGTTGTCAGTTCCTTTTTGAAAAAGAAAGAAATAGACTTTGCAACTGAACACTTTCTCAACTATGACTGCTGCTGGGATACCGTCGTCCACTGAATCACTAATGACATGCTTCTTTGTCTCTTCACTTCCAAGTTAGAACCTGGATAAATAAAAAAAAATGACTGGGGACACAATTAGAAAACGAGTTATAACAAAAAACAAAAGAATTTTTTTTTTTTTTTTTTTTGTCCATACAGTGACACATACCATCACAACCACATGAAGTTAAACATTTATTATGATGATGATTATCATAATTGTCATTATTCAATAATTCAATTATATCATCAGCGGCATTTTTCTCTCTGCAAATGAATGGTAACATTTTTTTTGGTTGATTAGGAAATATTTTAACCCCGTTGGCTGATTAAATTATTGGCATTCTTCACTAATCTCCATTTTTCTGCTTGATGTTTTTAAAATCTGTTTTTTTTCCAATACTACTGCATTTATTTTTATTTTTTTAGCTTATCGCAAATAATATTGTGACATTGTCTCTCTTTCCGAATTACCCCTCATTCAGTCGTCTTTTTGATGCAAATGATTCCTGTAAGTAAAATAAGAAACTGCCAATGTTGAAAGTAGCGCAGTCTGGTGTTAGCATCCATTATTTCTTCCTTTTTTGGAACCCCCTTTCGTTGTAACTTGGCCTATCTATTAACATTTTATCGTTAAAAAATTAAAAAAAAAACAATACTATCTATACTAAATACTAAAGGTATTTTCTTAAAAAAATGTAAAGTTCTTAATCGTTGTAAAACCCTCTGCTATAATTTTAATTTATGTAGTATAGATTTCGATATGTGATCCCCTTTTTTTTTTCTTCTGATTCGATCGAAAAATCTATTTATTGGAAAATGTTTCCAATAAGTGAAATCAGTTGTTCACCTCAAAAAAAGAATGAATTTTTTTTCTTATCAATAATTTTAATATCATTATCAGACCTCATTCTTATAATCTCATTAAGTAGAACTCAATACAAAAAAAGAAACTGATTCATTTTCTTTGAATTTTTCACTATATCAAAAAAGTTATCTGTACAAATTGATTGTGTGAGTAATATTTGCTAAGCAATGACCCAATTTTCATAAGATGACCAAAATTTGATCGAGGGTTGTTGGAGTCAGAAATTTTTTTTTTTTTTTAAAAGCGTCCAGTTAATAAATTATTCTTGTTTCTAAGGTTTGTATGTCCTAACGTTTTTATGGTTTTTCTCTTCATTCCTTCCTGTTGTTAGCCTGATACGTTGAGGAATTAGGACATGAAACATTTTACAGACGTATTCTAACTTGTAATATATCCGTATTTGATAATGAAGCATCCATTATGTTTTTAAACTCGAATTAATTTAATGATTAGAATAGATTGTAGTTGTGTGAATGAATTGCTTATTAAGGATTGTTTTTAGACATATACTAAGTTCAATAATATTCATTCATTTATGGCATTTTGTTTGTGAACCAATTGTGAGATTTAATTTGTTGAATCTGAATTTATCAGCAGACCCTTCTTTTTTCCTTTTAATGAGGCTTACAAATAAATGTAAATTACAGATAAAGTACTAATGCCCTTTTCATAATCTTTTATTCAGAGATTCATTTATCTCGGTTATCATAGCTTTTATTTTGTGAATAGCATAAAACAGACTTTGGTTCAGTAATGCAGTTATATTTATAATTAAAAATTTGTTTATAAAATTGTAATTTAATCCATTTTAGAGCAATTTTGGCAAGAGTTTGTAAGTGTCTTAGAATAATGGTCAGCCTTTGCATAGTTTGATTTTAGTCTCACTCTCAGTAAATGTATATTTAACTCTTCAATTGTATGAAAATGCTTTTTCTTCTGCATTTATTGACAATCATCTTAACTTCTCATTCTGAAAAGATGAATAAGAAATTTTGATGCTGATTATTTTTTACTCTTTTTCAACTCCTGCTTTGTTTTAAAATTTTAGTTAAGAAATTGAAAAATGGGGGAGGATTGAATGCTTTCAGTTTTGTTAATTTCATAGTTTTACTATAGTAAGATAAGAAATTTAACATGCATTTTTTTATTTTTACTTTTTTTTTATTTTGATCTAAATTGGGAGACATTGAGGAATCTGAGAACCGAGTCTGAATTCTATTTGAATCCATTACTTTCACTTACATGTTAATATCCTTGGGAAAGGCATGAATTCATCTCTCTCCTCCCCAGCTATGGGTGAATAGCAGGACTGACTAAGATCTATAGCCTTGCATGGCTATTGGTCTAGGAGAAAGAAAAACTGAATCCAAACTAGCTTGGAGAGAGTTGGGCTCTGTCAGGCTGTTATGCCCAAAAGAAACACCAATTCTACTGTGGCTGCAGTACGTGTAGTGCTCCTGCGACTCACGGAATAAAAAAAAAGTTAAACTCATGATACTTTGTAGTTATTTATTGTAGGCCACTATTATTAGTTAATGCTATTCTCTTTCATAGAAACACACTAACGTACAGGTTTTTAGGTTAAAGTGTCTGTTTGCTAAATACTTAAACTGTGAGGAAATGATAGTCTTGAGTATTTCAAAATAGATAAAATCATTATGAATTTTGGTTTTTTGTTTATGCTATTTTGTATCTGTCATTAATCTCAGTATTGTATGACTTTGTAACTGTTATCTTATTGAGGCTTCTTGATTAGTGTAAACATTAAACTGAAATTCAAATTTTAAATGTTACTTTCAACTTATAAACATGCGAAAATGTCATGATTAACTGAATTTGTATATCTTTATTTGAAACTTTTTAGCATTTGGGTCTGTAATGAACAACATGATACACTTGATTCTCTGTCACATTCTGTTTACAGTGTTATATATATAATTTCATGGCTGTTAAATGTTTTCCCTGAAGTTCCTCTCAAGTTAGTGCTTCAAATATAAAAGCATCATATTTCATTCTATTATTGTTGTATGATCTTTGTGTTATTCTAAAGTTTAGGTACAAAACTTGTAAGTTATTAGCACTTGTGAACTTTCTATTTCAACAGAATGCCAAGGAAAGAATAATTTTTCTCTAAGATATAAAACTGATGTAATTCTTCTGCCTTAATCATGAGGAGATGGTATTTTATAAATGTTACATGGCAGTTGCTTTTGTTATATAACTGTTTTCTCATACTAGTTAGTAAATTGGTACTTTGAATAAGAGCATGTTTTATCTTGCAAATACACCCCATACTCTTACTGACCTGACAAGTCAGGATTACACTGGTAACTGACTTCAGTTTTTCTAAAGTAATCCTTATTAACTTTTAATACAGCTTAGATCTCTTATGAAAGCAAATAGTTTAATGGTTGCATATATTGTGCTCATTACCTGACAGTTTTTTGTTTATAAATTTTAGGTTTGTGTTAGCATTATTTTGGTATTAGGATTTTTCTCTTATTTAACAATTGTTGAATATTCAGCATGTCTGTCATTGTAACTGTTAATTTTGAATTACTTATGTAGTGTGATTATATTACCAGAAAAGCAATAAAATACTGCCATGATTTTGAGTGGTTTAATATGGCTGCTGAAATCTATTGGTTGATTGTTAAATATGATTCTTGTCATAGATTAACATCTCCAGTTTGCTTTTTACATTATAGAAAAGCCAAGGAAAATCTAAATTTGGTTGTCTGAAATATAAATATGTCAGTCATTCCTCAAGTCTTTTCAAAATGGACTCCGGTTTTCATGACAAATAACAAAGTGGTTTATTTGACACATTGACTTTAAATCATTGGTATTATATAAAAATAAACCTTTTCAGTTTTTGATTCATCTGTTTGAAATTTTATAGAAAACTATCATTTTGTTAGAATAACAGCTATTGGTCTAGCAATTAAAAAGTTGGAATATTTCTTGTGATTTTGTTTATGCAGTTTTTAGATCATAAACTATTCTTAATAATATATAATTGTCTTTTTTACTATTAAAGAAAAATCTATATAGGAATTTTGCATGTAATATTTTCCAATTTTGAACTAATTTTAGAGATGCATCTATTTAAGGTGCAAATAGACATTTTGTTAAATGTTTTGAGACTTAAATATATTTTATCTTAATAGTGCTGATTATGGTTCTGACTTTCACTTGTACTAATTTAATAAGCATAAAAAAACTGTCTACTTTTTGATATTAGTGAATTGCTTTGTTGGTTTTGCATTGTGTAATTTTGGTTGAAACCTCAAATATTTTTTTATTATGGCTTAATGGAGCTTATCATATTTGATACTTTGTGAGATCACCATGAAATTGTATTACATAACATTAATTTGTTTATATTGTCATTGATTAGTATTTTTTCAATGATTTATTAAGTCTTTACTAAGTTTCATCCATACTTTTTAAGTCAAATCTTGTAGTTTGATGAAAAAAACCTGATTTAAAACAGGTATTCATTTGGTAAACTTTTGGAAAGTGAGTTGGGTTGATATTGTTTTTCAGCACTACCTCATTCCAACAACTATAGTAATATTGGAAGTTTTGAAATAGTTAATTTATAAAAAAAAAAAACAAACACTTTTCCTCCTCTTTATTAACCTGCCACATTTGAAATTGTCTATTTTACAACAATGCTTAGTTGGTGATAGTCATGTGAGCATCAATGTTGTCATGTTAGAAAATCAGAACTTTTTTGTGTATTAATCTTGTGCTATTCATATTCCTGATTAAAAACACTGCCGCTTTACTAAGGATTTCCTCTGAACTCCTAATGGGAAACACTCTTACTTTTCTTTATATGACCAGTTTCTTTTTAATATCAGAGTACAAACCTTAGGTTTAAGGCTCTAAAATTATACCACTGGATTATCAAGGACACCTGGCCTAATGAATTAAAACATTGATTAAAGCAACAGGCACTTGTGAATTCAATCCCTGAATCTCGTAGTGCTGAAAATGTATATACTCTAGTTTAGTGGAAGACGGTTGAAAAACCAAGTTAAGTATACTAGCCTGAATGGAAATTGTTCCCCATTGCAGAAATTCCATCATAAATTGCATTTACTCCTTATTGATATTAAAATTGTCATTGATCAGGTTAGTTATTTGTTGACTTTCTTTGATATTTAATATTTATAAAAGATGAAATAAACTCTACATGCAGTTTATTTTAATGCGGGAAACCGAAAATATCATTTTTGATTTATCAGTTCAGTCATTGTTTTTATTTTTATAAGCTCTATAAGTATAGACTTTTTTTTTTTCTAAGATGAAATAGTTCAAAGAATTGAAAACTTTGCTTTTGTATTTGGTGGGAATTTAGACATAATAAACTAATTTACTAAATAATTTTTTTTTTTGTTGTGAAACTCTGAAATAGTGAACACCAAGTGCATAATATGAAAGAGGTATGTTTACTTTGTGCAGAATGATTGAAAATAATTTATGTACTTACTGAGACAGCTCCTAACTTGAGTAATTATAATGTTTGCAAATCTAACCAAGAAAATCCCCCCTCCTCCTCTTCAGATTGTGTACTTTCCAGTTTAGTGGAATCTCTTAAAAGATATATATAGCAACTCCGACTGACACTAAATCGGTTGAGTTTCGATCCCGGCCAGAAGCAATTGGATATGTCTAGCCACATTGATGAGTTGTAATAGAGTAAAACAGGCTTGTATGTGGATGACTAATATATGTATAAAAACAGGATTTTATTGCAGCACCAGGCTATAATAATTTTCAGGAAGAGGATCATTATTTATTGATAAAATAAGATACAAAAGTATCAACATTTAAAATTTTAGGCACCTTTAGGCTGACACTTCCTCAGAAATACTTGTCTGCAAAATAAAACTGAGTAATTGATAAGAAAAATTTTTATCAGTGCAACTAAGAATGATGAAACGGGTGGGGGGGGGGGTGATTATTTCCAGTTAAGTAACAATTTCCCCTGAACAGGGGTAACTTATGTCTTAATACTCTCTGCCTGCACAGCGCAGGCCATTGTATATTAATGACAAACTCCAAGATGTATAAGTGGAGCCTGGTTTGTGTCCTGTGCAAGACAGAAAAACTCTGGAGAGTAATTAGTCCTGCAAGCAACAGAATTTAAGAAATTCTTGCTGATAGCGGAGTCATGAGTTTGAACACCTGTATGTCACCAGCCAGGAATATGCTAGGCGATCCTGGCTTCTGGGTAGTCTTGCCCATATTGACATTCATATTGATATATAACAAGGCTAAGTTGATGGGCAGGCAAGACATCCTTACAGTAAGAGGGGAAAGCTATCCTTATTAAAAAAAAAAAAAAAAAAAAAAAAAAAATGTTCCAGACCATTATGGCGTTAAAACATTGCCTGATAGAAAAGGAAAGTTTATCAGCGTATATCCGACTCACAAGACCAATCTACAGTAGCCTGACATATACAGGATATTTAGAAGGGCCATACAAATTAACTTCATTGAACTTGACCATCTTTTTATTTAATGGTAGATGTGACCATGCATTCAGGGTAACCGTTCATCAAAAAACAGCTGTTTAATATTTTTTAACTCGGCATCAAGTTTGAACTTAGAACATAACCTCAAAGCGTGATGGGTAAGAGTCCTAATAAGATTAATTTCCCTGGTTCTAGGTGCAAATGAGTTCCAAGTTAAATAAAGCCCAGAGAAGGTGGGTTTACAATTAACATGGTAAGAAAGCCTAAAGGTGTTCTTTCTACCAGTACATCCAGGAAATGTAACTGATTGTTCTCCCTTACCTCCATAGTATATTTTAAAGATGGATGGAGATTATTTAAATAAGAAAACAGAACTCTTCTGCCTTACTCCTGATAGAAAATGACATAATTGTGTCATCAACATAGCGGAAATAACAGTAAGGCTTATTAGCCTTCTCAAAAAGTTCTTTCCTATAAAAATGTTAGCCATCAGATGACTCAATGGACTATCTATTGCTACTTCATCTATCTGTTGATACATACAATTATTGAGGCTGAAGGAGACAGACTTAATAGCTATTTCCATCAACTCTACAAAGACAATCTCAGGAAAAGATGAAGGCTTTATGGGGCCCTCAATACAAAAAAGTCAGCACAAATATCCACTGTTTTATCAAGTAGGACATTTGTGAACAAACTTGATATATCAAATGAGAAAAAAAAAAACAGTGTCGAAATTAGGTTTCAATTCATGTATATAATCAGTGAAATGAAACAAGTCAGGCACATAATATTCAGAATAAAATAATAGAACTGGATCAAGAACCTCAATGAGCCACTTAGCCAAACTGTGCTGGCAGATCCTAGCATAGATAAAATGAGCATAGGTAAAACCTCCTCTTTATGAATTTTTGGCAACCTATACAATTCAGGACATTGGGAAGAATATTATAAACATTTTTAGATAAAAATTTTCTCTTGTTCTCAAGTTCTAACAATCTCTTCTGTATTCAAATTCAGTTCTTAAGGTGTCATCACAACTGACATTCCTAATTTCTGAAATTTTCTACTATCCTTTAAAATGCACAGCATTTTATTAACATAATTGGAATAATTTAATATTACCACCCCGTACCTTTCAGTTGGTAATATAAATATCTCTTTGCATTTAAAAACTTAGTAATTTTTTCCCCTGTCCCCCACCTTTTTTTTTCTCTTAGAAGTTTTTATCAATATTGAACTATCGTCTACCCAGTCTTATTTTGCTAACAATTATTTCTGAAGTGTCGTCCAAAAGGTGCCTAAAATTTTAAATATTGATACTTTGTAACTCATTAATAATGATCCCCCTTCTTAAAAATGTGTGTGTGCATGCATGTGTGTGTGTGTGTGTGTGTATATATATATATATATATATGGTCTGTAAACGGCAAGGATAATCCAACAAAAAAGTCAGCACAAATATCCACTGTTTTATCAAGTAGGACATTTGTGAACAAACTTGATATATCAAATGAGAAAAAAAAAACAGTGTCGAAATTAGGTTTCAATTCATGTATATAATCAGTGAAATGAAACAAGTCAGGCACATAATATTCAGAATAAAATAATAGAACTGGATCAAGAACCTCAATGAGCCACTTAGCCAAACTGTGCTGGCAGATCCTAGCATAGATAAAATGAGCATAGGTAAAACCTCCTCTTTATGAATTTTTGGCAACCTATACAATTCAGGACATTGGGAAGAATATTATAAACATTTTTAGATAAAAATTTTCTCTTGTTCTCAAGTTCTAACAATCTCTTCTGTATTCAAATTCAGTTCTTAAGGTGTCATCACAACTGACATTCCTAATTTCTGAAATTTTCTACTATCCTTTAAAATGCACAGCATTTTATTAACATAATTGGAATAATTTAATATTACCACCCCGTACCTTTCAGTTGGTAATATAAATATCTCTTTGCATTTAAAAACTTAGTAATTTTTTCCCCTGTCCCCCACCTTTTTTTTCTCTTAGAAGTTTTTATCAATATTGAACTATCGTCTACCCAGTCTTATTTTGCTAACAATTATTTCTGAAGTGTCGTCCAAAAGGTGCCTAAAATTTTAAATATTGATACTTTGTAACTCATTAATAATGATCCCCCTTCTTAAAAATGTGTGTGTGCATGCATGTGTGTGTGTGTGTATATATATATATATATATATATATGGTCTGTAAACGGCAAGGATAATCCAACAAGAACAACTTACTATAAAATATTTAGTGTTATATCTGTATGGAGAGCTCAATGGATGTTATCCAGAGCAATATGATATTCATAAAGGAAAACTCAATACCTCATTTAGATTGGTTATAATTTATAATCAAATCTAAATGATGTATTGAGTTTTCCTTTTTATATATATAAAAATTGGAACCTTTCTGTTTAAAAATATACATTTTCAAGTCATTATATATTTCCTGGTATTTGTAAGAAATTAAATCAACAATATTCCTTTCTACAAAAACTTAAATCATATTTGATATCATTTGTTTCATCAATTTATGCATTGTACTAAACAGAAATACTTTTCCTTCTATTTTATTTTCAGTATAAGAATTAAAACTGATATGTGTTTAGTGCTTTGGTTATTCAGGTTTTAAGTTTGGAAAATCTTTTAAATCCAAAATTTAGCTATGTAACATTCAATCTCTCTAGAAAATGATGGACAATTTGTATGGTCTCCTTTATTTGCAGTACAAGTTCTGTAATCTGATCTTTAAATCCAATGAAAATTTTAATCTGGTTTTAACATTTACTATTTGTATTTCTATAAAGTCATAGTATTTTATGAAATTTCTGTTTAAAATATTTTCTCTAATGTTGTGTAAATATATTTTTAAAATAGTTTTGTTCAGAAAATAGTATTTTTAACTAGTTTAAGAAATGAATATTTCTAATATTCTTGAATTTAAGTATTTTGGTCTTGTAAAATGGTCACTAATTCTATTTTTTTGTTAGACAGTTTTTTATTGCAATACTTATGCTTTTATCTAAATTTACAACTGCTGTCTATCTCTCATATTAGTGCTAGATAAATTGAAAATGTCAAACAAAAACTTATAGTGATTGTTTATTTTATTGATGTGATATGACAAGGGTGATAGAAGTCCTCACTTGTCAAACATTAGAATTTGATATTTGAGTGCTTAACTATTAAGTGACCAAGTGTAAGTATCTAATATGTCAGGTGTTTTTGTTTTTAAACTACTAATTCTATAAGTATACTTTTTATTAAAGAACTTTTTCTGAATCATCTGTAGATTTTAACAATGTACTGGTAGGAATAGTGGAGCCTGAAATCACAAATATCAGTTTTGCCTTTCTAATTAAGGTACACTCATAGAAACATTAACATTTTTAAGAACTCTGTATTACAAGCACTATTAATCCTAGTTTAAGCAGTATACTTGAAAACCCTTGTAATACCACGTATATTGGGTTATCAAAGTCCTTTAATATACTTTAAGCCCCTTCAGAATTTCTTTTTAATTTTCAAGTATTTTTAATAAAGATGTTATATCAATCTATTTTGTAAAATCAATGAAAAGAAATGCCTCTCTAATGCTTTTATTGTAAATTTCTAATGAAGTTGTAAAGTAACATCTGATAAGGTAATTTCTGTCAGCTTCTCTATTCCCTTAGATTGGTTTGATAAAGTCATTTGTTGATATTGCATTTCAATTGACTCTACTAAAAACAGACTTGTAATGACCTTTTTTTAACAAAGATAATTTTCTATTTGGTTTATCACGAGCCACATAAGATCCTTTAGTGCTACTCATAACAGTTTGTGGGAAATAAAGTATTTACTATTTCAAATTTCCTTAAAAATATTTCATAAACAGTATCATTGTTAAAATCCATTTACAATTTGAGCTGTTTATTTGATATTGTTCTATTTTGACTTTCATTGACTCCTAGAAGAAAGTAATGTTTTCAAATGTTGTATGACTAAATATTTAGACAAATAGTGTGTTGTGGTACAGTGGATATCAGCTCGGAATAAGAAATTGGAGAGCCGAGTTCAAATTACTTTGAATTCATTGCATTCACTTACACGTAAATCCCCTTTGGAAAGATATTAATCTGTCTCTTGCCTCCAGCTATGGGTCAAATAACAGTTTGGGTTCTATAATCTTGGTTGGCAACCAGTCTACTGCAGGAAGTAATGGTAACCTATTGTGGGAAAATTTTCTGCCTAGTCAATCATGTCTCTTTTGATACATGATTACCCAAGCATGTATCATGTATGGCACTTAACTGATTATATCCTTGATAGTTGTGTTACACTTTCATTTATTTGGTAATTGAACAAGTGTTCAAAATTCTTTCCTAATGCCAGCCCATCTTTCAGCATAGATGAATAATTGAATATCATTGTTATAAAATTATGGCAAAGCATGTACTCATTTCTAAAAAAAATATTTTAAAAATTTCATAACAAAAGAAACTGTATGTATCATCTTTAAAATCCTTTTAACCATTAAAATTCATATGGTCATAGTATATAATTTAGTTTTATGCAGCTGAGATAGAAATGAGACATGTCTGTTCATTGATGGACAGTAAATCATTATACATTGTATATGCCAATCAAAATATTATAGATGTAAATCTTGATTAATCATTGTCAATTTAAAATATGTGGTAGAATAACAATTTCTTTATTGCAGTTAATGGTAATTAGAGCTCTGGATGCATCATTTGAAAATTAGAAACCATAAAAACTGAAACAATTTTGTCCCTAAATTTCTCTATTATAATGAATATGACCCAGTATATCAGTTCTGTATTGAAACACTTCCAGTGATCTGTAATCACTCTTCATTATAATATCTATTAGGAATTTTAACAATTTACTGTATCTTTGTACTTGCAATATTTTATTTTTCAATGCACGCATGATATTATTTTTACAGTTGAGCTTCTCAAATAACCACTTAAAGTTAATAATGACTATTTTCTTGACACTGAAGATTGGCCTAATGTATCTATCAATCCCCTACCTTAGTTTGATGATTTGGTTTCGGTCTATTATTGAGAACAAATACTTGTTAAAAATGGATTTGGTGCCAAAAATGTGAGTAGAATCTTTTTAATAAGATTGCTACAGCAGTTAATTATGCTGAAACATTCACTTTTCTTCCTGACTTGTTCTGATGAGCAGGGCATCTTGCTGTATCATCTCATTATTTGGCATTTTCAAATGGTGTCAGAAAATCAATAGTTCTCAGTATTATTGAATGTTGGAATATTTTTATTCTTTGATACATATTTGAGCAATAAGTGGTAAAGTTACTTTAGCCTGTAATAACTGAACTGATTTCTATTAGTTTTCATATGTTAATTGGATCTTCTTATAATGAATACTTTGTAACCATTTTTTATAATACTGAACCAGAAACTGACATTTACTTCTTAATTATAGAGATTCAGTTATGATTAATTCACTAGGTGGTAGTAACAAATTACTGCTTTAAAATACTCTATAACTGCATGTATACTAAGGAAGGTTGGTGCTGTTGTTGTAGTAGTCAAGTAATAAAAATAAAAAAAAAAGGCGTAAATCTTTCATGGATTCTGTCATATTGACAAACTCATCTCACAATGTAGATTGTTAGCAGGTCATTGAAAAAGCTCTCCTGGTTATATTAGGTTAAAATTATCTGTGCAAACTTGACAGCTAGTTGTTTTAACCTGAAGCAGTGAACTACATATGGCTTCCTTAAAAATATAATTGTTATATTATGACAAATTGTTGATAAATTATTCTTTGATAAAGCACTAAATTAGAAACATATTTAAACAACTACTTGTTTAACTGTTTCCTATTTAGCTCTTTTCTTGAATGTATATGAAGCTTGAGGCAATTTAAGTATTATTATTATTATTATTTTGCTTTTTTTTTTTTTTTTAAATTGTTTGCTAAATACATGTTTCTTAATTAAAAAACATATTGACTCTTGCTGTCTGCTTGAATCAAATGTTAGTGAATCAATTCTGTGGGTAAAACCCAAGTATTGAACCAAGACACTGTTCTTTCTTTTGTGTCATTTCACTGCCGATGAGAATCATGGAAAATTTATTCATGCTCATATTTCTTTTTAAGTACTGATACCATTGCTGTAACAATTCACCTTGCATCTTTCACTTAGACACTACTTGTATCACTTCATAATTGCTTTAACCCAATGCTCCCCACTTGCTCTTCATTTGTCTGCACATGTGACAAACATTAGATGATGAGGATGATACTGATGAATCTATTTAATTAGTGCAATCAAATGCCAATGTAGCATCTTTTGAATTATTCTTATTTCTATTGACTGATACAGAATAAGGAAAAAGCATTTAAATTCATTTCAGAATGTGCCATTCTCTGTTTTATTTACTTTGTATATCATTAGTTTTGGTACTGATGATGCCTTTTAGCAATTGGTTTGTCTTTGGAATCATTAAGGACTATTAATAGATATTCTTTGTCACTGATTAGACATATTTTACTTTGCTTTTCAGCATTAATGTTGGAGAAACTGCATGGTTATTTCTTCTACAGTGTATTGTCATTTTATATTTAAAAGCAAGTTTCTTTTTGCATGATAGCTCTGAGGAAATCCAACATGTTAGATGTCAGCAGTATTAATACTGATGAAGATAATGAGGTCGCAGATTAAAAAAAAACTTTCTGCACTTGTTTTAATCATGTAAAATTTTGTTGCATTACAATTATTAATTAATTAAATGTATGATGACTAGCTTTGTTAGTTTCATTTTTTATTTTTTTGGAAAGAAAGGGATTGTTTATTTTATAAAATGTGACCCAATCTTTATTATATTGAAAGATTCTCTCTCGCCTTTGTTTTTACTCCTGAAATAAATGATTACCTCACTCTTTTCTTTCAAGCTTTTGCATTTGATGACCCTTTTTCTCCTTTTCCAATACCTTTTTATCATTTAATTCAATACTTGTCAGCAATATGTTAAATTTATTTGACATCTCCACAGATTTCTGCTGATTAAATTGAACTTTCATTGTGTGCTTTGAATAAAAGCTTTGCAATTTGAAGGTTCTAAATTTACATGAAAATAAAAGTAAAATAAAAGTGTAATGTTTTACACTTGACGTTTTTTTTTTTTTTTTTTTTTTTTTTTTATCAATTTGAGGGATAAATGCATGTGTGTCATTATAAAATGAATAGAAATTCAGAAGTTTTAAATTTGTAAAAAATATTTTTGGGAAATATGAATTTCATCAATTCAAGTTAGATCCCTGTCAGAGAAGTCTTTAGTTTTTCACCTGTACTCATGTATGTGAACCAGCAATTCAATCACTAAGCTATAAATTACCTATGTGGATAAAATATATTACAATGACAAATATCTTTATGAAATACCTCTTTATAGCTTTATATAACTATTTAGTGAAGTCTGTTCTTCAGATTGCAAGGTTTTCTCATTGATGAGATGTGGATGATGAACCATTGCTTTGCCTTTAACAGTGAATTGTTTTGATTGATAGTCCTTGGTGCTAGGATAGATTGAATAGTTGATTTTTATGACATTTCAATCTTTTTCGAATTATGTAATGTTAAATCTTTAGTGGAGGGTACAAAATGAAGATTGAACATAATACTCATAAGTAATGATTGGTTAGACAAGCTTATTCGCCCTTATTCTCAGGCAAAACAGGTCAGTTTATTTCAATTATTTCAACCAGTAAATAACATTACTAGTAATATTTAGTCAATTTTGCTATATTGTAGAATTGACATAATAGCAACTTCAATGAAAAAAGATTGAATTTGGTACTATTATTTATATTACTACTATCATGTGATAATTCTTATTTTAGTTGATCATATATCAACTTCTGATTTTAGTGTTTACACTAAATCTCGATTAAGGGTCTTCAATTTTTTGGTTTTATTTTCATTACTAGTGATATTTATAATTTTTATTGTACAGTTTTTACCATTCACTTCACGTTTTTGCTGGTCATTACTCTGGGGAAGATTGCAATGGGTTGATAAAGCATAGACAACAAATCGGCCAATCAATCTAGGTGAGATGGTACTGAAAAAAATTCTTTGCCTGATCCACTTCAAAATCTGATTGTATTTATTTATTGATTTTGAATCTCATTTTGGGTTTAGAACTTTTCAGCAACCATTTGAAATGTGTGTGTATGTATATATATATATATATATATATATATAGTTGCTAGTTACTAATCCTTGAATTGAAATTTCTTTATTTTTACTTGTGATTTATATAGCTTAAACCTGTGAGTTCACTTCGTAGTATCTTTTTAATATGGTTTGGTAAATACCAGCAGTTAATTCTTCATGCCACCTTGTAATCCTTTTTGTAGTGGAAATTGAAAGTAGTTTCTTTTTTCTTTCTCTCTCACTCTTCACTTTGAACATTGATAGCAATGCTCTCCCCACTCTTTCTCCTTACTTCATATCCATCATGTGATTCTACTCATGCTCATTCTCTCTTCCTCTCCTATATCAATTGTGCTGATTATTTCCTCTCTTTCTCTGTGTACCTCCCACCTTGTACATTATTCAACCAGTGCACTCTTCCAGCAGCAGTAGTGATGTTGATGGTATTTTCCTTCCTCCCATCTTGTGCCACCTCCGCAAATGCTGCCATTTTGAATTGCAATCTCTGCTGCTTGGTGCACAGTAGCAATGACATTGAGTTAACTTTGCACACGTGCTTCTCTAATGTTCTTATATTTATTTGCTACCCAATTGCACCTCATTCAAACACATGTTTCAAGCATTGGAGAAAAGCTTTATTTTTTAGATAGAAAGAACATAAAATCAAATTTTTATATTTTATTCATCAAATTAATGTAACCTGAAAAGAAATGTGATTTACAATTAACATATTAATAATTTCTTCCTTAATAAATAACAGGTTTTAAATAATTTACAAAACCTTCAGGTTATTGATACACTAGTAGGGATCATAACTTTATCATCACATCAATCCGTATATAACTCTTGTTATCTATAGTTTTTATATTTTGATTTGTTTTATATTGAATCTTAAAAAATGTTTAAATTAGTTAAAAAAACAAAACAAAAACAGATGGTTCTTTCAATTATTCTGTTCTTGCTACTTTTAAAAACCAATACCATATTTAAACTTAATTAATATAATTTGACATATGCTGCACAATGGTAGCAGGGGAAGATTTTTTGCATTGCATTGGTTGTCCAAATTTAGTTTGTAATAAGTGTAATCTAGATCTTAAAATTCATTTCCTTCCAAAGTAATAATTATGTTTTTAATTAAAGCAATCTGAAAAGATGCATTCAGATAATACAACTTTTACTTTTTCAATTTGGCAGAATATGCAATGAAGAAATAAACAGGATGTAAGAGAATTGATACTTGATTTGAACTTCAGGTGATTGACATTGTTAAGGAATGTACATTTTTCAGTACATTTTTACATAATTCGGAAAGTTATCAACCAGCATCTAATTAAGAGTAATTAGGGAAGGGATAGTATTTACTTCTCTGCTAAGGTAAATATGACAGGGTCTAGTTTAATTGGGTGGGTGGGGGGAATCACACCTTTTTATGTCTTAATAAAGGCAAAGCTTGACCAGTCTCTGCAGCCTCTATTACAGACATCTCAGGGCAACTCCCCAGTTAGGAACTTGACTCATCTACCTCAATTTTATGCCTTGTTTAGCTGCAAAACAAAATTGATTCCAACCCTGGAGGTACAGAGTTAAGAGGTATTAGAGAAGGTAATGCTGGAATAATTGAGAGAAGAAAAAAAAAGAAAACATTGGATGAAAAGTTAATTTTGGTTCATTGGGAATATCACGATACCAAGATATTTGGAGATTTGGCTTGAAAGTTTGGGTGTTTCTAATATAAAATTCATGTGGCTATAATAAATTCATTAGAGAGAAATGTTCTTGTAGGTTTGGTTTTTGAGGAAACAACTGAAAGGTTTGAAGTTTTATGTATCTTATTGGGAGTAAGAGGAAACTGTAACTTCTTTTCAGGAATCAAATCTCATTCTGAATCATACTTTATAACAATTTCTTTTAGTATCCAAATAATTTATAATCACAAATTGCCATGAAAAATGTTTGTATAGATTTTATAAATACTTACTTTTAAAAATGCTGGTTAAGTTAAATATAGATATCAGATTTTGACAAATATCTTAAATATAGTTTCTAATTTTTAATGTATTATTCAGTTTGGACAATTAAACTCTTTTTTTATTTTATTTTTTTACATTCCCATAATATTTTTGGCTGTTTCATCTTGCAGCCTTAAGTTGTGCTTTCTGTATGCAAAAAGATCTTCTATTTTTCTCAATAGTGAAAAGTAAAAAAGAAATAAAAATGGTAATGCAAATACATGCTGAATGAATGATAAATATTTTATTTGGAAAAAAAATTAAGTCTTTGATATGATAGTTGACAATGAAATCATAATTTTAAGTTTTATTTTTATTGAAAACCAAAAAGTGATTTTTTTCTTTCAGGTCATGTTTCTTGTTTGTTTTTGCTATATTGGTAAATATTTTTTTAAATAGATTTTTTTAAAGATCATAGACAGATGTTTTGATTGGATTTACAGCTGCCATAATGACATTCAGTTTCTTAAAACTCTTTCAAAACATTTTGGCATAGTTCTACACACTTTCAAGATTTTTAAATTATTAATCATAGTTTAAATTATTAAAAATAATTTATTAAAATAAGGAATAATCTTTATATTTAATGTGTTAGGAATAATATGTTGGTAGTATTGTTTACTTGCAGCAAGGAAATTATTGCACAAAATTTAAGTTTACTTTCTCTTTCTTGTTAAATTTATAATTACCATAGGAATATATTGCTACTTGTGATGCATGCAAAATAAAAAATGTTTTTCATTCATATTTTGTTTATTACTTGATATTTAAGTAATTGGTCATTTATGTCTTGAATCATTATCTGGCTAATATATAAATTTAAGATAAAGGAAACTTTTGGTTATTTATATGCAAGGAAATAAGTCAACTTTTTGTGATTAGCCAAGTGATAGTCTTCTTTATATTCAACTGTTTTTATCTCTTGCAGTATTTGGCATAAAAGTAGACTGCATCTATGAACATTTTGGGGTTAATTCAGTTAAATATTTATGAAACCTTGTTATACTCAATGCCTGAAAATTGTAGACATGATACATACAAAATGAATACAGAAATACTTTCTGCAGGGAGAAAAGTAAGGAATTTTATCTCTATATAAAAACATTTGAATATTGACATAGTTGCATTGACTTCTACTTTATTTAAATTTTTTTAAAAATAGAAGATAATGATCATAACATATTGCTCATAGTCTTTAGAAGAAACTAAATAACTATGAACAATGAAGGTGTCATATACATATCTCAGCTATACTGTTGGCTTTAGTGGTGCTGTTCCTAAAGCCATTTTCTCAAAGTACTCAGTGTATATGTTCACCATTGCTGGTAACAATGGTCAGCCCATAGTCAAGCCTTCTTCCTGTTATTATGTAAGACTAGTTGAAAGAATCTTATCTGTACACAGAATGTCAATAGTTTCATCAAATTATCTGTTGAAAAGTTAGTACATTCACTCAGGTTGGGGTCTAATTCCAATCTTTCAAACCACTGTCAGGGCCTCATCTGTAGAAACTCCACTGAACAGGCTTATCCTATCCAAGTTTATCATCCAATTGCTATAGATGGGATTCACTTGAATCAGTTTCACTCTGTGCTCAGAATTTTGAAAATAGGACCCTGTTGATGGGTTGACTATATTCATTAGGAATCTTCTTGGCAGATGGTATGCTGAGTTTCTGTAGCTGATTATAGGTTTCAATGGAATAACAATTATGTGAATATTGTGAAGATCATACAAATGTATCTTATGTAACATGGAGCCAATTGTCTATGCTTAGTGAGTGTGAAGTTGCCTTGTTTTTGTTAAATAATAGGTCCTCATGCCAGAAATTCTGTCAAATCTTTTTCCATTTTGGAATTAGTTTATCTTCAATACATTCTGGAATATCAATATAAATATTCATTATCTACAAGAAATTATAATTTAAACTAGAAATTACTCTCTTAAATTCAAATTGTTTTCTGTTATGTTGAAATTTTGCTTGATTTTTCAATTTTAATTAAAAAATATTAAACCAAAATTTTCAGGCTTATTTATTTATTTGTTTTATCATTTTATTTTTTGAATCCGGTTTTTAGATGTTACTCTGCATTTTGTGCTGGTATTTTTACATTCACCATAAGAATTTCATAGCTTTAACAACTTTATAGAACTAAGTTTATGAGCACAAAACTAGCATTCTGTTCAGTGAACTTTAAAAATGTCCTAAGTGACTTTCAGAATGGCAAAATACACATCAAGGAGTAAGAATATATTGGAGAATTTTTTTTCAAAAATAGACAAATATACTCATTTTCAGTGAACTTTAATAATATCTTCAGCTACTTGCAAAACAGCAAAATACACATAATGGAGGAAGAATATATTGGCCAAATTATTTTGAAAATTATATATAAGGATACTAATCTCAATGCTTTTTGGAATAATGACAATATTTCATTTCAGAGTGTTAAACTAGTTAATTAATATTTATAACTTTGTATGACATGGTTTAAAATTAATGTTGACATATTGAAAAGCTCAAATTGTTCACTATATAATTTTCCAATGATTGAGTTCAAAATTGGGATTGTTATACTGTTTCTATTTTTTTTTTTTCCCACCAAGAATGGCTCCAAAAATTGTTCTATTAAACTATATAGAAGAATAAACTTATATAATTTGAGTGGGTGTGCAGTGATGCTTGATAGCTTTTTAACTTAATGAGTCACGGGTCCCACAGATTTAATTTGTATGGGGTCCCCAGAAAATTTTATGGGTCCCAACCATAGTTTCTTAATAAATTATAGTGTTAAACTGCAAGGCTACAGACTAAGTTTTTTTGTTTTTTTTCTAAATTAAATTCTTACATTTAAAACTAAAACAATATTTACACCTAATCACAGTTCATTAAGAAACTATTAGATATATCCACTAAATTGCTGAAATAGCAGCATAGTATGAAGATAAAAGGTTCAAAGCTTAATTTTTTTTAATCCTTTCTAACACATTCAAAATTTTTGTTAAAAATCTTGTTTTGATTTTAGTTAGGTAACTAAACTGTTACATGAGTCTACAATGGAAAATGTAATATTTTGTAACTCAGTTTTTTTCCAGATACAAACACATTAATTTGGAAATTCTTGAAAAAATCAAATTGTCAGATTTTAATGAAACTTTCAGGGCTTATTCACAGATAAATGAAATTATTTTTGAAATCATTATTTGAAAAAAATTTTAGTAAGAATATATAGATTTTTTACATCTGTTATTGTCCCTCCACATAAATTCATAAAATTTCAAGAAGTAAATTTTTGTAGCCAAAATTGGTTTCATTAGCTAACACAGGATTCATTGGGGAATGTAAATCATGTATTTTTATTTTTTGTTCAACCACTTAACTCTTCTTTCTGAAAATCTGTTCCTAATAGTTTTGTTGAATTTTTTATTTTACTATCTAATTATTTAATTAAACAAGCTTTTAATTGCTTTAATAAATGATATAAATTAAGGATATGATAGTTTGAAGAGAAAAAAATTTTCAATTAATAATGAAATTTTAAAAGAATTGTTTTCATTTTTTTTTTGTTTTTTAATTATAATAATTTATAAAGATTAAAAAATGTTAGTCCTCACTTAATAATTCAACCTATTTTCTAATTTTTTTAGAGTAATTTCTGTATGATTTTATCAATTTCAGTTGCCATACACTTATCTTGCATATGTTGAGCTGTTATCACATGTCAAATACAGGGAAAAGGTCAAAAAGTTCAAAACTGTGTTTAAGAAATAGTTTTATTCTAAATTTCATGCTGTAAATAAGTAATACTTGTGTAAATCAGATTACTTTAAAATTTTCAAAAACATATCACAAATGTATATTTTATTTTTGCAAGATTTTTAAAACCTAGAATTAACTTTTGTTTACAAATGTGTCAATCAATCATAAATATCCAAAAAATTGAAAAATTAAAAGAAAATCTCAAAATTTTAGATTCCAATCAATATAATTTCTGTTTGAAATACACCAGAGTATTTTGCTTACTGGAAATAATAAATTTAGCTCTCAATTAAAACTAAAAGTTTCAAGAAAACTTTAAAAAAAAATTCAATTTAAAAGTTGGTTATCAAAAATGAGTAGAGGTACCTACTTTTGTACATATGATATGAAGGAGTTGTTGGTATGCATGGCTTTAATTCATCCTCAATAATGATATTAGTAAGGTTCATTTCCAATGGCCTCAAATTATTTTGAAAAAAATGAATTTAAGTTGGGAATTAGTTCAAAGCAACTTATATTTTCTCTGGGGAAGGGGACAGAGGAAAGCTTTCTTTGATGAAGCAGTTAAAGCTGTCTAATCCCCAACTTGTACCCCACCCAGTGTAGTTCATTTAATCTCACCAACCTTCTCACAAACTTAAACTGTTTAATTTCCAGACAACAGTTAACTTGAAATGGTGGGGAGGATGAAAAAAAAGACACATAAAAGAGGATAAATTTTCTCATATTTTCAGTGGAAATGTTTGGTTCCAAATAAAACAAAGCTGTATACAATGTGGATTTTCTTCAGTTAATATCTGCCCTTTCCTCTTCTCCCAGCTGCTGGTAGGCAGGAAACATCCCATCTGACAAGCTTAAGGAGATTGTGTTCAAAATGTTTTACACCACACACCTTGCATACAAGTTCTGCCTTTTTGACCATGGATAGTCCGGTTGCTGAGCCATGAAAAACTCGAGGATGTTTCATATCAAATTTCCCCACTGACATTATGCCTTTTGGGAGGCTAAAATAGCTTTTAGTAAAAAGAAAAAGTATGGCTGTTTGGAGTACCAGTTGTACCCTGTCTGTTCAATCCCAAAACTTTACACACACATCCAAGACCGCTCAATTCATCAGCTCTGCAGTCCTTCTGGTGTTCTCTCACCCATTCTCATTTTATTGAGTGACTGAGGCTTGGAAATTTACATAAGTCACAAATAAGCCATATTTTCTATGTATTTTGCACAAAAGACACATGTGTGCACTCTTCAGAATAACACCTACCCAGCAAGCATAACCTCAGTGCTTGCAGGGGAGACTAGAATGGAAAAGGGGAAGACCAATAAATTTCCACATTTTACCTTATATCGAGGGCTTATAAAAAAAAAAAAATAGATCTGCAGTCCATGAAATATCAGAAATATTCAGAAGCAATGTCACTCTACAGAGGAATCTCTACCAAGTAAAGCCTAACACTGGGGAGAACATGACCAAGAATTGTGTGTACTTGATTCCTTGCAGTTATGGCAAAGAATATAAAGGTGACACTAGCAAAAGCAAGGCTGGAATAACATTGGGAAGACATAGTCAGGATGAGACAATAAATTCGGCATGGCTGATCATGTATGTAGGGAAGGTGGATATTAATCAGCTGCTATAGAATAGTGAAAATACTGAAAAAGGATGAACACTGGAGAGTTAGACATCTGAAAGATTCAACGCATAAGCTAGGCTATGGTGACTTTCTTAGTAGGCTTAGCATACAAATAAATACAGCATGGAAGCTGCTAACAAAGACAAATAACAATAAGTTTTCAACAGCAGTATTACCAACATTAATAAGCAGGTAGATTAGGTTTATGGCTCCAAGTTCACTACAGAGAATTAAAGCATAGATTCATGAATTAATTTCCTGAGCCAGACTTAGACTTGGTGGAAACAAATAAGCAATAACAGAGCAGTACTAAAAATAAGAACTAGACATAAGCAATAGAATAACAGTTTGAAGATTAAATGAAAGTTTCAGTTCATGATTCCCTGTAGGTTACACAGATTGGTATACACTTAATGAAAGCCAAAGGGCATAATGGCTGAAATGTTGTAATAACAAAGACAAGAGCAATAGTCCAAATATAAATGTAAAAGATTTGTTCACATTTTTGTTAGCTGCTCCCATATATCTGTTATCACTTATTGTTTGCTTTTGGTATGGTGTGCTGAATTAACAAAAGGTTAATTGTAGTTATTGGATAATACTGGGTAACTTCATCAGCTGATAAGACATGATTGCATGTAATTTCTAATTAAAAGCAGATGAGATCATTGGTGTTTAAATCATTTTCTCCAATCTTGCTTTTTATTTCTGCAGTTCTCATTCTTTCCATATTTTGGAATGTTTTTTTTTCTTTCTTTAATCAGTGCTTTACTTCTGCTAGATATATATTCCTTCAGTATGAAAGATTGCTATTGAAACCATATAAATCAAAATATTTTATTCAGATATTCCAGGATAATTTTGAATAGCAGTATTTTCTCATGATACCATCAATCTCTTTGGTATTTTCAACTATTCACTTAAGAGTTCCTTCTCTTGGATGTTAGACTTAATGAGTTAGACTTCAATTTATTCATTTTTTTGAACCTCTGAGCTAAAATCTGAAATTGTTTAGCAAGATGAAACAAAAATGTTACTGGTTTAAAGCCCAATATATGTACAATAATCTAATAAATGAAGTCGAAATGTATTTGAGAACAGAAATTCAAGTTCTGGTTCTTGTAACATTTCTATGGTTAATAGCTAACCCTAACACCACAGGCACAGTAGATTAGCGTTGTTGAAACCACTTGCACCACTTTTGCTGCTTGACTCCTGTAGTGGTTGTCAACACAAATTCAACATGTAGGCTACACATGGTTGCATCCAGCTATTGATTTTTAGCTTCTACTTTATTCAACACTGAACCTTTTCTCAGTTGATCAATCAAATTCTAACATTTTTCTATTTCTATTCAGAACAGTTTCATTAAGTATTGAAGTGTGTTTTTAACAAAGTTTAACTTATTGTACCATTTATTTCTCTTTCAACAAATGATTTACTTAGGAGTCCTGTGAAATTCTTTTTAAAAATAACTTGCTTTTTGTTTGATAAAATGAAAATTACTCTATTTTGCTTTCTTTTTCATTTGATTACTTCCAAACTTTTACATAATTTGACTCTAATATTAATTGAATTTTCTAGATGTCTACTTAACTGCAAAGCCTTGGTCAAATAATCAAGAAGAAAGCCTATTTATTTTATATGAAATAGTTTTAACTGAAATAGCTTTATAAAAGGCATATTAAGTTAATGTACCTTTTCTAATACTTTCCCAAATTAAAACTATATTTGAATTGTTACTTTTCAGTGCTATTTGATTGCAAGATATATATATATATATATATATATAATGACTTTAATCAAAATCACCTCTATGCAAGACAGTAAAGTAACTAAAACACAAGGGGTTACTGAGGTTGAAAAGAAAATGTTAGAAAAATGAAGCATTATTGAGGAGTGAGAACAATAGAAATGTAATGAAGAAAGTAGATAACAATTGACATTGCATTTAAATTTTTGAAGATTAAATTTTACTGGAAATCAAGTGCAAGGAAAACTGTTAGCATTGAACTTATGGTTACATCTAGCCAATTAAACTGTAAATTAATGAAACCTTGTTGCTAATCTAGTATTGCACTTGAATCCATAAAGTCTAGGCACCATAACAAAAAGCTAATCTTAACAATTGTCATGAAATTGTTTATAGAAAAGCCATAGGGAGGCAACTTTATTGTGGTGGGAAAGTGACTGAAGCTGAGGTACTTGTTCAGGACTAATAACATTGCAGATTCTTTCTTGGATTTTATCAAGAATCTCTAAATATATAGCAGAAACACCATACCATATATGGCTGCAATATTCAAAAGATGGATGAATGGTTGACTTATAAATGTGTAAGATAGATTCTGGTGAGAAATATTGTCTCACATGAGACCATGAACCAACTTCCTAGCAGCAGACCTAAAAATTGCTTCAGTATATTCTTTCCACTTCATGTTAGGCAGAGGTGTAACCAGTCACTCTCCTGAAGATTAATTTCAACCATGCTGATGGAAGGCAGAAAGAGGTCTCTCAAATGAGTAATAGAGAACAATTTTATTTAACAAGCCATCCTTTGCCCCCAGTTAACAGTTGACTGTAAGTCATTTTTTGAGATTAGCTGCTAATTTGACCATATTGATCTGATCAGACATACTATCAAGACAAAAGTAAATGGTGGTAACATCAGCATAGATATCAGGAAGGTCATTGATGAAAATTAAAAATGTCTGACAAGGAATAGAACCCTGAGGCATACCTACATTAGTATGAAAAGATCTTGAGTGGCTATCCAGGACAACTTTCATTTTGCAATTTGATGAAACTCAATTCAGAACTTTGTCTGGTGTCATTCTTACCTAAAGCTTGATAGACTCTTTTTGTAATAATTTTTAATACATCAGCAGTTGACCTAGAGAAATGAAAGCCATATTGTTTGTCGAAAAAGGCCCTGTGATGTGAGATGCATTGATTAAGACTTCTAGTAGTTTATCAAAAAGAGGTATAAAGCTAATAGGCTAATAGTTGAAAGGGTCAGATGGTTCCCCTGCGTTCTTAGACTGAAACAAGGGATGAGGATTTCAAACAAGCAGGAAACCAAGAAGCATTGATATATTTATTATACAATTTAAAGAGAACAGGAGCCAGTTTGGGAAAACATTTCTTTTGGATTATTAGAGGGATATCATCAGGTCCACATGCATTGTGGGGATTCATGTGTGTGGAGAGAGGTTCATGAAGGTTTTGAAATTTCAGTAACAAGTTGACTTTTTGCTTGTTCTGTTTTTGTTTAGCATTATATTTTGGAGGCATATTTTAATAATACTTTGCGACCACAAGATGCTACATGCACTCTTTATTCTAAGGTCTTCATTATAATAGAGGATTTTTGAAATTTCCAATACTGTTACGAATCCTTATTTCATTATTAATGAATTATTTAATACTTCATGGGTTATGCCTATGAAGTACTGGATTGTATTGTAAATACCTTGAGTGCTCATCTTAATGATTTCTGATTTACTGTAGAAACTTAATTTCTATCACAATTGTTAATAAAATAAAAAAATGAATCCTTTTCTGATAAACTGTATTTGATTTTTTTTTTATCTTTTGAAGAGGATTTATTAATGAATTAAATTTTAATTAACATTTCAATTTTTGTTAATCTGCTTGTATATTTGTTTTATTTAATTTTTTTTTTTTACTAATTATTCTCATTCTTCTAAGTAGGTACCGCCACTCATTTTCGATACCTAAGTTTTAAATTGAATTTTTAAAAATAAGTTTTCTTGAATCTTTAATTTTAGCTTTAAAATAAAAGGTAAATGATTAAATTTTCAGTAAGTAAAATACTTTGAATTTCAAATAGAAAGTATATTGATTGGAATCACAATGTTTTTTGAGTTTTCAAAGTTCGTTTGTTTCGCATTCGTTTTGACAGCTAGACAAGTTTGTAAACAAAAATTCTCGGTTTTAAAAATCTTACAAAATAAAATATACATTTGTGACACACTATTTTTGGAAAATGAGCAAATTTAATCTGATTTGGAACAAGTATTACTTGTTTATAGCATGAAATTTAGAATAAAAGTATTTCTTGATCGTGGAGCTCTGATATTTCTGACCTTTGACATGAATGATGACAGCCAGATGTGTTAAGTGATTGATGATAGCTCAGTATTATTGACCAGAATTGATATAATTGTTCAAACCTTTTTTCACCTAAGGTGGAAGAAACTGAAACATGTGACCTTTTTAATGTAACCCTGAAAATACAATACTTCAAAAAAAAAAAAACTTTGAATATTATTTTTTAAATTTTTTGACTCAAAGATTTTTAAACTTTTCAATTTTAGATTAGTAAATATAGTCTTCACTTAATAACCTAACCATGACAAGGCTTTGAAGAATTTTAAAAATATTTTTGTAACTTTATAAATTATGAAAACTGTAAAAATTCATTTCTTAAGGAATTTTTTTTTTATTCAGACCATCTTAAGTTTATGTATATATATATATATATATATATATATAAAAACTTATCTAATTAAATAATGTCATAGTTCTATTGCATTTTTATTTTACAATTCAGAGCAGATTTTCAGAAAATGGCTAACTGGATTAAAATAAAATAGCTAATTTACATTAGCCAAAAAGTTCTGCATTTACCTAAAATAAATTTTCAATGCAAAATTTAATTTCATGAATTTACATGGAGGAGGTGTAACAGATGTTAAAAGAAAAATTTACCAAGATTTTTTAAAACTAATGACTTGAAAATTTATTTCATTCATTTGTATATAAGTCCTGAAAACTTCATTAAAATCTGGCAGTTATTTGATTTTCGTGAAAATTTGTGTTTTTTTTTTTCTTTTCTTTTTTTCCATCAGAAAAAAATGAGTTGCATACATTATCCATAGTAAACTCCACTAACAGTTTGGTTACTCTCTGATAATAAAAAAAAAATTTTTTTGTAACAAAAATTTGAAACATGTTAGAAAGGATTAAACAATTTCAAAACATACTTTGATCTTCCTTCTGAATAATAACATACATTTTGATGAAATAACTTTTTTTTTTATTGTTTGGTGCCTTTTTTTCTTCATGCTATGCTGTTTATTCAGCAAATTATTGGAGATATCTATTGAGAAGATTAGAACATTAGGCTCATTCTTGCTTTATACAAAAATTTGCAGCTATTATTTTTGTTAAAGTTTTGAATATCAGTTCCATCTATAGAATAAGTTTCTACCATTTAAAATTCCACTTTCTTTACTCTGAAAGGCTTTGTTGCTTGTAAAAAAAAAAAAAAAAACTGATTAAGAGTTTATAGAGAAAAATTAAGGACTGGCAAGAAGGTTGGTGTTATATCTATTGGCTTCTAGATAGATTGATGTGCTCTATTTGCTTTACAATCATAAAATGTACTTTCAAGAATGTTATAAATGTCACTATATTTTACTTTTTCTGAATTTGAGTAGGCACCTTTGGGGAAACTTAGTATATTTTTTCATATAATGTGAAATTATTCATGAATTTAATTTATAGAATAATTTTATTTGTATTGAATGTCTTAAATTGATTATTATTTAGGGTGCTGTTGAATACAAATGAATTACATATTTTAAAATTAAAGATTTAGTCATTAGAAAATGTAGGACAAGGGTTTTAAAGTATTAAAAACTAATTCTTGAATAATATATTTTTTGATAACACTCAAGTTAATGGCACTGTATTCTATTCATTCATATTTTGATGTATAAATGAAATATTTGAATCTTACAAAAAGAGCAGGTTGAATGTAAACATGGAAACGGGTACAGATGCTCTGAAATGTTTTTATGAAGTAGTGTAAATGTCATCTTGATTATGTCCTTATTTTCTCTTAAGTTACATGTGCACTCCATTTTAGTTGTGGTGATAATTATTACTGATGCACAAAAAATTAAAGAATTGGGCTGTGCTTTCTAGTAGAAATTAATTACTTTTGTTTTCAATTTTTATTATCTCTAACTATAAGATGAAATAAGAAAATATATTTATCAACATTTATCTATCACATGAATGTAACTTAAAATTTATTTCTTGGAGATAAAAGTAATATAAATGTACTGAGTACATTATGTATGACTGCAAATTTCTTGGCTGAATCTCCTCCTTAAAATCTGTTATGAGGGTTTTTTTAATTTTTTCCTAGGGAGAGTGGGTTAAGAGAACTTTTAGTGGTCCTTCATATAAATGCAAATACTAGCTAAGTCATTATCCCAGAACTTTATCAAAGAAGTGAAGCCATGTTTTCTATCAAAGCTTGTAATAAATTTTCGTATATTTAATCATCAGATTGACAAGTCTGAACAGGCAATTATGACCTACTCTTTTGTTAGTCTTCAGATCCTTAAAGCTTTCTTACCATTACACATGTATTTAGCTCTCTCCACAAAATCTTCATTAGGTTATGGTCTGGACTCTGGCTTGCTCACACTAAAACAACTTACAATGTTGTCAGTGAACTATTTCTTGCCCAACTTTGATATGTTTGAGCTCATTGTCTTGATGGAAGGTTTCCTGATGAACTTTTTTTTTTTTTTTTTTTTTTCCCAAAATTTGAATATTCTATTGTTCCTGATACCATCTGCATAAAACAGTCTGCCAGTTCTACCAGCTGAAAGCCTTCATTCCACAAGCATAATGCTGCCATTATAATAGGATGAAAGGAAATTTGACAGTATGAACTATCAAGTGTACGTGTTGTAGAGCATCATTTTCCACACATGGAACAGAAGAAGTTTTTTTTTTTTTTTTTTTAAAGGAAGCTAGTTTTATTCCCTGTGTAAAGAAAAATGTGTTGAGAAAATTTATTTTATTCAATAAGTGCTGTCAGCATTTTGAGACTTTAAGATTTGAACTCCAAAATAATTATTTCATTAAAACCAAGTATTTGGACATTAGTCACTTGGCTGCACCACCGCTCACATTAGATAGTTTGATAGGGTAGGGCCAATTGATGTTTTAGGCTAAAGAATAAATCCCCCCCCCCCCCAAAAAAAAAAAACACAATGAAAATGTGATTCCATTCCAAATATTATCCAGTAAATTTAAAGCTGGTAAATCACTTAAATCTCATTGACAAAAGTAGCATCCCTGTACTGAAGGTGTTCAACTTTTGCTTCATCTAACAAAAAAATTGATAACCCAAAATCTTTATTTTGTATCAATATTAAGTTTTAAAAAAAAATTTTATTTTTACATACCAAACTTAGAATGTTGGAGTCTTTCTTGGTTATCTTTTATAGAAACTAGTCTTATGCAAGCTTCAATAGCAGTGCCATTCAAACTTTCTAAAATATCCTTGTTGTTGATCCTCAGATTTTAAAAAAAAATTGTTCTGCTATTTTTCTTGCTATACAAGGTGATACATTGAGTTTCTTTTGTCTTTTCAATTTCGGGCTATGGAGGACATTTTTTGATTTCTTCATGATGCTTTGAACTGTTATAACTGGTACTTAAACTGCTTGGCTATGGCTTTATAGCCTTTCCCCTCATTGTGGATAGAATGTTTAACCTGAATTCCTCAAGAAGGTCTTCAATTTTAAACATGGTAATTGATTTTCTTCTGATGATACACATTGTCACTTTCTTTTATAATGAATGTTAAACAAACTATAATATAAAGAAGGGTACTCAAATTCATGTATTGTTCAAATCTGCTCTGTATGGTTAAGATATGGATGATTTTGAATATGCTATGTATGATCAAGGTGCAGATAATACTTAAATGAAATAGTTTTTCTCCATATTCTTCATGCATTGTTTCTTTCACTCTTTCATTGTGCTGATTTGTCTCTGAAAAAATAAAATTCCTTATTAAAGAAATCACAAATTTTGCAAGGATATGAATAATTTTGCATCTCATCTAACCTCAAATAACATCAGCTTTTAATTAACTTCACTTTCATTTACCTGCTGATCCCTTCATGACTGTTTTAGTTGCAAGTCCTTACCTGGTTTTAGCATTACTCTGTTCACTTATTGTTACTATTTTGTAAAGTGAATTAAAATATGACATCATTTTAGTTCATCAGCTAATTAATAGTTTGTTTTTTGTAAATTGCTTATCAGTGGAAGAGATGAAATTGATAGTTGTCAAAATTAATTCATATAACATCCAAATAAATATTGATGGGATTGTCATTAGAATCTTCATGAGTAAAACCATGAAAATTTGACAGTAAAATAAAGCATTCAGTAAAAAATTGTCTGTAAATCTTGTAGAAAATGGTATTTTAATTTTGTTAAAAATTTTTAATGCTCTATATTATGAGCAAATCAACTGAAAACCTTAAGAATTTTCCAGTATTAATTGGCTACATGGACACATGAAAGTTAAACACCAAAAAGATTTTAGCTGTCAATTATGTCTTCTCCCTCCCCTCCAATAAATGACTTTTTCCAGTCATACTTAATTATGATCACTTATTTTTTCAGGCCTTTACTAACAAGTGTACAAAATGATTAATAATAGTCAATGCATGAATAAATTTTGAATGTCTCTGTGTCTCTCTTTCTCTCTGGCTGTTTTTTGAATATGTCTCTCTCTTTAGCTGAAGTGCTCTCTTATTTCGTTTGACTTTTACTTCTGCTTTTATTTTTATTTTGGCAAATAAGGATATTATATCTTGTCCTTTGTTTTAATCTACTAAATGTTTGCTAACAAAACCTTAAATTTTGACCTAAGTATGTTTGTGGTCCATTTCCAAATAAATTACTGTAATGTGATATTTTTGCTATAATAGACATGTATTCAGCTACAAATTTTGACTGTCAGTTGAGTCAGTATAATCTTATGCTATTTTGAACACTTTCAGTTGGTATTTATTTGTAACCCTACTGAATTGACATTAAAATACTTAATAGGCCAACCATTTAGAAAAAACAGTAAAACATTAAAATTTCTAAATGTACAAGATATTGTTGCATTTAGGGGTATAAATGGAAAAATGTCATCAATTTTTTTCAAATAAAGCTCACTGCTTTTAATGTAAAATATTATTTCTTTGAGTTTGAAGATAATTGAACTTTTTATTTTTTTTATTTCAACATTTTTTACTGATCAATGCTAGTCTTTTCAGGTGTGCAATCTATAAAAGGGAGATATTTCTTTTTCAACAAATGATATATAGACAAGAATGATGGCAAGCATGCTGATCAGATCAGCCCATTCTCAGTAATAACAATTATGTAACCATAAGTAAGCCTACCATAAATAAGAGTAACTAAACAAAACCTTTTAAGCATTATAATTATATCTGATTGGTTTTATTCTGTTGCACAGCTATTCTTCACAACTTATTTAAATTCACGTACCTAAGGAGTTGTTTCTCATTATTTTATAAATTTTGAAAAGTTTAGCTAAATTGTTTATTTTAGAAAATGAAATAACTTAGGAGAGGGGATATATTTCTGTTAAGAGTTCAATGCTCAAAATAGAAAAGGGCCAATAACTTTAGTCATACACATTGGATAATAGTGATCACTTGAAACAAGAGTATTGTACATTTAAAATGGATTTAAATGTGACTGGACTTTGTAGAAAAGTATTTATTTTTGTGATAAAGTTCCTTCTTTTAAACAAATTTGAACTGTTTCAGATTTGGTGTTATTAAATATTTAGGTTCAGCTGCTATACAAGATTGTATTTTTTATTTTACAACTCATGTTTTCCTTTCTGTATTTATGTTTACTTTGACAAAGAAGCTCACAGATAAAAACATTTGTCACTGCATCATTATAATAACTAAACTCTGAATCTGTCTTTATATGAGTAAAAGTAATTCACGATTGAGCTGAGACTTGTTAATCATGACTACTGGAAAAGATGATTCATTGTTCATTAACTGGTCATGAAATTTTAATTTTTAAAAAAAAATTATGCTAGGAATATGTAATTTTCTAAATGGATTCAGTTACATTTAAAATTACATTAAGTGTTTTTTAAAAAATATTAATGAAAAATATACTTCCCAAAAGGATTTTTTGTAAATATCTCCCTCACCCTTAAGATCAGTTTCCATGAAAAGTTGCATGGACTATATACTGTTAGCTGAATATTAATACTGAATTTATTATGATTCCTTTTTTGTGTGTGTGTTTGTGTGTGAGAGAGACAGGATCTTTTTGAAGTTTAGTATTTTTAGCTTACATCATCAATGTGATCTAATTATATTTTTATATTGGATTAAAAAATATAGTATATTCAGTATGGAATGTTTGACTTGATCTTGAGTATCGAATTAATAGAAATGAAATTTTTTTTCAGTTGCCATAAAAAAAAAATCAAGAGCCTGTATACCAAATTATGGTAATTTATCTGTTAGATGTTTGAATCCACTATTGATAGTTTTTCAAGTGCTTAGAAAGTAGAAAAAATGACTGCTTAGCAGACATGGGGAAAAAATTAAAAATAAATGTTGGGTTTTATTTTTTTCAAGATTTCATCCAGAAAGTATGCATATATTCTTAAATTTAATACTATGAAAGAGAAAAATAAAAATGTTGATTAAATTTGGGAGGACAATTTTAATTTTACAAATCCAAATTAAACATTTTCCAAATATAGAACTCTAAATTAACATGTCTCAACTGGACTTCAGATAAAAGTTGAAAAAAAAAACTTTATAAATAACTTTTGTTTTACTCCAACAATTATTAATTATGCTAGTGTAAATTTTTTTAAAATCATTTCACTCCAAGCAAGGCAGGACAGCCACTAGTGCACAGGGGGTAACAGCGAGAGAAAGAAAAAAAAAAGGGTACAGGGAGTGTTGAAGAAAGAAAACAATGGATTGAATTCAAGATGGCAGTTGACGTTTCATTTAAACTTTTAGAGGTTATACTATTGGGAAACAAGTAAACAGAAGTTCCACTGTGCCAGAAAAACTGGAGAAGAAGAAGCAGTTACATTAAACTATTTCTATGGTAAAAGGGATGGCAATCTGGTAGCATGCTTACATTCATATGGATGGGGCACCGGGCAAAAAGCTTGTCAGAACAGTTGCCATGAAAGGAGACTTGCTTTCTCCATTCTGATGGTTGGTCAGAAAGTTTCCTTATGGTAGTTAAATGAAAGCAGCTTCATTTTGGAGGTATTAAAAATTACTAGCCATTTCCTACCCCAGTCCATCTCAGATTGAAGATCCTTTTGAAAAGCAGCAGTAAGGTTTACTTTGTCAGCCTTGGCAGTTTCACTATTGAGATAGGAGGAAATAATGGTGTTATCTGTATAAATGCCTGCTTGGGAGCTGATTATCAATGATAATCAGAAAATGCATAGGACTTAGGATAGTCTTGAGAAATGCCTGCATTTATATGAAAATATCTGGAAGCTTGCCTGTTCCAAATGATCTTCATTTCACAATTTGATAGGAACGATTGGATTAAATCAAGCAATCATCTGGAAATATTGTAGCTCTGTTTCTTGTGCAGAAAGCCAGGGTGCCAAACCTTGTCAAATGCTTTTGAGATATCTAGAGCAATAGCTGAAGCTTTGATATTATCAAGATATACATATTCAGTGAAGGCAGTTAGCACATCAGCAGTAGACCTGGTGAAGCGGAAGCTATATTGTTTGTCTGTGTAGACTGTGAGACACTATACCTATTTCAGCATTGGTAAGAGGCTCATAGGGCAATAATTATAGGTTAGAGGGCTCCCCAGAGTTCTTAAAAACGGGAACTAAATATGAGAACTTTCAACAAGCAGGAAAGCAAGAAGCAGTGAGGCAAGAGTTATAGTTTCCATCACCTCTGCTTGCTTTATGGGAGTCAAGTTTAGAAATGATGTCTATAACAAGAGCTGGTGTTATGTATATATTACTCAGTTGAGCCTCTGTTCTAGGTGGGAAATTGGATGTGGGTACTCCAGACAAGTCAAGTGTTGCGTTGCAAGAGAATTTGTGAGCAAAACATTCAACCTAGTTTTTTGTGAATGTGAGGACTTCAAACTGAGTGGCTAGAGGAGGGATCAAGAGTTTGCTGTTGTTCGGTGCACTCTTGCAGAACCACCAGTAATCTTTGGAACCAAACTTGCAAGATGCTATACGTTGTTTCATTCTATCTGCAAACAAGAGCTTAGTATCATCTGGGACACGCTTGCATTCATTACAAGCAAAGAGGTGCCTATTATGATCAGACGTGTTGTTTTGATAAAGCTGGAAGAAGTGGTTTTGCTTCATTTTTGTGTGTGCATATTTTTCATTTGACTTGGCATTCAGTTTTGTTTTCAACTGTCTTGATGATCCATTATTAATCAATTTGAAAAGAAATCCAAAATCATTGTAAAAGTTATTTTGTCTCTCTTACTCTAAACCTTTGTTAATTTGTGGCAGTTAAACAAAAAAAAAAAAAAAAAAAAAAAAGAAAAATTAAATATATACATTTACATCTGACTTTATTAATAGATTAAGATGACTTCCTTAGTAGGGTGTGGTGATCTCACCTCATTTGTCTGTTATCAACCAAAGCATATTTTGAAAGAAAAATTATTCCAAGAATTTAGTTGTTGGGTATCTGTGAGTATAGTCAACAATATAAGTTAATGTCATGACAAAGTTCATAATCATAAATATTTCTTTACAAGAATTTCAAATGCTAAGAATAACTGTGTGACTCACTATATCAGAAACTTCTCTCCAGTTTAAAATGGGTGAAATTTAAAGAAATTTCGAACTTGAAAAGGTTATTTTGAGGTTTCTTTTTTTGTATACTTAGATTATTACTTGCTTTTCTTTTAATTATTAGTTGGTTATTCTTTCTCTCAGATGATCTTAGTGGTGTTGGATATATTGAGTTGTTGGTTGACTGCCATTATGCAAACTTAAATCTAATACTTATGGTCCCACCGACACGTCTCCACCTTCTCCAGTAAGTATTGTCTGTCAGTTCATTTTATATATATATATATTGTCTAATTATACTAAGGAAAAATAAAATAAAGACAAGATTCCAGTCAAAACATTTTCTAAAGAAGAAAACAAAACAAACAAAAAAAATATATGGCATACTTATTCAAGTCATGATTCCAAGCCGAACTGCCAGCAAATTGAATAAAAATAAAAATTTCTAAATTTTGGTCATAGAAAATCGGGAGATGGGAGACTAAAAGACAGTGTCATCTATCCACCAACCGGGCAACAGAAAGAAAGATACTAATGTATTAAGGAAAAATAAAATAAAGACAAGATTCCAGTCAAAATATATATATATATATATATATATATATATATACACACACTGGTGCCTGCAGATCCAAATAGAAGTTTAGAAAATACTTTGGATTAGGCTCCCTCTTTCTCCTGTAAGCTTAATCCTGTTCAGAGGAAGTTCCCTTTTTATATTTTTGTCTTGTTGATTGTATTTCACTTACTATTAGCTCAATATTCATAGATACCAGGTTTCTGCTCATAAAAATAAAATTTATATTTCTAATAGAGAAACCAGTTTCCCAGCTGTATAGTTTCATAACAAATCTCTTTCTTCTTTGCTATTGACATTTCTTTTCCTTTTAGCAGGTGGTGTTCATTTTAGCTGTCTTTATTAAATAATTGGTAAAGTCTGGTTTTGGTCACTTTACTTTTACTGCCATTTAATTTGAATGGGCAGTGGGTGAAATGTCACATTTTGTTGTTAGGAAGATATGTTACCTTGATTTATTAATACTTTTTATTTACCACTTATTAGAAAAATGTAAACATTGTTAGTGAAAGAATATTTGTTTTTCCATCAAATGTTATTTCTAAATAATACAGTTTGTACTGTTAAAATTTCATAGTCATTTTAAAGGAAAAATTGTTGTCTGCCATCTATGTTCATTGCAAAAATAGCTGAAGATTTTATAGTAATTCAATTGGTATTAATTTCTTTTCATAAGTTGAAGCACAATTCAGTACACAAGGAAGTTGTGCATAAGCATACCATAATGATTAAATTAACTATTAAATCAATAAAACTTTTAGCAGATTTTTTTTTTCAATATACTATATGGGTGTTTGCAGTTTATTGATTTGCTAAATGGATAAAATTGAAGTTTTTTATTTTTTATTATACATATCCAACAAAATTACAGAATATGCAAAGTTGCTATGCTTTTTTTTTTTTTTTGCTTTTTTTTCTTGTACCAAATGGTTATCTGCTTTTAGTGTTGCCTGTTTTAGCTTTTGAATAAAAAATATTTTAAATATAACTGAAAGATCTTCAAACTGGATTAATTCAGTTAATGCACCTATACATGTGTCCATTTCATATTTTATAGTTTTAAAACTGTAATGAAATCTATTAAGTTCTATACTTTAGCAGTTTCTCTTATTACTTTTTAAATCATAATCAAGGCTCACAAATTAAGTAAAGGATTCTGAGCTCGAGTCCTTATAAATGTACTTTCTACATAATTATTAACACTCTCTGATTAACTATTAATACAATTAGCTTGACTTGACTAAAAGTTGTTCATAGCAATTTCAATTCTATTAATTTTATTTGCAGTATTACTTGATATTGCTAAGATGATTAGAATTAACATTGAATAAAGCCTTTGACTCATTATATATATATGGGACAAAAGGTTTTAATTTTATCAGCTCTAAGATAACAAATATTTGAAAATTTGATTATTTCAGATTTGATGTTTGTATAAAGGTACAATGAGTGACTGAATAAAATAAACCTAGATAAAACAAAGTACTTTGTCTTTTCAGTATATTTATATCTGACATTCAATTTGCTGATCTACTTAAAATTACTTTGCCAATATTTTGCTTCTTGCCTGAAAGAATTAGCTGCAAGTTTTAAAAATATTCATGATGGTCTCCCTGAGTTTTTTTTAAAATCCCAGTTTTAAGTTCATATAATTAATTTGTGTATTGTATTAAATGATATTTTCTAGGTATCTAATCCATATAGTTTGATACATTATTGAATGCCTATATGTCCTATCTGGCAAATTCTGAACGTGTATTAACTCTGATGTGAAAGAAGTGTGTAGTACTATTCGGTCAGTCAGTTAAGTGCAATATATGATACAGTCTTGGGCAAGATTATGTCTCTTTCAAGACATGGACTGGGCAAAAGTTTCCCACAGCAGGTTGTCATTACTTTCTGCAGTAGACTGGTTGTCAAACAAGACTACAGAACCTAACTTGACCTGCTATTTAACCCATAGCTTAAGAGAGAAGAGATGGATTTATACCTTTCGTAAGGGTATTTGTAAGTGAATGGAACTAATTCAAGTGGATCTCCTATTATTATAAATGGAATGGACTCTCATAAATTCAAACTGGTTGACAAATAGCTAGAAGAGATTAGGTCAGTTTTAAGTTCATTTTGGAAGTAAAGGAAATAAAAAATATGACAGCTTCTAGTTCTAAAGTATGTTAATAATAAAAATCTACAATTGATTCAAACAACTACAATTACCTACCTTTGTGTAACAGTACAACCTAACATTAGAATACCACAGGAGTCATAAGATTAACAGGATGTACCAGGATCTGTTGCTTTAATTAGTTAGGGGCAAAATTAGTCAGGTCACTGATTAGGAAGAGGTGAAATTAGTCAGAGCCTCTGGGAGATATGAAAACATTTAGTTATGAGAAAACAGAAAATGCTATTTATTTGTGCAACTAGCTCGAAATGGAGTTGTACAAAAGTATACAATATTTATTTATTTTAATACAAGCAACTGTACTCAAATTTGACATCAGTAGTGGAGTAGCTTAAGACTTGTCTTAAGCTACTCCACTGCTGATGTCTGTATGGCTTAGGCAACTACAAAAGAAAAAAGTAGAATTAAACATTTTATTTAATACTGTATTCATGAAATCTACCAAATCTACTACACCATGCAAGTCAAATAAATCTCAAAGTTCTGAACCAATATTTCTCAAATTTAAACTTGTCCATTTCTACCCTTAGTAAAATATTTAACTAAATTTTCTGCCATTTTCAATGATTAGTATTTGAGATATTTGGAATTTACAAAAATGGACTAACTGAAATTAATATGCAGATTAAACTAATATTAGTTTAATAACTCTGAAATGTAATAAAAACTTTTTTCCCCATCCATAATATATGTTGAAATATGGTTAAATGGAAGTATTTAACAACTGCTGAAAACAAAATGAAGTTATTGTATGAGAAAATGTTCACAATGGAGATATCACAGGAGCTTTGCAGAGATCATATAACAATAAAGAAGGCTGTTGAAAATATGAAGTTGAGAACTCAAAACAAAGGAAAAGGATTAAGGAACTTGCTTCCTGGAAATGAACATAAACTGAAGTAAGTTAGAGCAAAATAACCACTTTTGACCACCTCTCAGATCTTTGTAAAGGTTGAAATTTAAGGGGGAATACTTTGTGAATTAGGATCTGTAAAAAAAAAAAAAAAAAAAAAAAATTAGGCAACTTTCTCTCACTAAAGCAAATATTTTAAAGTGTCAGAATTGGGTCAAGAGATATATGAAAATTTACATTTCTAAAATAATTTTCATGGATGAATCTTGAATAACATGTGATGGACCTGATAGATGGGCTAAAGGATACATTTTACCCAATTCAGATGTGCCTGTGGCTAAAAGAAGGCAGTAGTGTTATGATATAGGCTGGAATTGTTGACTAAACCATTATTAGACCATTCAAAATCAATGACTTTTATTTAATATATATATATATATATATATATATATATATATATATATCTGCAAAGTGGCCAAGTTGGTGGATCACATATTCCAACAAAAGAGACCACAATAACAGCAGAGGCAAGATGTGATTGGGAAAATGAGAGAAAACCTATATCCAAGGACCAAGTTTATCAGCCACATGTTTTCTGTTTTGAAAATATTTTCTTCTAGCCATTTTATCTTGTGAAATAGTCTCTCTTGGAGAAATAGGTATGTTTCTTTGCAGGTAGTTATGCATATGTTGTCACATGTATTTTTACTGTGTAGCTATTCCCTTTTTGCATCTATATAATATATGTAAATACCTAGGAAGTGTTCTAACAAAAGACGGAAAGTGCGACACTGAGATCCGAAGGCAAATTGGCATGGCGAAAGAAGTGTTCCAGAAGTTGAGTAAAGTATTAAGAAACAGGTCAATTTCAATAGAAACAAAGAGGAGAGTACTGGATTGCTATGTGATGCCGGTTCTTCAATATGGCAGTGAATGTTGGACAATATCTTCAAAGATGAAGGAAAAACTTGAAGCAGCTGAAATGTCCTTCTACAGAAGGATGCTACGGATATCATGGACCGAGCATGTGAGCAATGACGAGGTTTTGGAAAGGATGGACACGAAAAGGAGATTAATATTGAGCATCAGGAAGAGACAATTAAAGTTCCTAGTACATGCAATGAGGAAGGAGGGCTTGGAGAACCTGTTACTAACAAGTCGGATGGGGGGGGGAAGAGACAGAGGAAAGCAGCGGATAACGTATTTGAAGGACCTGGTCAGGTGGATGACTGAACGAAGGTTGCATGGTGCAACAGGAGAAAGCGTGCTAAGAGCCACCAGGGACAGGGAGATGTGGAAGGCCATGATCGCCTACGTCCTGAAGGGACATGACACAAAAGAAGAAAGATATATAAATCTGAACTCCGAATAACAGTAAAAGTACTAAGTTTTATTCAACTAAAATAAAACTCAAGTATTTACTACCTTCCCACTAGAGCAGATGTTTGAAGTGAATGCGACACAAGGCCGAAGTGGGAAGTCCAAGCCCCTAAGCTCGGCCTAAAATATCTTGTAAACCTTGCTTAAGGCAGAGTCAAGCTTTTGTCTGTTCACCTCAGACAAGACTCTATTCTTCGATGGAGGCTTGTCTGGGTTCCTTTCCACCTGGAGGCAGTTGATCAAGAGTTTCTAAAATGAAACTCAGCTACAAATGAAAATAGAAATGTGTTAGTTAAATGAGTTTGGCAGAGTCTATTCTTGCAGATTTTTTTTTTTCTTCTGTTCAGATCTTGACTGTTGAACTTCAGCAACATCTTCATTAGTTATAGAGACAATTGGGGTACTCCTATCTGGTTCCATTGTGGAAGATTCTAGTCTTAACTTCATTTCAGGATAGGGAGCTAAATCACTAAAAAATACAGTAGTCTCTTTCATTTGGATACTTTGTTGTAATAAGTTGGATTACTATTTGTACATTCGATTTGGTCCACATGGATCAGTTTTGTCATTATTTATGAACCGTCTTAACAATATGGAACCTGGTGACATCAGCCAGTATAGGAGAGAATTACCATGTGATGAACAGCACGGGAATGAAAAAACAAGTTTGTATGGGGTGATATTTGTAGAAGTACACAGCAATGATTTTACAGAGTGTAGCACTTCTGGAAGCACCAATTCCCAGTACTTTTCAGTTAAGTTTCATGATCTAATGGCTAACTGAATAATTTTCCATATAGTGCCATTAAATCATTCATCCTGTGTGTTATCAGTTAGGTGATATGGTTTGACTTTTACTTGTCGTGACCCCTTTTTTGAACAAGGTAGTTTCTCAATTCTTTAGACATGAAAGGCATGCTTCTGTCAGTGTATATATATATATATATATATATATAGAAGGGCATCCCTGTTAAACTGAACAAATGATCTAAGGACTTTATTACTATGGTAGTGTGCATGTTTGGATATGGAAAGATAAATGGAAACCGAGAATTCATCAATTATTACTAGTAAATACATATTGTGCATAATGGAAGGTGCGGATCACTTGAAGTCAATACTTAATCTTTCCATGGGTCTGGTTGCCTTGATAAGTTTTTTTGGTGAGTTATAGAAATGAGATTTAATCTCAGCACAGATTCTGCAAGGACACACATTTTTCACCTTCTCCATAGAAAAAGGGAGGTTTTGCTCTAACAAAGTGTAAGTCTTGTAATTCCTGGGTGGCATAGTCTATTATGAATATTAACAAGGGTGGAAGAGTGGATGACTGAGCAACTGTAAGCGCTGTTAAGTGTATTGAAAACTAAATTTTCCTTGCCAAGGCAGTATTTTATTGTGTAGTCAAAGGTTGAGAGTTCTAACCACCACTCTAAAATCGTCATATTTTTAATTTTTGTGCACTTTTCATTGGAAAACATGAAAACCTTCAATCTCTGATCAGTAATCAAAGTAAAATGTTGATAAATAATGACTCCACTTTTGAACCACCTCAATAATTGCCATGGCCTCCTTCTCTATTATGTGATACTTCAATTTGCATCTGGTGCATCACATTCCACCTTCAATGGTAGACTTTCATCAATTGGTTTTAGCACAGCTACCACCAGTTTTTAATTAAATGCTTTAAGTACTTTCTTTTCAATCAGTTTTTGTATTTTCAACTAGAGGTTGAATTTTTTCATAAGAGTTATGTATCCATTTTGTGTAATATGCAAACTCACCCAGTGCTCTTTTGACTAACTTTGAGTTTTTCAGAGCAGGTAAATTATTTAAAGGACTTAATCTTTCTGGGTCAGGTTTAATAATTCCACTGTTGATATAGTATCCTAAAATATTGATAGACTGAATTGAAGTTAGAGACTTCGATTTGTTGTGGGTGATCTTGACCTTCACAATAACTTCTAAGGATCTTTTCATATTTGGTCATGTTCTGTCTGTGTGCATCCTGCAATAGTAATGTCCTCAATGTCAGGGAAAGTGCCACATAGTTTTTCTTTCTCCACTATTTTTCTATAGCTCTCTGGAATGAAGCAGCCCCATTTTTGACTTCAAACAGAATTCTACAGAATTGAAACGGACAACAGTCGCCTCAAAAGCAGTGTATTTTTTTTTTTTTATCTGAAAATACTTTAAGTGGCACCCGATGATAGGCACTTTTGAGGTTCTTCTATGTGCCTTGTTCTTTCTGGGCATAGATGATCGTGGCCTTCTATGTCTTCCTATCCCTGGTGTCTCTTAGCATGCTTTCACCTGTTACACCACACAACCTCCATTCTGCCATCCACCTGCTCAGGTTCGTCAAGTATATTGCATGCTGCTTTCCCCTGTTTCTCTTTTCTTCTATCTGGTCTGTTAGTATCAGATTCTCCAAGCCCTCCTTCCTCAGTGCATGTCCCAAGTATTTTAGCTGTCTTTTCCTGATGCTCAGTATTAATTTTTTTTTTAATTTCCAACCTTTCCAAAACCTCATCATTGCTCACATGCTTAATCCATGATATCTGCAGCATTCTTCTGTAGAACCACATTTCAGTTGCTTAAGTTTTTCCTTCATTTTCGATGAAATTGTTCAGCATTCACTGCCATATTGAAGAACTGACATCCCATAACAATCCAGTACTGTCTTTTTTGTTTGTAGTGAAATTTTCCTGTCTCTTAATACTCTACTCAGCTTCTGGAATGTGTCCTTCGCCATGCCAATTCACCTTCAGATCTCTGTGTCACACTTTCCGTCTTCTGTTAGAAGACTTCCCAGGTATTTAAATTTTTGTTCTCACTTAATTTTAGTATCCTTTAACTGTATTTGGCATTTTGGGCTGCTCTTTTTTTGCTGATGACCATGCATTCAGTTTTCTTGTAGTTTATTTTAGTCCTTTCTTGTCACTCTCTTCAGCTACCTTCTGTAGAAGGTCTTGTAGTTTTCTTTCTGTGTCTGCTATCAGTACTGTATCATTTGCGTACCTTATGTTGTTCAAATTGGAGCCTCTGATGACTAATCTTGGCATAACTTCTAGAGTCCTCAGAATAGTCCTGCTGTACAAGTTGAATAGATTGAACAGAAAAGAGGCATTCTTGTCTTACACCCCTTTCTATCTTTGTATATCTGCTGAATTCATTACCTGTCCATACACAGGTGGTTTGCTGCCAGTAAAAATTCTTGATTACTCTGATGTCTTTCCCAAATATGTTGAGGTTGCTAAGCATTTCTATCAATTCTTTTTGATGTACTTTGTCAAACACCTTTGCATAATTGATAAAACATAGGTACACATCCTTTCTCATTTGTATTGCTTTTTCGGAGAGCATCCTAATCATAAATATAGTGTTTCTTGTTCCAGTGTCTTTGACGAACCTGTACTGTTCTTATCCTACCTCTGGCCTGATTCTGCTTCTTGCTCCTATTCATCAAGATTTGGATAATGAGTTTTTTTAATGTGGCTCATCAAACTGATTGTTCGGTAGAGTTTGCACTCGTTTGCACCTCGCTTCTTAGGCAGTGCTATGAAAATAGACTTGCTTAGGTTGTCCAGTATTACACCACTGTTATAAATTCCATCATTTCTGTAATTTTCTCTACACTGAATTTTTCCTGGGCTGTCAGCATCTCTGGTCCATCTGCTTTGTTTCTATTCAGTTTGATCATTGCAGCTTCCACTTCAAACTTTAATATTTCTGGTCCGTCCTCACCTTTGTCCTCTCTTGTCATGGGAAAAAAATCTTCCCATTGTTGGAGTATTTCCTCTTTCTCCAAAATGATCGTTCCATCCTTGGATTTTATATATCCTGTTGAGGAACATGTTTTTTGTCCTGTCAGTTCTTTTATTTTGTTATGCATGCCTACTTTATTAGTCCTGCTCAATCTCTCTACTTCTGCACATTCGTTGTTGAGCCATTCCTCTTTATCCTGTCTGCATTTGCTCCTTATTTCATTGTGTAGTTTCCTGTATTTTGTTCCCTGTCTTGGTATCATTTTCTGTCTCCTTTGCATCATGTCAAGGATCTCTTCAGTCATCTACTCATTTTTTTTTCTTCTGTGTCTGATTTCTTTTGAGACAGTTGTCTACTAATGTCACTCGTGCTTCCTTTAGTGAGTCCCATTTTGTGTTTCCTTTTCCAATTTATTTTTCGTATTTGTTTATCACGCTGTCAGTGTATTTTGTTTTCTGCAGGTTGAGGTCATTCACAAGCGTGTTGTATTGCAGTCTGGGTGCTGTATTAGTCTTCAGAGTTTCATCCTTAGTTTGTAGATGACTGGGAAGTGGTCACTTCCATAGTTATCACTTGAATAAGTTTTGCATTCAACCATTGCATTTCTGAATCTCTCCTGTTTATGGTTTTTTGAGGTTGAATGAAGAAAAAAAGTATTTAGCAAGGTTCTTCATCACTTTATTGATTATTTGAAGTGGGATAACCCTCCAAATGTACATACAGGTTTGTTTGTGAGTAATCTACACAGCAATATTTTTATTTTTTTTTTTTAATGGTTGGTGGGGTCCTTTACCACTACTAGCTGAGCCCAACATGGAGAAATACTGTCTTTGATTATGCATTCAGAAAGCATATTCTGAATTTCTTTATGAAGGATTGATCCTCTTTGTTAAAGTGCCTCGACAGCAATAGGTTTACAGCTTGAGAATAAATTAGGAAATAGCCAAGGTTCTTCTATATCAGCTGCGTTTAATGGGCAAAATTAAAGAGTGCTGTCTACAGTTAATTCAGGCAGTGGCTCACCATATTTAAATGTTATTTTCTGATGCTGACATAGAAAATCCTGGACAAGTATCATGTTGAAACACACCCAGATGACCAGCAACATATGATTGGCCCCTTAATTTAAAGCTTTCTGGGCTATGGTAATACTTTTAGTAGAGCGTTGAATTTCCAAATTTAGTTCCTGCACTACTCTGTCATTGATATAGCTATCAGTACTGCAGGAATCAAGTAGACCACTTTGTTTATTTTTGTTACTCATTTTATGCATTGCAATGGGGTAGAGTTCTTGCATGTTAGCAAATGTGGTCAATATGTGAGTATCTGCCATTGTTACTAACAAAAGTTTGGAACAACATGCATGAGCGTAATGCCTTTCTTTGAGCATTCTATTTATTTATTTTTTTAATTTTTTTTTTTTTACATGTAGCCTCATGAGTGAGATAACAATCTTGTGAATGATAGGAAAAACCACAAAAAAAGCATTTACATTTAGCTTGGTAATCCATGGCTACTGGTGCATTAGGCTTGACTAATGCTGCCTTTTGAGCTTCTGTAGTATTATTTTATTGTGCTAAATCCAGAACAAAAACTTGCATGTAAGCTATTTGTAAGTCAAAGTTCTTATTTTCTAATAGTCACTGTCGTATGGAATGTGAACTTAAGCTAGAAATGAAGTCATTGCGCATAACTTCATTACTGCATTCCTCAGCAGTATTGTCTTTCTTTTTTTTTTTTTTTTTTTTTTTTTTTTTTTTTTTTTTTTTTTTTTTTTTCTTCTTCCCCAGTTTTTCTAATTCTCTGAAAAATTTGTTCAGTGACTCTTCTGGCCTCTGTCGTCAAATGCCTTACAAAAACCTTATGTTTTCTTAAATATGGCATGCAGATTTTTATGACCATGTCAGTCTGTACACCCTCTAATATATTTGAATACTCTGGAACTTATACAACTCAGGAGGGTCCAGTCTTTGTTTGGTATCCTGTCCTGGAAATTACCTATATAATTAAGTACAACAGTTTGCCAATAGCGGTAGTCTCTGGCAGCTGTTAGAGAACAAGGTTTGATGTCTAAGCATTTTGGTTTCCATGCTAGAAGTTGCCTATGTATCTTAGTTAATAAATTGTTTTATATATATATATATATATATATAAGAAAAATTAAGGCAGACACATTATTTCATGGTGAAGCGGAAGTATAGGTTGATTTCAGGCGAATCATCATCACCTTCCGTCATTATTTTACAAAGGATTTGACATGATTGGATTCTTCTATACCCACACTGCATGCTGAGATATATATATATATATATATATAAAGTAAGTCTGAATTCGGGACAACAGTAAAAGTACTGAGCTTTATTCAACTAAAATAAAACAGCTATAAATGAAAATAGAAAGATGTCAGTTAAATAATGAGTTTGGCAGAGTCTGTTCTCATATAGTTAGTGCCAATACAAGTGCCATGCAAAATGAATTTACAAACAAGTAAACAACTTTTGAGATCCTCTCTTATTGAAAGTATACTTCAGTCATTCCTGTTTGAATTAACCAAATTTTGTTTTTATTAAACCATTTCAAGTTCAATAAAATAAATAATAAAACCTAATAGGTATTTTTTAGTATGGTTACACTTATACTAAAAAATACCTATTAGGTTCATACAACCATGGATGAAAACGTTATAATTTCTTGTAATTTTAAAAATTGCGCTTTCAAAAATTCCCCTTTGTGATTGTTAAAAAAAAAAAAATCACTGTTATGTGAGCATTCTTAAAAAACAAACCGGTAAAATCAGTTATTGCAAATCACCTGAAGACACCACATGGTAGAAACCTAGTTTGCGTAATAACTCATTTACAAATGAATATTCAAAAGTTTTACAATATAATTATATTGAATAGTTTTTAATACAAATGTGCACTGGCCTAATTTTATTATGACCAAAAACTAAGTAATTAAACAATCAAAATATATATATATATATATATATATATACATACACACACAACAATAAGCCAGGGATATTGTGTGTAACTTGTCTGTTTTTACTCAGTGTTTGTTATGAATGACCTCATTTTTGTGTCTACATGGGTTAAAATATTGTGCTTACTTTTTTTCTTTGTTTACATTTCATCTAAATAGTGTGGAAAGCTTTGTGGTGAATACAGAATAAAAAAATTACTCCACTGTTTTCCAATTCAAAAGCCAGTGTGAAATCTCTTTTGACCACTAGAAAAAGGGACTGACTCTAGGCTAAAAAAATATCAAGACAAGGTTTCATGAGCCTGTGTGAAAATGTATTCAGACCAATAGAAAAAAAATCAGTGAGAAAAAGTAACTGGCTGATGTCAAATCACTTTTTGATAGAAAGTTGAATCAGAGAGAAGGGAGCAGAGAAGAGACAACACCAGTGCAATGTAGCAGAAAAGAGTCAGGCTGCCAATTAAACACACCTGTCCTGGTGACCTGCATTCACACCCTCTCACTTTCTCTCTCATGCTGCTTTCTTTATCTCTCCTTCTTCCTCTTCACCTACTAGCTGCCCACAAAAAGAAAGTGGAACAAAAATGTTATTACTATTTGTTGATACACACAGCTTCTGCGCAAATCACATTTCTCTAAAACAAACTCTGAATTCTTTAAATTCTTTACAATTCTAACTTTCTCTTAGAACATTTTCAGTTTATTTCATACATAGAAATTGGATGTTACTCTACTTGATAAATTTTCACTTATTTATACAAACAAGTCAGTTTCATCTTTTCAACCTGTTAATTTCAAATTTTGGGGACTTCCTTTGTATTTAGCACTAGCCCAATTTGATAAACATAATCAAGGTCCCTACAGCTTGAAGATCATTGTATACATTTTTTTAAAGGCAATAAAAGAAAATCTCTTTTTTAGAAAGCTGTTTTGATTTGTGTGGTCATGATATATTGTTATAAGCATAGTGAACAATGTCATGAAGCACTTGAGCTTACATTCAGACAGGAAGTAGTTGATATTGCCTGTAAACTTTTTCACAAAGTATGATCATTTAACTTGATATTACTGACCACTATGACAATCAGTACATCTGAGTCTGTATTCTGTATCATTGCCATGTATCTACAACTCAGCTCCAAAAATATGAGTTTTCAGGGAAACAAGCTTACCCCATTAGATAGTTTCTTTGAACTGCATGGTAAGCAAATGTTGCATGTGATACTATGTATCTATTTACTTTGAGCCTGTTTTGTAGTGGACATTGCAATAGTTGTCTTGTTGTTGTGTGCAAAATCAGTTTGTACCAAAACAGTTGTCAAGAATTATGGAAGCACAGTTAATTGTTCAGCTATGGTTAACTTAGTATCTTATCTCAAACCTTAAAACTGAAGTTGCCATCATAATATTCTGGGGAGGAATAACCAGCAACATGAGAATGAACTGTCATTATTGTAAACATCACTGGTTAGTCTTACCTGTAGGATATTATTCAATCCTATTATCATCCTTCAGTGATGCCACCGTGGTATTCTTTGTGAATAATAATGCATCATGCTCACACTATTAATGTAAGTCTCTAACATGCTTATTCTTCCACATATATTATAACCAGCCATATCACTGGAACTGGTTAGGAATGGTATTTATTATTTTTATTACTAATCACTATCACTCCAAGCAAGGTAGTAAAACCACTAAAATGCAAAGGGTTACAGGGCGTGAAAGAATTAGAAACAAATGTTAATAGTGATCAACAAAAAGAAAAGTAATCAAGAGGACAGTAGATAGTGATTAACTTTGGATTTAAATTTTTGCAGATTAAAGTTGGTTGGAAAGCATGGTGCCATAAGACAAGAAGTGCGGGGAAAAGAAATTGTTAGCATAACACTTTCAGCTGCATTTAGCCAGCTCAACTGTAAATTGATGATCTCTATACCAGTCTAGTATGGCACTTAAATTCATAAAGTCTGGGTATCAGAGTGAAGAGCTCAGCTGAACAATTACCATGAAAGTATATATAAAAAAGGCACAGAGGCAACCTTATGGCAATGGATAAGTGACTGAAGCCGAGCCACCTAATCAAGACTAACAATATAGCTGATTGTTCTTTGGATCTTAATGAGCTCAAGATAAACAGCATGGGCATCAGACCATCTAAGCATAGACGAATGGTAGACTAAGATTCTGGAGAGAAAAATTGTCTCGCCTGACACAGTGAACTGACTTTCTTAGTAGCTGATCTAGCAATAGATTCAATATAGTCTTTGCACTTCATGTCAGCTAAGAATGTTAGCCCAAGAAGGCACAAGGGGTCACTCTCCTGGAGATGAGTATCAGCCATGCCAATGGGAGGCAGAAAGAGATCTCTCAGATGATTAATGGGGAGAAGTTTAGTTCTGGAGCTGTTAAATGTGACAAGCCATCTTTTGCCCTAGTTAATAAGGATCTTGAGGTTATTTTAGACATCAGTTGCCATTTTGACTGTTGGTCTAATCAGCTTTACCAGAGAGGTAGGAGTAGATGGTTGTCATTAGTGTTGATGCCAAGTTGAGAGCTAAAGGTCAGTAATGGAAATTAAAAACAGCATAGGACCAAGGATAGACCTGGGGACATCTGCATTAGAATGAATGGATCTAGACGAGTGGCAGTTCGGGATAACTTACATTTCATGATATGATAGGAAGGACTGGATCAGCTCAAAGACGTAACTTTTCAGCTTGTGGAGAAGACGTGTATTCCTGTCAAAGGCTTTTGAGGTGTCTAATGCCTTATGATTCACCATTTTTATCTAGTGTATGATATGATATACTCTTTCCACAATTATTGTCTATACATTATCAAATAACCTGGAGAAATGAATCATATTGCTTGTTTAAGAAAAGGCCCTGCAATGAGAGATGAACCAATTCAGAATTGATTAGGTCCTCTAGGAGCTTGCCAAAAAGAGGTAGAAGTCTAATAGGCTGATAGTTGGATGGGTTAAAAACTGGAAACAGCAACACATTTATTACACAGTTTAGAGAAGCGGAGCCAATTTAGGAGCACACTTTTTAATGACTATTACAGGGATTCCATCGGATCTGCATGCTTTGTGGGGATCTAAGTTATATATGATGTCAGAAACTATGGAAGGGGTTATATGCATGTCACTTAATTGAGACTCTGTTCTAAGTGGGAAGTTAGGCAGGGATACTCTGGATGTGCCAAGAGTAGTTTGAGAAAAAATTATGGGCAAAGCATTCAGCTTTATCAGCAGACAATGTTAATACCTCAAATTGATTGAAGAAGTGGCAAAGAATAGAGACTTTGCACTTATTTAATACCCTATTACGGAGCCACCATAATCACAAGAGCCAAAGTTGTTAGAGGTTGTGCCGTGCCTCATTCTCTTGGCAAACAGGAACTTGCTTACATTCATTACAAGCAACAATGAATAGGCACCTGTTATGAAGAGAGCTGTCATACTGGTATAGCCAAAAATAGTAGTTCCTGTTTGCTATAGTGGCTGAGTATGCTAGTATGAACCATGGAGAAGATTTGTTTCACCTGGTATTTTCAAGAAGAGATGAAAGTGTTCAAGAAGAAACCTCAGTGGTACAGTTTTCAATTGGGAGGTTGAAGATGTTAGTCTGTGAGGCGTCACAAAGAAAATTTTGAAGTGAGTCCCAATTAGAATGCTGGTAACAGAAAGAGGTTTTATGGATAGGGGGTACCTATTTAATAGATGACTGGAACAAAATATCAGTAACTACTACAGAGTGGTCAGTTACTAAGAGAGCAGTATTGTAGAGCTTGGCAAGAACAAGGAAAGGAGGTAAGAAATAAATCAAGTAGAGAAGCCTGTTGCCTAGCTTTGCTAGGGAAACTAGTAGAGAAATCCATGATTTGAATAAGAGATTGAGAAATGGAGAAATTTAATGTCTGAGTACCTGCAATATCTTTTAGAATGTTTTGGTCACGTGTCATTATGTGTATTAAAATTACTGAAAACAAAGATGTTCACAGATGAATGGAGAGAAAGTGCCTTTTCTATATATGTCTAATATACTGCAGTCCTGAGAAGAGGGGTAGTGATAAAAGAAAAAGGCATGGCTAACAGAGTTTAGTAATGAAAAACGGGAGCACATGAAGATGTAGTCAGGATCCTTGAGAGGCAATTCCCTGGCTATCAGAAGATTATCCCAGATGTAAACACCAAGGCCATGCATGTGAATGCTGAAATCTTTTTGGCAAAGAGGAATATAGCCTGGAACCAAATATTCATTGATAGCAATATAAGAGTTTAAGTTAGTTTTACAGAGGGTAAAGATATCTGGTGACCATTCAAAGAGGAAAGGTTGTATGCTACAGAAATTGGAACAAACACTGTGAATATTAGTAGATAAAGGCTGAGGGGTAGTCTTTTTTTTTTTTTTTTTTTTTTTTGTGTGTGTGTTATCCATGATATTAGTCTTGAGGAGAGAGAAAAAAATAATTGTCACTATTTGTCAATGCCAATGCAAACCAGCCAAAGCAGGACTAAGAACATAATATAGTGTAGCCTCAGAGTTGCCCACCAGAAATACATGCAGGGATACCTACCCATGTGTTACATGGCACTATAAGTACCCTAATATTATGACTGTTGATCAGAACAGCTTCTCTAAGGGCTTCTAACAATCAGTTGGAAGCAGCATTTTGTGTAATTTTATTTCTCTGAAGCAGACATTTTAACTATTAAATTTTGAATATCGCTACAGAAGCATCTATTTCTGACATTTTATTTTTAAACTTTACTTTAATCAGAAGATTAACCAGTAAAAGTGCCCTTCACTTTTTATTTTATTTTAAAAAATATGTATTATATATATATTAAAATTTAGAAGCAATCTAAAAATAAACATCAAAAATTCTAATAACCTGAGAATTTATTGCAAGTACTGTATTATGGATATACTCTCAACCACCCCGCTTAACACAAACACGTGTTGAAAAATTCTCAGCCTGACCAATAAAAAATTTGGAAAACAAGTCAGACTGAAAATGTTCAAACATTTCTATGTTCTTTCAGAACATAAGTGATCATGGCCTTCCACATCTATCTCTCGTGGCTCTTAGCATGCTTTCTCCTGCTACCCCAGCTAAGCCCCACTCAGCCATCCACTTACTCAAGCTCGTCAAGTATGTTACTCATTGCTTTCCCTCTATCTGACCTGTGAGTATCAGATTTTCCAAGCCCTTCTTCCTCATTACATGTCACAGGAACTTAGCTATCATTTCTTTGTTAAGTATTAGTATTTCCATTCTCTCCAAAACCTCATCATTGTTTATATGCTTGGTCCATGGTATCCACAGCATAGTCATGTTATTTTTGTGAAAACTACAATAGATATATAGAACACAATAAGCAATGTCATGAGACCAACTGTTATGTTAGTGGTGAACTATTCCATATAATTTGAAAGAATAACTGTTGAACTGAAGAATCACAAGATATCACTTTCTGAATTTATTTTGACATTTAGAGAGAAGTGCAAATCTTGTAGAGGACAATAAGCTTATCAAAGCAATAGTCTCAAAATTGACGTTCATTTCAAAGAAAAACGGATTTAAAAATATCTTACTAGATATTTGTTTTGCTTCATTATTGTGAAGCAAAAAATAGCCTGATATCAATTTTGAGAATGTAAATGTAGATGGTTGTATCAAGGGCTCCTTGGTTGGTCACGAAGAAGTCTATTGTGGCAATTAGTTTTAAAGATGTCATCCTGATGGCTCTTAAAGGTTAACAAAAAGCAGGAGAGTGGGGATCCAGTAAAAGTAAGTCATCCCAGATCTGATGGTAAACCTTCAAAATGCCTCATTTATGGCTCTATATACCATTTGGCTAGAGAGTGATAAAAATTTACAAAACAACTTTTTTCAAGATGTAAATATTATATTAATGTCTTCTGTAGAAGACCAGATTTTATTATTCCAGGAAAAACTGGACACCAAGGAGTTATTACTTAGTGATATTATTGAAACAGTTTCTAGTGTTAAGGAGTATAATTGCTTCCTGAAAACTTTGCTTTTTTTAGATCATTGAAATAAAAAGAAAATGCAAGTGAAATCAGTTGTTATTGTTTAAATTTGACAATGGAAAAAGACTCTCTGAAACAAGTTATTTTTGGGAAAATATAATTAAAAGTAAAGTTTAATATGTATAGACATAAGCCTGACATCCTATTATTGTGAGGATAATATATAATATAAATCTAAATAAAACTGAATCAGACCATTGCTTTTAACCAAACAATTAACTCCAAATGTTGATAGTGCTAATGTATTATTGATAAAGAAAATTCTGAATAAGGGCTATACAGAAAAAGTGCTAATTGCAAAAAAGTCACATAAAAAATTCAGCGAAGTGGTGACAAAATAGACTTATCAGCCAAAGATGATGTTATAAATGATATTTCCTTTATACTCTAGAGAAATTGTTATCTACATGTGATATTTATCTGATATTCAAAAACATTGATCTATCATGAGATTTTCTTTGTGACATAGTTCAATGAGTATGTTGTAATGTATATAAAGTACATTCAAAGTCAAAGTACTTCATAGGATTGATCACAGTACCAGATATTGTGCTACTGCTTAAATTTCTAACAAAAGAGCTCTTCTATAGTTTAATGCATTTAAAATCAGACTTTTTGTCAGTTTAATCATATAGCTCAGAATTTGAATATCTTTGTTAAAACAGCATTTTTTTCAGTCTTCCTTGACTAAGGGGCTGTGCAAGCATCATCATGCTATTCTTGAAGATTTGGTAAAATAATAATGGCTGATGTTCTGTGTAAATTTGATGTTGCACTTGAATGGATTATGTAAAGAATACATTACACTGTGCATAGCTAGAGTCCAAATCAATTGATACTTTAGTAGGAATCCTAATATTCTTACAGTTTTGAATAGCAGATTTCCATCTTTAGGAGTTCTTTAAAAGTAAGCTAGTTGCCAGTAATATGCAACCAGGAAATAATTTATTAAGAGCGAATCTTATGAGAAAATGAGTTCTTCAGATACATCCAGCAGTCTCGTAGAAGCATAGTAATTGTGATCTACAAAATGAAAGAAAAGTAGATGAGGCTCAGAAATATTAATTGGATGGGAGGCAAAGCAGATGCTGGTGGAGCATAGTGGAGCATATGTTAGGGTATATCACTGTTAGCTGAGGCATCAGCTAAACCAGATAAAACAAAACAAAAATATCAATATTTGATAGTAATTTTGACAGTTAAAAATGCCAATGTGTATCCCACACAACACTTGTGTGGTTGACACAATAGAAAATAACTTTGCTTTGAACAATCTGGCAATGACACGTGTTATTTCTAGAATGGATGATCAACAGAAATTGCTTGGGGTTAAAGACTTAAACCAGGATAAAATGTGTCTAATCATCAATGCTAAATGATTAGAAAAGGGTTAGTTGTGCTTGTGAGGCTCCAGGGAGAAATAAGTCTTGTATGAATGTTACTCTTGATGGGGGAGGGATGACTCTTTTTGCTTGGATTTTGAAAATGGTGTAATTGACTGTAGGAAGAAAAGTAAAGAGAGAGCAAAATATACAACAACCAAAAAAAGAAGAAAAAAAAGCGCCAGAGAAGGAGCAAGTTAGGATTTATTGATTCCCCCCCCCCCCCCCGTATATTTCTAAACAAAGAATTTGAAGGTCGACTCAAAAATGGTGTTTATACAGGAGGTATTGACTCAGAATCATAAGTTAGGTTATCAAATACAAAGAAATTGAAGGCAAAGTAGAAAAGATTTGTTAGAGGAGGATCCTGGGATGAATATGCCAACATAGGACAAATTTGCCAACTTTTTCTAAGGACTTCAAGATAGTTCTTGCCATTGTAGTATGTACTTGTTAGTCCTGTAATACCATAGATATCATGAGTACTTTCTGGCAGGGTATCTCTATTAATATGATGGTTGATTTGGTACCACTACCTTGAGACCAAAGATGTGTGTATAGTCTGTGAAGCAATTTATATATCTTACAGTTAAACAGCTATGAGTTAATTAGTAGGATTTGTATCAATAAATCAGTATCTCTAAAAAAGATTATCATGTAAAAACATCTTCTGGCTTTAAAGTTTTTTGGGGTTTTTTTTTTTTTTTGTCAAGGCAAGCAGATTGGAATTGGAAACAATAGACACAGTAAAGAGTATCTTGTTAACAAAGTTACCAAGGTTAAGATAGCTAATTGGGGAAACTAAATAGACTGGTAGTAGTGCAAACAAGGCTTGATCTAAAGTTTGATCTGAATAATCTGAACAGTTCTCTCAAAGAGAACCAAGTGGAATATCAGACAAGTAAATAAGATTATCAAGATCAAGAAAAAGTTGCATATTAACATTCCAAGATTGCAAACATACAGTTGGTAGTGTACAATGATACTGCATTTACCAGGCTTGGTGATGGTGGTTTTCAAGGAGAAAACATGACCTTAGTTGGGAGTAATGGTAATTACTTTCCTGGAAATTCTAAGAGAATTTCCAGATGACTTCAGAGCATCCATACTGTATAAATATTGGCAATAGTTGATTGAACTGTGTTTTCTATTAAGTTTTTAAGATTTCCTATGTCTTAATCCTTCTAAATTATTTGTCATTTGTAAAACTGTTCTGGGTTATGACTCAACACAATCCAGCACTCGAGTAAATGACATTAAAAATTGAAATGAGCATGGTTTGAGAAGTGTTAAATACAAGACCAATTATGGATAGCCAAATAATATCAAGTTGGTGATGGACTTACAAATATTAATGTCATCTTTCAAGATACTTTGTGATCTTTTGTATGGTTAAGTATTTTAAGTGTAGTTTCTAATTTATTATTAAATATTAGATCCATTTTTTAAATTGAACTATTATAAATGAACTGACAATACCAAAGTCAGATTCTTAAAACAGCAAGGCATCCAAATTGTTGGCATTACATGGTAGATAGTCTAAAAAATTTTAAATGCTGGATTCCTTTGTTTATTTATTCAAATCTACTTTCTGAAGATCCCATTTTAAAAGCTACTCTTTGCTTATATTACTGTATATAAGTGTGATGGCTGTGGCAGTAATGTAAATTAAATATTAAAATTAAGAAGTATAAGAAAACTCCTTGTTTGCTTTGTGAGATATCATGAGAAAATATTCATATTAAGACAGATTTTTTTTTATTACTTTAATATATATGATAGACATTGTGTACCAAAAAATAAACAGGAAGTTACCATTACATATGAATGTTTCATCTTTTGTATCCTATTTATCAATGTTTACGTTAGTTCTGAACGAAAGATGCTTCTGATCAAATGTTATATCACTCAAAAACCTTTTCAAAGTATTTCTAGAGCAGATGAATGATACAAGTTGGCAGTATTATTTCTTTCAAGTTTTAACATAGCAGTTGTATGGTTTATTTATTTCTTTATGTAATGTTCCTAGAAATTAAAAAATAGTCATGATCTTTGGAACATAATGACCTGTAAAGGAAAATACTTCTTGGTAAAGACCTTTTGTTCCATTTCAAAAGATATATTAATATTACTTTCTAAGAAAATTGTCTGGTTTATTGCTTTACTCTTAAATTTCTTTATTAAAAACACTTACCCACAGACAAGGGGGTACTGAAAAGTTATCTACTCAACCAAGAAGGAATTCAAATTGTGTTTGGTTCGATTTTAGGAAGTTATTTGACTCAAACTTTTTAGCACTTGTGTGTGTATATAAGTATCCATTCTTAGTAAAAAATTTTTATTTTTTTTTATTTAAAGTACAATCACTAAATTTAATTTAAGTATTGTTTGAAGTTAAATTCACTTTCTATTTTGTATTAAGAGATTTTACTAGTTTTATCACAAGTATAGTATCTCAGAATCTCTATTTATTTTTGTTTTTTTTTAATCATTTCACCCCAAGTAAGGCAGAACTGCCACTGGTGTGCAGGGGGTTACATAAGAGGTGAGTGATGAAAGAGAGGAACAAGTTACAGAGGTGTCAGAATGATGAGAACACTGGTGTGAAGAGGACTGCATGAGAATAGTGGAAAGAAAGAACATGATACAAGGGTTGTCAGGGAAAAAATGTGAGTCAAGGAGATAAGAGATGGCAACTAACATCCCATTTAAATTCTTGGAGATTGTAGCTGTCAGGAAAGCAAGAATACAGAAGGAAATTCCACAGGCAGGAAGTGTAGCTCAACTAAATTCATGCAGAGGGGGCACCAGGGAGCTAAGCTCATAAGAGCAAAAGCCACGAAAGTATTTGTAGAAGAGACATTATGTTGGTGAGAGTGACTGCAGTTGAGCTACCAGGTCGGGATCAATTACATTGCAGATTCTTCGTTGGATTTTCTCAAGAACTCTGAGATGAACAGCAGGGGCACCTGACCAGATATGACAGCAGTATTCAATGCACAGGCGGATGGCAGATTTATATATGTGCAAGATAGATTCAGACAAGAAAAACTTCCTGGCCTTAAACAGGGAACCAACCTTTCCTAGCAGCAGATTTAGCTATGAATTCAATGTAGTCATTCCACTTGAGGTCAGTTGATAGGCTGAGGAGGTGCAGTGTTTTGCTTTCAGGTAAACTAGCCTGATCCATGCTGACGTGGGGGGTATGAGTGGTGGTTAAAGGATGGCAGCTTCATTTTGGAAGCATTAAAATTTACAAGCCATTTCTTACTCCAGTCCACTACAGATTTGGGGGTCTTTTTCAAGATCAACAGCAAAGTTTACTTTGTCATCCTTGGCAAATTTCTTATCAAGGCAGGAGTAAATGGTTGTCATCAGTATAGATGCCTACTTGGGATCAAATTATATTGGGAGATATTTGAAGATCAGAAAAGGCATAGGACCTAGAATAGTCTTCAGGAACACCTGCGTTTTTGTAATAATATCTGGAAGAATGCTCATTCAATACTACCTTCATTACGCAATTTAAAAGAAACTGAATTAGGTCAAACAAGTGTCCAGTTATACCATAGCCCTGTAGCTTGCATAGAAGGCCAGTATGCCAGACTCTGTTAAATGATTTGGAGATAACTAGTGCAATTGCTTGAGCGTTGCTCCTCATATCAAGAACCTGGTATATATACTATGTGATGGTTGTTAACATATCAGCAGTAGACCTGGTGAAGCAGAAACCATATCAGAGAAGAAGCCATGGGCTGTGAAATGTTGAACTACTTCAATATTAATAGCCTCGAACACTTTGCGAAAAACCAGTAGGAGGCTGATAGGGCAATAATTAAAGGGGTCCGATGGTTCTCCAGCGTTCTTAAATACAGGCACCACAGAGGAGGACTTCCAACAGGCAGGGAAGCAAGAAGCAAGAAGCAGAGAGGCAGTAGTTGTAGAGTTTGAAGAAGATAGTTTAGGGGCACATTTGTTCAGGACAATTATTCGGATTCCATCATTTCCAGTTGCCTTATGGGAGTCTTGCTTTGAAATTGTTACAGTGATGGTGTAATGTGAAGGTCACTCAGTTGAGCCTCGGTTCTAGGTGGGATACCCCAGATGAATCAAATGTTGAGTTGGTGGAAATCTGTGAGCAAAGCATTCAGCCTTGTCTGCTGAAGATGTGAGAACCTCGAATTCATTGATGAAAGTGGAGATTGAGGGCTTGCTGTTATTTAATACATTTTTACAGAGCCGCCAGTAGTCTTTGGAGCCGAACTTGTGGGATGCTATGTACTGTTTCATTCTTTCAGCCTAGTATCAGTTAGAATCCTCTTGCACTCATTACAAGCGGAGACAAAAAAGTGCCTATTATGGTCAGATGTGTGACGCTGATAAAGCCAGAAGAAATGATTTCTGTGAGCAATAGCAGCTGAGCAAGCAGGGGAGAACCAAGGAGAAGAATGGGGTTTCAGTTGTAACTTCTTGGCTTGGATGAAAGCATTGATGCCAGCTTTAAGCCAAGAGGAGACCTCGGATACAGTCTTCAACAGGAAGACTAAAAACCTTGTTCTAAAGGAAGTTGCACAGGAAATTTTGGAACAACTTCCGGTGTGCTCTTTGGTAGCAGTAAGAAATTCTGCTGGTCAGAGATTCCTGTGGAGAGGGGATGTGGAAGGAAATATTAACAGAAACCACAGCCTGATCAGTTACCAAGAGGGCAAAGTTATAAAACATGTAAAATCAAGAATAGAAATGAAACGGACAATTCTATTAGTGTTAGTAGTCTATCTTCTTCAATTAAAGAAAAAAAATTTTTTAATTTCCTAAGATTTAACTTTCCTTTCCTTAGAAATTCAACATAAAAAAAAAGTCCTTGCTGTCAAGACGCCTAAAAGATCTAACTGAAATCTTAACTGGCACAAGTATATTTTAAAATTTATCCAACACTATATGCAACAAAACAGAAAAAATAAATTTAAATTTTGAAAAATTAAAAGCTCAGAAAAAGGATCAATCAAGCTTACCAGAGACAAAATCTGTTGCCATCAGAATGTTAACCAAGTTGAGTGAAACTTTAAATTCATGGGTGAAGAGTTTAAATATCAATTTGAAAATGCCCATATTGAGAATCCTTTGATGTAATATGTAAGTAAATACTGAATTTTCAAAATAAATCTGTTCTAAATATTTCACACAGTAATTTTATTAAAGTTTGCAAAACCATAGAAATTATTTGAAACTTGTTTTCCCCAGAAAACTGAAATTGGGCATTTAAAATCTCCTCAGAAAAATTTTCTTCTGAAATAGTTTTATCATGCTACAATATTGTATGGTCATTTATAAATAGAAAAAAAAAACAACTTGTCTATATTTTTACAAATGATTTGACAGTTTCTTAAAATTAGTTTTTGTTTTGGTATGGGAAAAAGCTCTAAGCCTGACTAATTTAAAAGAAATTGATTCTTGGCTTGATTTTTTTTTTTTTTTCTTTAGTAAATTTCAGCTGCCGCCTCATTAATACATTCTTGAAAACGTGTGGATATGATGTCAGTTGTTGATACTAATGTATCACTGATCATATATCAACAATATTAAATTTGAGTTGGATTGCATGTCAGTTTAAAATTCTATTTTGTCTATTTGTAATTTTTTTCTTTCTTGATCATTTCACTCCAAGCAAACCAAAGCCACTAAAGAGGGTTACTGAGTCTGAGTTAATAAGTGGGGGGAAAAAAACACTGTTAAGGAAGGAGGACAATAAAATAACAGAAATGAAGAAACAGAATATAATAACTGACATTGCATGTAAGTTTTTGAAGATCAAAGTTGACTGGGAAACATGAAGAGTTCCATAAGTGAGAAGTGTGATAGAAGAAACTGTTAGCATAAAACTTAGTTACATGTAGTCATTTCAAATGTCAAATGATGAGATCTTGCTGCCAATCTGGTACTGCACTTAAATTCATGTTTCAGTACCATAGAGAGAAACTCATGTGAACAAGTATTTATAGAAAAGGCACAGGAAAGCTTTATTATGTCAGTGGGAAAGTGACTGAAACCAAGATATCAGGTCAGGACTTATAACATTCAGATTATTCATTGGATTTTATAAAGAATCTCTAAATACATAGCAGAAATGGAAGACATATAGGGTTCTCTCAGATGAGTGAAAGATAGTAGTTTCATTTTGGAGGCATTAAAATTAACAAGCCATTCTTTACCCCAGTTAACAGATTGTAGATCATTTTTTTAGATCAGCTGTTAATTGGACTTTATTGAACCAATTAGACTTACCATTAAGACAAGAGTAAATCTTGGTCATCAGCTTAGATACCAAATTGAAAACAGATGACATCAGGAAGGTCATTGATGAAAATTAAGAACAATGCAGGACACCTGGGAGACACCTGCATTAATGCAAAACTAAGGGTGATCATTCAAGATAACTTTCATTTTGTGATTTGAAGACCAACATGCCAGACCATGTCAAATGCCTTTCAGATATGCAAAACAATAGCCCAAGCTTTACCATTCTTATCTCAAGTGTGACAGACTCCTAATATGTCAGAAGTTAACCTAAAGAAGACTCTGGAAAGTGAGATGCTTAACTAATTCAGAGTTAGAGCCTCTAGTCAGTCAGTTAAGTGCCATGTGTGAAACATGCTTGGGCAATCATGTCTTGAAAGAAACATGACTAAATGGGCAGTAGGTTGCTATTACTTTCTGTGGTAGACTGGTTGCCAGCTAAGGCTCTAGAACCCAATCTGTCCTGTTATTTGACCCATAACTGAAGGGAAGAGATGGATTAATACCTTTCCCAAGAGTATTTGTGATTTAGTGAGTGTAAGGAATTCAACCGAAATTTGAACTTGGCTCCCCAATTTCTTGTTCCGAGCCAATATCCACTGCACCACAACGGAGTACTCTGCCAAAAAGAGGTAGATGGTTAATAAGTCAATAGTTAGAATCAGACTGTTTGCCTGAGTTTTTAAATACTGAAACTACAGAAGAGGATTTTCAACAAACAGGAAAGCAAGAAACAGCAAGCAGAATATTTCTTAAAGACTATTGCAAGGATACATCAAGTCCATATGCTTTGTGGGGATCCAGTTTAGAGATAAAAATTAATATCAGAAAAAATGAAGTTCTTTTAATGTTTTTTTTTTCTGAGTAACCTAAATATCAAATGCTTCTCTTATTAACAAATATTTTGCATGCACACACTAGCATAGTACTTGCCAAAAAATTCTTTCCTTTTCTGAGAATATTTAAAGTCTTGCTTTTATGTTTTCTTTCTCAAACCAGTTTACCTAAATTTAAACCTAATCGTCTTAAATTTTCCAGGCTCATAAAAATTCAGTAGTTTTGAAAATATATACTAATTATCAAACTATATATATATATTTCACATTTTTACACTCATTATCAAAAATAGTTGAATAGAGAAAGCATGATGAATTACCTAAGTAAATTGCCAACACAAGGTAATTTATGTAAATTCTATTAACATATTTATAGGTTTCAAAATAAGTTGTACTTATTTTACTGAGGACAAATGTTAAAATGTAAGAGGCATAAAAACTGCATTTTCATAAAAATCCATGTTTTCAATTAAAGATTATTTAATGTATTTAAGTCAACAAATCTATTATTGCTTGGCCAAAACCATTTATAAGAAGTCTGTTTGGAACCAGGATAATATAAGTAAGAGTTAATAATGAAAGCAATCTTAAGATATAAGGTTTTGTAGCAACCTGTATAAAAAAAGAAATAACAAAAACCTGTTAACTCAATGCCTCTTGTCCAAATAAGATTCCCTTAATTAGTATGATATAACACTTCATTGTTTCACCATAAAAACAAGATTTAGATGTGTATTTTTTCAGATGCAAATGACATGGTATTTTATGGAAAAACAAAAATAATACCTGTAATTTTACTAATTCTCTCCAAAACTTAAGTGAAAATTAACTTAAAAAAGAATGATTTTAGGATGTTTACCTAATTTACAATCTCAAATCAATAAATTTTGGTTAATGAGTCCAATTCCATCACATAGTATAAATTTTACACAAAAAGAAAATTGCTTGATCTATAACTCTGATAAATATGAAGTTCCAACAAATCAGGTAGTTTGACTATTAGATTCTAAATAGGTAGAACAAACCTTAACATTTGATAAATAGCAATGATAAAGTAGCAAATTTTTTTCTCTTATTTGCACTTTTTAAACATTTCACCCCAAAAAAGGCAATAAAGCCACTAAGATGCAAGGAGTTACTGAGTGTTAGAGAATATGAGAAAAAATACTATTAAGGAGAGAAAACCAATAAAAGAACAAGAACCAAGACAGAAGATAATGATTGACATTGCATTTAAATTTAAGATCAAAGTAGAAAAGCAAATAACCAGAATAGTTCTGCAAGCAAGATGTGCTGTAAAATACTGTTAGCATAGAACTTACTGTTACATCTATTTCAACTGTAAAATGAGACCTATCTGCCAATCTAGTACTGCACTTAAATTCATATAGTCTAGGTGTCATCAAGGAAAGTTTATCAGAACAATTACCATGAAAGTATTTATAGAAGAGGCACTGGTAAGTTATGTTACAGCAGTGGGAAAGTAACCAAAGCCAAAATGTCAGGTCAGGACCCACAACATTCAGATTCTTTGGATTTTATTAAGAATTTGTAAATGTATATCAGGGGCACCATACCATTTATCACAGCAATATTCAAAGTTTGGTTGAATGGGAGACTTATAAATAATATTCAGGAGAGAAAAATTGTCTAGCACTGCACACTGAACCAACTTTCCTAGCAGTAGACCTAGCAATAGATTCAACATAAATTGTCTACTTCATGTTAGTAGAAAATATTACACCAATATTATCTCCTGGGAGTTATCATCTGCCATAGTGATGGAAGCCAGAAAGGGGTTTCTCAGATGATTGATAGAACAATTTAATTTTGAAAGCATTAGAATTAACAAAACACTCCTTACCCCAGTTATAACTGTAAAAAGATTAATTAGAAAAGAGTGAGGAGTACAAACTAGTTAGAAAGGAGCAATAGAAAGCTGAGAATGCAGGTGCGATGACAGATACATAGGTGGAGAGAAAGGGAAGGATATACGGGGGTGGGGAGAGAGCTAGAGTCCAGTGGTTAATAGATGAGTATTGACATTGCATTTAAATTTCTGGAGGTTGTAGCTGTCAGGAAAGCAAGAATATGGGAGCGAGTTCCACAGGCGGGAAGTGCGAGAGAAGAAGCTGCAGGAGTAGAATTGTCGTCTGCATTTGGCTAACCTGACTGTGAATGGGTGGGACCCAGTTACCAGTCTGGTTGCACGAGTAAACACCTGTTGAGGACGCACCAGTGACTTAAGTTCGTCCGAGCAGAAGCCATGAAAGTATTTATAGAACAGACAAAGGGAGGCCACATTTCGACAGTGGGGAAGTGGCTGCAGTCGAGCCGCCAGATCAGTACCTATCACATTACAGACTCTTCTTTGGAGCCTGTTGAGAACACTGAAGAGAACGGCAGGGGCGCCTGACCATAAATGGCAGCAGTATTCCATACACGGACAGATGGTTGACTTGTATATATATGCAGGATGGATTCAGGTGGAAAAAATATCCTGGATCGACATAGTGACCCAACCTTTTTAGCAGTAGATTTAGCTATGGATTCAATATAGTGGTTCCATTTGAGGTCTGAGGAGAGGGTAAGGCCGAGGAGGCGTAGTGTATTGCTCTCAGGGCGACTCGCTTGGTCCATGCTTATGGGAGGCAAGAGAGGTTGCCTGTGATGGTTGACAGACAACAGCTTGGTCTTAGATGCATTGAAGTTGATAAACCACTTCTTGCCCCAATTCACCACAGAGTGTAGATCCTGTTCAAGGTCAGCAGCGAGATTGTCTGTCCGCCATGAGAGGTTTCTTACTGGTGCGGGAGTATATTGTAGTGTCATCTGCGTAGATGCCTACTTGGGACTTGATTTCATCTGGGAGGTCGTTGATGAAAATAAGAAAGAGCGTCGGGCCCAGGATAGAGCCCTGTGGGACACCAGCATTCGTGCTGTAGGATGAGGAGGCACGCCCATTCAAAACAACCTTCATTTTGCGGTTATTTAAAAAAGATTGGATGAGGTCAAGCAGGCGATCAGTAATACTGTAGCCCCGTAGCTGGCATAGGAGGCCAGAGTGCCAAACTCTGTCGAAAGCCTTGGAGATGTCCAGAGCAACTGTGCAAGCCTCGTCAGACTCATCAAGGGCCTGGAGCATGTACTCCGTTATGGTTGTTAGCAAGTCGGCCGTGGACCTGGCAAAGCGGAAGCCATATTGCCTGTCAGAGAAGAGTTTGTGGGCAGTGAGATGTTGAACTATTTTAGCATTGATTATGGCCTCGACTACTTTCCCGAATATCGGTAGAAGACTGATAGGGCGATAGTTGGATGGGTCCGAGGGTTCACCACAATTCTTAAATACAGGAACGACTGAAGAGAACTTCCAGCATGCAGGAAAACAGGGAAATTGCAACATCCCTTGGGGAAAAGTGTTCAACCTATCAGTTGATGACTGACTGCCTCTGAGGTCTCGTCATGGATGAAAGCTGGCATTGATGCCTTCATACCCACCTGGAAGTATTGCTTAAAACCTCATTCCTCTCCGTTCTTCTCTCCGGCCTGCTATTGGGAAATAGCGAAGTTCATGGCGTGAATGCCCGCTGGATCAGTAACGGCGTTTTCAAGTCACTCAGTGATGGGCATTGAGGTCTCCAAATACAAATATGTGGGCGAATGGGTGATAGGAAATAGCCTTCTTATCTGAAATAATACCCTGCGATGTGAAATGATTGACCAATTCATTTTTTTTTTTATTGTTTCAAACCACTAGTACTTTGTCAAAAAAGAGAAAAGGCTAATAATCAAGTAGTTGAAAGGATCACAGTTCACCTGAGTTCTTAAAGACTGGAACTACAGAAGAGGATTTCCAACAAGCAGGAAAGCAAGAAGCAGTAAGGCATTTAGAGAGAACTGTTTGGGAGTACATTTCTTAAGGACTATTGCAGAGATGTCATCAGGTCCATCCCTTGTTCTCTGTTTAGGATGTGGTTTCCGGTTTTCTCGTTTCCAATCTTTTCACTCTTACATAGCCCCCTGCACATCAGTGGTGTTACCTTGCTCGGGGTGATATGATTAAAAAAAATTGCTTTGTGAAGGTCTATTTTAAAGATGATAGCAGAAACTGTGTAGGGAGTTTATATATATATATATATATATATATATATATAATATCATTCAACAGGGACTCTGTCTGAAGGGGAAAGTCAAGCAAAGATACTCCAGATGAGTCAAGAGTAAAATTAGAAGAATTTACAAGTCAAATATTCTGCTTTTGGCAGATGTTAATACTTTAGACTGAGTGAAGAGAGGATGGATGGAGAACTTACTCTTAATTAAGACACTTTTACAAAGTTGTTAGTAGTCATTGAGAGCCAAAGTTCTTAGAATCAGGTACTGTATAGCCTTTATTAGCAAAGACTTAGCCCCTTTGTGAACATGTTTACAATCATGTGCAAACACAGATAAGGATTTGTTATGATTGGAATTGTCACACTGGTATAGATGGAAAAGGTAATTCTTGTGAGTTATAGTGACTGAACAGACTGGTAGAACTATGGAAAAGATTGTAGTTTCCCCTGGTATTTTGGAGAAAGTACAAAAGCATTGATGTCAGCTTTAACCCAAGAAAAAAAAACCTAGCGTATTTCTCAATAGGATGGTTTAAAAATATCAGTCTTGTTTGAATTATTAAAACTAAACTTATTATTAAGTAATAAAAATTTTTAAAAAATGTTTTTGTTAAATTTCTAAAGAATAAGTGCTGTTATGTAATTTTTTTTTTTTTCAGTTGCTTAATAATTTGAGCCATTTTTGTGATATTTAACATTCTGTGCTAAGAACATTTGTAGTCGAATATAGAATGTTAAATTCATACCTAGCAAAATTTTTTCTTTAGAACCCTTCTCATTAGCCTTCTACCAACTAGGTAATCAGCTGTTTCTTCACTAACCAAACAAGACTATCTTTTACCTTCCTTTCTAGTCTTTTTGTTTCCTGTCTTTCTTTTTCTAATCAACTATTCCACCACCACCAATGTGTCCGTTTCCTGCTTATTCTGCTTCCAATTAACCTTATCCTTTAAATCTCACCTGAGTGTATTGGCCAAATCAAGTGATTGCCAATTCTTTGTTTTCTTTTTGGTTCTTTTATATAAGTTTTGAGCCAGTAATTCATAGCAAATTCCATTTGGGAATACTGACAGTCATTAATTTTTAATCACCTCATTAAAATAAAAACTATAACATCAATGAAGGTAAACCTTCATATAAAATAAAAGCGCAAGTAATTTTTGTTTTTACTCTTGCCATATAAGAGCTGTAGAAAATATTTATTGCCTATAAATCCATATTGTGTTTATATTTTCATATGTCATGATAATTATTTTATTACATCTGGAATGAAATATTAACTGTATGTCCAAATTGTGGCAGTTGAAAGCTATACTAAAAGGAAGATGATTGCTTAGGTAAGTTGAAGATACCATTTAATCTGTTATGTATAATTTTATTTTAGTACCAATCACATTGCCAAAATGAATGTTGGCAGTCTTGTATCTATTTCCTAGTCTGCCTCCAGATTTTTAAAATTATATCTGATAATATTTCTATATTTTCTGATGAGCATACTGAAACTTAATAAAAGTATTTGCTGCTTGATATATTCCAGTGGGATTAACAACTTTGAGTAGATATTAATCCAACACCTGATTCCATCATCACTCAATATGCTCAAATTTGTTTGCATTTTTTATGGTTTTTCTCTGGTTTATGCAGAGTTTCAGTATTTTTAAAAATATTATTAAATTAACAAAACAAATCCTTAGCTTGTGTATAGAGAGCATTTTTTTTTCCTAGCAGAACATTTTCTTGAGTTTATATAAACTGATATTTAGTTCTAATACTGTCACCAACACTTGCATTTATTTTAGAATCAGCCATAAAGATTAAATATAAAGAAAATAAATTAAATTTTATTTTGACCAGATCACCAATGACATTGCAGAGAGATTCCAAATGCAGTTTTGTGACTTTGTCCTAATAAAGATACTAAATCATCACTGAACTATATGTATGATTTGTTAATAGTTTATATAGACCAATTTGTGTGCCTCTTAATACAAATGTTGGTTCCAAAAGGTTTGTCTTGGTAAGGTTGTATTATACAGCTAAAATTTAGTGGTGCAGAGGTTGAAGAAACAAGTGTTTAAAGTTGATTAGATGTTCCATTTATTTTAAACAGTATTTTATTTTGTCTATTGGCTTGAACATTCAAGAAATCTTAAAGAAAAGGCAGTTTTATCTCAAGCATAAACAAAGCAATTTCTAAAGAATGAATGGATTTTATTTGTTTAATCTGACTTTTTTTTATTTTATTTTATTTTTTACTTTAAACATTATTTTTAGTGTATACCCATATGACTTATGAGGAAATTTGAAGTAATATGCACGTTAATGTCAAATAGAAACTTGCTTAATTCTGAAGCTCTTTATAACCAAGTGGTCAAAGCATATCAGATCAGACAATGGTTTCTCGTGCAAAAGGGGATGCAAGTTTGAATAGTGCTGGAATGTGCATTTTTATTTTTATTTATTTTTTCTTAGATTTTTTGAATGTTCAGGCTGGTAGATGAAATAAGCTGAACATCTAACCAAATATAGGTATCCACTAAAGATCATGCTTAAAGTAGTAGCATATGTATTTCATGGATTAACTTTTTAGCATGCCACAAAGAACTCCATTGCTAAATTCTCTGTTAATGTCTGAGGAACCATTAATGTACTTATTACAAATCTAATAAGAGATGGTTGGTGTCAGAATAAATCAGTTTCAGAACATGTCCAATGGTGACTGAAGTACAGCTGATTTAAGTTTAAAATGCATCTGAGAGTACCTTATCTATTTCTTTTGCTTTTTAAAGTATGTTTTCTTGAACTGATTCTTATTGATAAAACTTTTTATGAGTTGATAAAACTAAATATATTTTACATATTAGTAGGAGCAAAATTTTTTACTGTGCTGAAAGCAAGCTTATTGCAAAGTTTTGCTTCTTTGGAGTATAAATTATCACTACTGAATCCATACTTTCAGTCAAAAGGTATTTCTGTAAATCCTTGAACCTAATGTATATTCTTTTCAAGCTCTAAAATTCTACCATCAGTTTAGTGGATCTAGGTGCTAGTTATGTATTGCAGTTTACCTGGTGGTTGTATCGCATTCTCAATTCAGGCAGGTTAATCCAGTGAAATGAGCTGAAGTAGAATAGCAAACACAAATTAACAAAAAGCCCAAATAGAACAATCATGAGAATATAAGATGTTAGTGCTTGATGAAAAGCCTACATCTGTATATCGAAAAAAAAAGTTTCAGTGTACATTTCTAAGGTTAAGCATCTGAAGAAATGTTGATTCAGTCAAGTGCCATACCTGAAAAGCACTTGGGTGATCATGTCTCGAAAGAGACCTGACTGGGTAGATTATCCCACAGTAGGTTGCCATTACTTTCTGTGGTAGACTGGTTGCCAGCCAAAGCTATAGAACCCAATCTGTCCTGTTACTTAACCCATAACTGGAGGGAAGAGACGGATTAATACCTTTCCCAAGGGTATTTGCGCGTAAGTAAATTCCAAAGTATTCAACTGGAATTTAAACTCAGCTTACCGGTTTCTTGTTCCAAGCTGATATCCACTGCATCACAATGCACATTCTAATGTATATTACAACAGCTAAAATGTGACTATAACAATTTAGATGAGAACAGCAGTTCAAATAAATCAGTGGTTAATTATGTAATTGCTCATCTGAAATTCACGTACAAATTCAATCACTTTTTCTAATGTTTGTGTATTTCCTTTGATTTTCATTGAAATAATTCTGAAATTAACAATTGATTTAATTTCGCATGAAAAAAAAAACATTATCTAAACAAACTTTTAGTATTTTACCAATTAATTTCTTCACTTGTTGGTTGTCTGTGTTTTTTATTTTTATTTTTTGTTTGTTTTTTGTTTCTTGATTTCCAAATTTTATTTTATACACATGACCGGCATGATTTTCTAGAATTATTCCCCTTGGACCAGGAAACTGTTCAGAATCCTGATGCTAAGTTGAGTAGCACATTTAATCGGGATTTTTAAAAATTTTCCGAGAAATGTTGCATCTCTCTAATACATTTGACACGGATTATTCTGGTGGTGTGAGGAGAGAAAATGAAATGATCATTGTTACTTTTTGTGTGTGTATGTATGTACTGCATGTGAATTGATATATGTAGGTAAGATTTTAATTTTTTTTTTTTGTATTGTTACCTGTTGACTTCATTCATCACTCTACTATTTAGCTTGATTTAGTGCAGAAATGGTTTCATGCTAACAAAATAAATACTTCTACTGGTAGGAGCAAACAAAGCTTAATTGAGAATGAAATTTTACAGTTTTGGGTCTAAAATTTGTATAGATTTCTATAATTGATATTTTGCTTTGGAATTCTGGAAGAAAGATTGTCACTGGCCAGAAATTCATAAAAACGTCACTGACAGATTAAGATCATTAGCTGTATAAGTTTTACATGTTATGAATGGCATATTTTTAATAGTAATTTTGAATTGTTGGTGTCCTAAGTCTGTTGATTTCAAAAGTAAAATAACACTGAAATTGAATGGTGATGAAAAAAATTTACAAATTTCTTAGTTTTTAGACTTCTTAAATAATTTATTTTACTAGATGTTTTAATTTTTTTTTTTCTGGTGGAATACATTGATCTTCATAATGTTAACTGATTATATAAATATTTACCTAGGTTGGAATTTCTGTAAATTCAGCTTCATATCTAAACACACACACACATATATATATATATATATATATATATATATATATATTCAATTACAAACATATTCTGAACTATCTTGTCTTGTTGGGGAGCAGAAACTTTTCATTTTAATTTATTTACTTTTTAGCAACAATATGTAAAATGTAATTTTAATATTTTAAATGTAAAATTTCAAAATCTCTATTCTAGATTGTACCTGTTCGCGATTTGAGTATTCTCAAAGAGCCCAGGGGATTTATCAAGCCATTGCAATGGGTAAGTGTTTCTCATTTTGGTTGTAAATTTTAGTAGCAAATTTTATTTTATTTTTATTTTTTTGCATAACTTTTGTTTCAAAATCAAATCTTCCAATTTTATAGATATTGTCTTTGTCATTAATTTAATTTACTACACATGTGGTAGCCATAAACAGTAGTTCCTTTTTTACATGCATGTGTGAAAGTTCTGTTTGATTGGCAATATTTCTATTTTTTGTATCATGTTATTAATCAGTTTATCTAAATTATTACTTAGAGATTTTGTTTTAATATAGATTTTATCAGTTTTGAGAATGGTATAAATTGTATTTTGGTATTTTTATTTATGATGAAATATTATGGAAATCATTCTTAAATTGAGTTTGATTTGGATCAGTCAAGTGCCATATGTGATACACGTTTTGGGTGATCCAGTCTCGAAAGACTGGGCAGAAGATTACCCCACAGTAGGTTGCCATTGCTATATGTGGTAGAATGTGGTTGCCAGCCAAGGATATAGAACCTAATCCATCCTATTATTTAACCCATAACTGGAGGAAAGAGACGGATTAATACTTTTCCCAAGGGTATTTGTGCGCAAGTGAATACAAGGAATTCAACTGGAATTCGAACTCGGCTCCCCGAGTCGTTATTCCGAGTGGATATTCACTGCGCCACAACGCACATCTTTTTGATTTTGATACATACACCATATAAAGTCATGTTAAAGAAGACTTGATTCAAGGGCAATAACTCGTACAAAATTTAATTGAAATGCAGGGGAAGTAACAAAGATCAAATCTAAACGAGTTTCAGAATTATTCAACTCAGAATTTGACCAAATATTTTTTTTTTTTGTAAAGTCTATGAAAATTTTTTTTTTTTATTTGATAAGGAAAGTTCAGAAGAAAAATACAATACAATTTTTAGAATACTCATGTATATTTTAAATTTATCTTTAGGTAAACGCTATACATAGTCATTAGTAAGAAACTAAAAATACAAGAGGTGATATTGCATATTTGAAATCTGCTTCACAAGTCATTAATTTTTTTTTTCTTCTAAGTTTTCATATTTTTCTTTTTTTATTGATGATCTGTTTTCTAAATATAACTTCTATGTATTTTTTTTAAAAAAGTTAACTTATAAACATTAAATACAATATTATAAAATAGAGAAAATTGTTTTTTAACCTTTTATTCTGATTTGTTTAATACCTTTTTATTATGACATTACATATAATCAATTTAAAAGCATTTAAAAAAAGAAAGAAAACTCTCCAAAAGAAAACAAACACTTTATATTGAATGGTGTGATGTTTTCCTCTATTTTGTTTGTATAATATGCTCACTGCTACACCTATAGTAGCTAACTATTTTTTCATTAGTAAAATTTAGACAAATTAGATATTCATTAAATTATTACTATTTTCTATGTCCAAAATTCATTTATAACTCATTTGAAGATTGTTTTTTTTTTTTTTTTTCAACAAAACACACATAGAATTTTATTTTAGTATTTTCATTTACATTTTTCAATAGGTTTTCTATTATTTCATCATCTTCGATGCCTGCAGATGGTAAATTTAAAAACTTTAAAGTAACTGTCACAAATGAAAAAATAGTTTATTCCATGATTGTTTAGCTGTTTTTTGAGCTCTACATTTTTTTCTAATAAACATAAGTACTGTTATTGTTAAACTTGATCAAAGTAGTGGATACATTTAAATTAATTGGCTGATGATAAATTTAATTATTTAACAAATATAGGTAATAATGAATGAAGTTACTCTTCCACCAGTTCATAGTATGATAAGATAGTTATAATTACATTTTAATCTATTTTGTTTGATCTCATGAGCTGTTTGATTGATTTCCCAGAACATCTATAGATATGCTAAAGGTTATCAACAAGGAGAAAAATAGCTTTGTGAAATTCATGTTTGCCAAAATTATCTCATATTAAGGAAGAAGTATTCCTTCAATGAACTATAATTTCTTAGGCACTAAAAGTTTAGTGGGGATCCAATAATTAGTTGACCTTCTTGAGACTTTTAAAGACCTGTTTTCTAGCTAAGAACTTTTCTTTTAAAAACTGCAATGTTATACAATTTACAAAATGTAAACAACATTTCAAACAAATGTTTCTGATTCTGTATATTAAACAGTTACATCAGTAATATAAAAATAACAAGAATTTCAAAGACATATATTGACAAGATATTATAAAAGATTTCAAAAATAAAATGGTGGGAAGTTTGAGTTGCTTCTCTTGCTACAGGCAAATATTGGTGATCTTTATGATCAGTTGAAAACCATCACCAATACAGTTACAGAAGTTACAAACAAGTGGGTGGTATATTGAAAAAAACTTATTGTCCGATGTGAAAAGAAAAATAGCAAGATTTGAAAACTTGCAAAATCAGAAATTGACAGTACTTAAAGAAAAATACAAATACAAGTTAAATAGAAAAAGGTATCAAAAGTTGAAAAAGGAACAGATTGGAAAGAAAATCTCTGAACTAGAAATAGTTTATGAAGCAAATAAGTCATCTTTTTAGAATGGTACGAGAACTTGAGGGGAAAACCTAAAGTCTCTGAATGTAATAAAAGACATAGTTTGCTTCTTGCCAACTATTTCATATGAAGTCCTAGAGTGCTGGAAAACACATTTTTGATGAATACCTTAACACTAAAGTTTCATATGAAAACTATGCTACTGATAACATACCAATTACTTATGGTGAACAAAAAGAAATGGAAGATATATGCAAAGAAGTAACTAAGATGATGAAAAACACTTGGAATAGATGTAATAACAACTATATTGATTAAAGTGGGAGAACTATCAGTGATAAATATACTAGACAAGATACTTTTAATAAAACCAAAATATCACCAAAAGATTGTTTAAAATAGTAGTCATGCCTATTTGTAAGGTGACAAAACAAATTCTATGACATAACATTTGCTATCCATTCCTGGGAATTACTATTTATGTAGTAAAATTCAACTCTATGAAAGATCAAATAGAAAGAGCTATGAAAGAAACCAATATGGTCTTCAACTCCAGTAGAGGAGCAACAGATGCAATTTCTATTGTTAGACAATGGGAAAGACAAAAGAAAAAATACTTCTATACTTCCATTTTATTGACTTTAAGGCAGACTTTGATAAAATTTCAAGAAAAGCTTTGTAAAGAATGAAATCTATTAGTGTAAATCCTAATATTGTTGACATTATCAAGTTCAGGTATTAGACTGTACAGTTTTAATTGATCAAAATATCAATGGATGCTTTAAAGTGGGAGTAAGACAGGGTTGTTTGCTATATCCTACTCTTTAACATTTTTCTAGAATTTGTGATAGATGAATTATGTTTTTTTTTTCTGATCAATGTACTTGGAGAGCTTTTAGCAATGGATATTTGATATGCTGATGATACAACATTGATATCCATATTTAGGAAGCTCTAGATTAAATAATTATAGATGAAGATGCTGTTGAAAAAGTATACATGTTTATATTTTTAGGATCAGTAATTCCTGGAATATCATCAATGTTTGATACACTAAAAAGATATGGAACAGAAAAAATATATCTAAATGTAAAAAAAAAGTAAAATTATTCTATGTATTAATTATTCTTATTTTTACCTAAGCTGGAGAAATGTGGTACCTAAAAAGATTTCAGAAAACTTGCCTTTGAAATAATTGCCTTAATGCTATGTTTGGTGTAACATGCAATTATTGAATCAAAATAGACAGTATTAGAAAAGAACTAGTAATAAGTAAAATCAGTAACTTAGTGTGGAAGAAATAGTTACACTGGTTCAGTCATGAGCTTCAAGCATTTAAAAAAGTTCTTTTCATGCCAAGACCAAGGGGTAAATTTAACATATATGGGAAAGACCAAATTAAAAACCACACTACTTTCAATTTGTGCACAGCAAAAATAACAAGACATTGATGGAAAGATTGTATGAACAATTGTGCAATGGATTATACAGCTAAAGTATGCTGATACACAAAAATACTTGTTATATCTTGAATTTCTTGCAAGTTTGTTAAAATTAACTTATCTTTTTTTTTAAATATCATTTTCTGTTCATACTAAATTGAATGTCATCTGATATAACGTAAAAAATATATAACCACCCATTTCAAAATAGGTGTATTTTTCTAATGAAAAATGTTGAGTTTATATTGTAAATTCTCAACTGTATTTGTTGTATCTTTGAGAATGGTACAATAATAAATTGTGTACCCAAGTTTTAAATGACCTAATAAGGACATCATAGAGCAAACTGGATTATCCTCAATGAGTGTCACTGAGAGATTAGTCTACTGCAATATATACTATCATATACACCCCTCATTAATCAGTAGCTATGACTCTCATATAGCAGATGCACTTATACATTTTACTGTACCAGAAGGGTAGCAGGATATACCACTACAACACTATTATAAAAAGGTTCTTAGATTAATAAAATCAAAGAATTCTTAAGCATTATTTTACTTGAAAACTAGCACAAATTAGTGTTCGTTAAAATCATTCTCTAACAAATGGAGCACAGGACAAAATTCATAGCTTCATGCTAAATTGGTGAGGCATTTTTAATTCTCTTAACTAAACCTTATGCTAGATTATGAATAACTTTTTTTTCCCCCTAAAAACTTTTAATATATTTCAAAAGATGAATTCTAATTGAATATCACTATCTTTTATGAAATTTTAATCTAAAATATTTTTCTTTTCAAACTAAAATTTTTATAACTGAATTTTCTTCATCTGTTTGTAAATAGATGTTCACAAAAAAAAATGAATGACATGAAGTAATGGGATTTAATATTTAAGTGATAACTTTGATTTTTTTAACTTGTACATATCATAGTGAAATCGGTTTTAATTTGAATGTTATGTTTCTATTTTAGAGCCAAATTAAGATCCTTGATTATTTCTTCCAATTTGGCTACATTGACATGAGTAGTGTCATTTTTTTTTTTTTTTCTCAACCAAGTTGCATCTTCCACCTCAACAGTTCCTCCCTTTAGAATGGTGCCCAATTCTATGTTAGTTACATAACATGTGACCCCCCCACCCCCACCCCACACATACACACACCAAAAAAAATTCTTTGACATGTACCACCTTTCTTTCACCTCTTCTTACAATATCTTTTGTCATGCTGACTATTCCTTCATCTAGAATTGTTGACATTATTTTCAACCTGGAGTTAAGTTCATGTTCCACTCTGGTCAGACACTACTGTTTACTGTCAGAATTTACTACCACCATTTTTTTAGTTACACTGAACTGTAAATATGATTTAAGGTTGATTCTCAGAGCTGCCCACTCCTGGTCATCTGGCCCCATGTTTGCAAAGTATCCCTGTACAGGCCTGTGACATATCATTCTCTAAATTCCAGTACTTGTCTGACCTTATTTGTTATCTGAACAACTGACAGCAATCAAAGGTAATACTCTTTCTCTCCATGGTGCAAGTATGCCACCTTCTATCCATCAAACTCAGTTCTTGCTCCCCACTTCAATTAACTCTTATAGCAACTCACCTCATTCCATTTATTTTGCACTAGCAGTATAGCCCGGCGTTGCTCGGGTGTAATGAAAGCTTTAAAACTAATCCATGGTCCTGGAGCTCAGACTCTTTGGACATTGGCATGAAAGACTAAAAAGCAATAGTTGTTTCCAGTTAAAGTGAAACCGTAGACTGAAAGAAAAAAGAATGGATGTAAGTCAAATTTTGATTTCCTGGTATCGATATCAAATAAGTTTTTTTTTGTCATAAACTGAATTTTGAAGGATAAATAAGTCCTCTGAGTAAATGATATCCTGGCTGAGACTAAGAACTACAATTATACCTACTTAGAGCCAAACCCGAAGCAAAAACTAAATTGGCTGAAAAAAATACATACAGGCACACACACACACACACACACACACACATCTTGCTTTTTATATATATATATTATTGATTTTCTGCACTATTGTAAGAACTGCAACCTTGAAACTTCTGAATATTGTTTCTTATGTCTTTGTTTATCAGTGTATCAAATTTGATTAAAATCAGACCACTCCTTCTATAGCCTGATTTTTTTTATTATCGATTTTCGATATTTATTGGGGGTACCTCAACACAAAACCTAGCTAAGAACAATTGTAGACGCTTATAGTACAGCTGTGTAAATTTTCAAGAAAATCTGTTCAGCTGTTTTGAAGTCTATAAGTAACGGACATACACACACACACACACAAAGTTCCATTTATAAATAAGTTTAGATATGAAAATCTCTTTTGTTAAATTACCAGTTTTTTGTTTCAATATACCTAGGGTTACTTTTTTTTTTTTTACTGCACATAGAACTACTCTCAATTCTTTTTTCTCTTGTCAATCAGGATATCCTCTTTAGTATCTTGAGAGGATATACTATTATGAGGGTGAAGTAGTTATTACACAAGTAACTTTTCTTTGTGGATTTTCTTTTCAATATTTTACTATATGAACCACCTTTTGACACTTTTAAGTGGTAGTTTCTGACCATGGCTCTTTTCAGTCTTTAACCATGTGCTGTCCCCTGACACCTGAATCACAGCCCACTAAATGTCTATTTGGCTTCTCTCTGCTAAATTTGTCACTTTCCATCACTCCACCTAGTAGCAACCACAATCTCAGTCTTATGTCTTACAAACATTGTGAACCCTAGCTTTGATTTTTTTTTTTTTTTTTTTTTTTTTTTTTTTATGTCCAGAGTTTTTATGCCAGGAAATTGTTGAAAGGTTGTTGAGATATGATCCAAGAAACACAGTTATAAATGCTAACTTCACCAATCTTTCCAACCCTTCTACTATGAATTGTACTAACCTTGCCATCCTTGTAATTTAGTTTGTGTAAACATCTGTTTGTTCACCTACCCACTTTACCCTCCCCATCTTCCTATAAGCCACAAATGCTTCTATTGTAAATGCCTCTTTTAATTTGGTCTCAATTGTTTTTGTATTTAATTGAACTTCTTCACCCATCTGGTATTGTGCCAGTGTCCCCTTCAGAGGTATGAACGCTAGGGAGCTCAGGAATATTTTGAAGTTTCACCATCAGTTTAACATTTTTAAGTCACATAACCACATTGCTCTCACTATTGAATGGTGTCACTATCACTACTTTGTCTAACCTTTGCTGCCATCCCACATCCCTTTAGAGCTGAAATAGTTTGTTTAATGACTGAGAGAAATACAACTTTCCTTATCTGTTGTGTAAATATACACCACTGTAATCCCAGTGATGTAGAACAATCCAGAAAAAAATAACTGTGTGTGCGTGTACATTTTGAATCATCCATCTCAAATGGAAACGAAAGCCACCAGCAACAACAACAAGAATAGGCCAGTTTTTCTTACTTGGTCATTTTTCCCTTCCCTCAATCCCTAACTCTCTTTTGGTTTTCACTCACAGAAACCTGATATATAATTCACCTAGAACATCTTTTTAGTGTCTTCTAATGTGGGATCAGAAAATTCAATTTTTCATTAAAGATAACATTCTAAATATTGCATTGATAAAAAATATCACCTTTAATATTACCATAAAGCTTATTTTTACTTGCTTATCAATTTTATAACTTTGTATAGAGTTGATGATTAATGAATAATTCATGCTTTGTTTTTTGTTCTTATTTTCTTAAAACATGTCACAGATAGAATTGTTAGGATTGTTTTTAACAAAATAATAAAATGCTAGAAGAAATACATTTTAACAATTGACTAAAAGAGGAATTTGTTTTTCTATTTGAGTTCAGCTGCTTATAGCATAGAAATTGTAAGATGTTTTCCTTTCAAGAACAAAATTTATTATTCATATTCATTCTTTTAGTACTTTTTTTTAGAAAAAAGATGACAGCATTGAATCTTTCATACCGATTGACTTTGACTTGATTTAAGACTTGTCACCATTAGCTTTGTACTCATTTCTTGAGTGGGCAGATGCTGCCAGTGATTTTATGATATATATCACCTTTAACTTTATCAAATTGAATCAAAATATCAAAATCTTATTTTCCATAGAAGATTGAACATCTCTTATTGTCACATTTTTTCTTTCTCGGGATCTTACGGATATTGCAACATATCTGAATGTTTCTTCTTCTAGAATCTGAAAATTAATATTTTCAAACTTTGTAAATATATGACAATTTGGAAAACTTATTTTAACTTGTTTCACTGATCAAACACTGTCATCAGAAAAATGGATTTTATTTTGACCAAATCTACATTTCTGACTTGATTTTGCTGAGAGAAGTCATAACTCTAACCATGTCATAAAGGTGATCTCAAATCTCAGAAACCTGTTTATATCATCTATAAAAATAACTTAATTTGTATACAGTTTGAGACAGTAACAATATTTAAATTTAGAAAAACATAAGCCTATATTAGAATCATTTTTTTTTTTTTTTTTTTTTTTTTTTAAGCTTATACAGGTTTCAACAACATAATACATTTATTATGGTATAACCTTGGTTGATTAATTGTTTAAAATTCTTTTCAAGTACTAAGCAAATTTTTAATTTTATGAAATGTATTTTTGATGCCTTTTTATTAATCTTTTCCAGTTGCACATCCTGAGATAATGTTTTTTGATTTTACATTTTTATCTGCAATTCATCACATTTCTCATATTTTCTATAAATGACTTTAAAGATTAAAAATGTTGTTCATTTTAGAAACTTTCAAATGAATGAGAGGTCAAAATATTTTTTAAATGATATAAAAAGACAACTGCAGTTTGTCAGTATCATAATTTTGATTTTAAGAGTTTATTTAAAAAAATTTTTCCAATCTTGGGGAAAAAATTAGTTAAATATAAAAACTAAATTTTTATATGGCCTTGCAATTAGTCATTTTGATTAAAAGAAACAATTCTATAAAATCTAGTTATTTTTTTGTATTTTTATAAGTAATTAATTTTAAATCTTAATTCATTGTTAGCTTTATAGCAGTCAATGACATAGAAATCATGAGCAATTAGATTGTGAAATATATATATATATATATATATATATATATATATACACACCAACATTAAATTTCTACTCATAGTAAGTGGTAACTTTCTCTGGAATTTCTATAAAATTTAATAACTTATTGAAATATTTTCTTACGATAGATTTGTGTAAAAAAAAAAAAAATGTAATTTCTTTACAAAATAAGTGACAAATGATTAGCTATATTTATATCATCTGCTTCATAATTCTTTATTTATATATATATATATATATATATATATATATATATAATCTATATCAATAGTCTCCCCGATGCCATAAGATCACAAGTAGGCATGTACGCCGATGATACCACAGTTTACTCTCGCCTCAATCAAAAATCTGGTGTTGGTGACAAGGCGAACCTCGCTGCCAAGCTTGAGAAGGACCTCCAATCTGTTGTGGATTGGGGTAAGAAATGGCTTGTAAAATTCAATTCTTCCAAAACGAAGCTGCTGTCAATTAACCACCACAGACAACTGCACCTCCTTCCCATTAGCATGGAACAGGCTTGCCTCCCAGAGAGAATCACTATGCCTGTTTGGCCTGACACTCTCAGCGGACCTCAAGTGGAATGACTGTCGAATCCATTGCTAAATCCGCAGCTATGAAAGTCAGCTCTCTGTGCAGGGCCCGGAAATTCTTTCCGCCTGAACCTATCCTGCAATTATATAAATCCACCATCCGCCCGTGTATTGAGTACTGCTGCCACATCTGGTCGGGTGCCCCTTCTATTCTCCTTGGGGTTCTTGACAAAATACAGCGAAGAATCTGTAATGTGATTGATACCGACTTGGCTGACTGCCTGCAGTATCTCTCTCACCGGCATGACGTGGCTTCCCTATGCCTCTTTTATAAATACTTTCATGGCTTCTGCTCTGACGAACTTAAATCACTGGTGCCCCCTAGATGTGAATTTGCATGAGATACTAGATTGGCAACTAGGTCCCACCCTTTTACAGTGAAACCGATGAAATGTAACCACAATTTCTACTCCAACAGCTTCTTTCCTCGCACTTCCTGCCTGTGGAATTCCCTACCGCATGCTTGCTTCCCTGACGGCTACAACCTCCAGGAGGGTAAGGTCAATAGACACCTCCTAACACACTCACACCCACTCTCTCCAACTCTCCCTATGTACATCCTAAGTCGTCTACCACCCTCCTGACATTTCCCATACCCAATCGCTCTATGTAACCCCCTGTGCTATAGTGGCTGTGGAATACCTTGCTTGGGGTGACACGATTTTCAAAAAAAAAAAAAATCATATCACTCCAAGCAAGGCATTTTACTGCCACTGTTTTGCAGGGGGTTACATAGGAGGAAAGTTATGAGAAAGAATGACAGGTTATAGGGGGTGTCAGGAAGTGGGTAAGAGAAGGATGAGAATATTGATGAGAGTGGAGTGGATGGAGAAAGATCATGAGAGAGAGGATGCAGGTTAGTGAGATAGGAGATGACTAGTGACTTTACATTTAAATTCTTGGAGATTGTAGCTGTCGGAAGCAAGTACACAGAAGGGAATTCCACAGGTGGGAAGTGCGAGAAAAGAGGCTGCTGGAATAGAATTTGCGTTTTAATTTTAAAAATTGAATAACCTCAATGCAGTATGTAAATTTCATAAATAGAAGTTATTGCTTTTATTGAATAGATAAAATATAAGATAACTATTATCAAATGGTTCAACAAAGAAATGAAGTTTTGCTTTTTATTATTAGAGCCAGTTCAAAAAAGTTTCTAGAAACCTATTTCAAGATATATTTACGTATTCAAGATGTAGAATATGAACCTCAGGGTTATTTTTTTTTTTCTCCATCACTTTCAATACCTAATTATTAATTTTGTCAACCACTAGTTTAAAACCTTTCAAACCTGTTTAATTATTTTTCATATATAATCTACCTATGTAATCTTTGTATATAAGTGCTTAAATTCTTAAACCAGGAAACCCAAAGATTTATCTCTTGCAAATAGTTTTTTATTTTAGATATGAATACTTTTGTAGTTGTTTACTAATGTATTTCTGATGTTAAACTTCACTATTTATATGTTTTTGCATGAAACAAATGTTAAATATTTTAAAATCTATCCTCTAACAAAGCAATGTATTGAATTTGCCTTGTCATTTCAGTTTAGTGTTTAACAATTTGGAATCAATGCACAATTTGCAAACACCCTTACTGATAGTAAATTATAAAAGCAAACTCTCTTCTGGACATGAAGTAAATGTAAGATTTAATGGCAGCAGGCAAAATCTACTTGCAGGCTTTATCTTAAGTGTCTTGATTAAGAAAGCAACATTTTTTAAAAGTATTAATATTTCTTAATATTTGTCATAGTATTATGAGTAACTTCTATAAATTTTACATTTGTTGGACAAAAAAAGTTTGAAAAATGCTTGCAACTGTGATTTACCAATATAAACAAGACAAGTCTGTATGTGCTTGAAAACTGCAGGCATTCAATTTGTTAAAATAAGATTTCCAAAACTCTTTGTACCTAAGAATCATTTTAATAATCTGTGACCATTTTTGATCATGCTTCTTGGAAGTATTTTAAATTTGGCTTTATCATTCAAGTTTTGTAAATGACCTCTGAAAAACTTTGTGTGACAAAATAGCTGCTTTAAACTACTTGATTTATAATGTACATGTATTTCATCTGGTCAATATGTTGATTTTTTTTTGTTGTTGTTCTTGTAAGGATTTAAAAATAAATCTCAATTTTTAAAATTGAGATGAATGTATTTTTTAAAAATTAAAACTTTAATTACTTCCAATTCTTTTGGAATTAGGTTATTTATATCTTAAATTTAAACATTCATCTAAGACTGACAAATATGCTTTTATGATTTCAGTAACTAATTTTTATAATGGTGCAAATTATTTTTATGAAAGAAAAAAAATGTACTTTTAGAAGAGCTTTGTTATAATAGTTCAGAATGAAGAGATTTCTTATCTCTGAAAAGTAAAACCAATTTTATTTGGATTAGAGCAGTTCAATGAAGATTTTAAAAAAATGAATACTTGCAAAAGTGCCTTTTGTGATTGGTAAATCCTGATTGTTAAAATAGTTAATAGTGTAATTGTCTTTTGAATAAGGAAATTATTATTAATCATCTTGTATGTGTATAATCAATTTAAGTTTATTTGTGCTACATAATGTTAAGGTGTAAGAATTTTATAGCTCTCAAATTTTCATTTTAGATTACATATTTTTTACTTTGAATTTTCCAAAAGAAAACTTTATTTTAAGTGAAGTCAGCTTAAATAAATTTAAAATTTATGTATGGTTTTAAATTGTGACTTGAGTAAAGAGTGCAATACACTGATGTCCTTTTGTTTGGTTAGGTTGTTTCATGAGGCTTTGTTAGAAATGATGTCATGGTTTTGGGTGACAGTGTGGATTCCATATACCTAATTCACTCTTGAATATTTGAGACAGTGTTTCTATTGATTTAATATACACTGAAGCAGCATTTGACATTGACTGGAGCAGGAAAACTGAAGAGTTGTGGCAACATGTATTGCATCATCATAAAAATATGTATATATGGTAGGATGGGTTGTTGATGATCAGATCACTTGAAGGGAAAAATAAAGGGACAATCCATGGAGGTAAGAAATTTTGACACCATTGCCAATTACCTTAGACAGCAAATTGGTGAGACACTTGATATTACCTGAACTGAATTGGTAAAAAGAATTAAGTCTTTATTTGAGGTGCTTTTAAAGATGGAAACTTTTTGCAAGTGGGTGTAATTTGGTCAATGATCTGCTGGTTAAAAAAGAACATTTTATTGTGTGCACTAATGCTCCAATTCATTCACAAGCTGAGACTGCATTTAAAGCAGTAATGACTTTGCAATTTGGTTCTGACAGATCTTTCACAGCAAGGATATTATACCTTGATTCTTATTCTCCATCTGGTTAAATCATTGTGGACTTTGAAATCCAAAGCCAAGGTAGAATTGTTGGTACATCAAGAAGAAATCCTGTATAGACTGGATACCAATAAAACCATTACCAGGTACTGACTTGGCTTTTTAGAGAACATAGTGACAATATGATTTAATTTCAAACAGCGTTTTAATGTGCAGCTGAGCAAAGCACTTGTAAAAGTTAACTATTATGATGTTTAATGAGAATGAAATGTTTTGTTCATTAGAGATTTTTTTAAAACTCTATTATATAATGGAGTGCTGAAAAGTTCTTGGCTCGACTCACTTCTCAAACTCAGTATTTCAATGACCAAACATCAGAGGGCTGATTTTGGAAAGTAGGTTAGAAACTTTTCAGCACCCTCCTCGTAATATCATCAAAATATTTTTGTCCTTTAATGATATTAACTAGTTTAAAATAAATTAATTAGCAAAGAGGCTCATCCCTTGTTCTCTGTTTAGGATGTGGTTTCCAGCTTTCTCTCTCCCAACCTTTTCACTCTTTCCTTTTTTTTTTTTTTTTTTTTTTAATTGGAGTAGATAGACTAAACTATCACCTAGTTCACACTCCACCCTCGTCTATTGAACAGGTGTAGAGACTCATCCCTTGTTCCCTGTTTAGGATGTGGTTTCCGGCTTTCTCTTTCCCAATCTTTTCACTCTTACGTAGCCCCCTGCACATCAGTGGCATTACCGCCTTGCTCGGGGTGATAAGATTAAAATAAAAAAAAGTTTAAAGCAAAGCTATACAGAGGCTGTTCAAAAATATATGGTAGAAGCAAAGGCATAGAAAAGAGGCTAATTTTATCAGCTGCAATCTACTCATTCTGCTTAATCAAAAAAAAAAAAAACAAAACAAAGAAAAACTTAATTGTATTACATGTTAGCCTGATATACTGACCTGAGAATTGAGTAAAATTTTGCTAGTTTATTTTCAAGATTTTGTGGAAACAGTTTTTAAATTAGTTGACCAAATCTAAACCTCCATCTTTCAATGGTGTCAACAGATAAATTTTGATTTGATTTGTTTTCTTCAGTTTATCAACCCTTTCCAGGTTAGTTCAAGCCAGAAAATATTTTTAGATTGTAAGAATTTATAACAATGGTTTAATAATACATGTTTTACTAATTAACCCATAGCTAGTGGGAAGAGGTGGATTCATACCTTTCATAATGGTATGAGCACATAAGTGAATATAAAAAAGAAATAGGAATTGGAACTCTGCTCTCTGATTAATGATTCCAATCTGTTATTCAATCTGTATATCCAAGCTTATCACCTGATATTTGTGACAAGTCACCCATCCAGGTACTGACCATGCTCACTGTTGCTTAACTTTGCAAATTGTATAGGAACCAATGTTTCAATATAATATGGCTGTAAGCCCAGATAAATTTTGATGTTTGACAGTTTAATGTCTTAGCAATTTACAAATTAGAATATTATGAAAATTGTCTTCCCTTTATTAAGGAGTGCATGAATATTGATTTTTTTCTTATTTTTTGAATTGAATTTTTATTGTAAATTTTATACTTGGTCAGCAAGTCACTAATTTGTATTTGCTAAAACCTATTACTTGCATTAAAATATGGAAGAGCATCAGGGAGAAAAATATTTCTACCAAGAATAGATTGGAATGGTGAATTATTGCCAAGATAAATATATTGCTCTATTTTTGTCTTACACCCAAAACATTACATTGAATAATTTATTGCATTTAAAACAAAAATCAAATTGATCAGTAGATTTTCCTGGCCAACTGTTGCAAAACCTCTTTCTTTCTCACTGCTTCTGTCATAGTTTTATTATAGAGAATTCACAACTATCATCTTATTACTGCCTTTTTACAGTCTTTACTTTTCATACTGTGACTGTAATAAATCCAAAGCTTTAATATCTGCAATATATATCCACTAAAGTTTCAATGCCTTGCTCCTATTTTAAGAGGCTATTCTTTTGTGTATAGAATAATTAGCACATATTGGATATATTCAAATTTTTGTTATCTAACATTTATTAGAGATTTATAATCAGCAAAACCCCCTTTTGCTTATATTCTCTGAATAAAATAATTCATTATTAAATTGCCCTGTCAGGTCAGCAATGTTGAGAATATACCAACTGCATCCCCTGCAGAAGTCTAAACCCCTTTTCAAAAGGAGCCATTTATCAAATAAATGCTTATAGATTTGTATATAAATGGCAATAATTATATAGCACTGTTGTTAGAGGCTAGAATACTAACAGCATCACCTACAAAAGAGTAAGACCCCCTCCAAAGAATAGCAACCTACTATACACAAATATAAATGGCCAATATTTAATTCCTCCTGAACTAAGTAAATGTATATAGACTTAAATATAAGCAATTAATATTTCCATATCTCTAAATCAGGTTAATGCATATAGGCTCAAATATAATTATAAAACAAAACTTGATTTCAGTATTAAATAACCCAAAAAGTTTATGTAAAATCAAAACAAATGCTTAAGTTATCTCACAACCAAGAAACCCTTTAAAAAGAAAAAAAAATTGTTTTGGTTTTGACTCAGATTTTGGGATGTAAGTTTGGTTAAGAACTTTCAGTACCTTCTTTGTGTGTGCGTGTGCACGCTTATACAGGTATACTTCACTTTACATTAGTGATTTGTTCCAGGAGAGGCGACTTAAGTCATTTTTCAAATTAAGTTGAATTTACTTGTCTATAGGCTAAACTACAAATAACCATTCCCAGTTCTGTATTTTATTTATAAATGTATTTGATTTGACATGTGCCAAAATCTTATCCTTATTGTGAGCAATCATTGATGCAGTTGTTTGACTCATTCCAAAAGATTGAGGAATTGATACAATCTTTTCACCTTTTTCATGGTGTTTTATCATTGTAAAGTTATCATCCAGCATTATAGCATGATGCTTAGCACTTGTACTAGGAATTTTCTTAGGTGCCATTGTTTCAAAATATGAATGAAAATGAGAGTAGGCAATATGCAGATGTATACTGTGTGTATGCCTAATCTAAAGTGGATTTCAATTTTATGAGAATCACTAATGGCACTGACAATGATGCTAAAAGGTAGATATTGGAACTACTGTGGAAAACACTAAATCATCTTATTTAGCAATCTTAAAGACCATTAAATAATAGGACAACACAGTCACAAATGTTTTTATATTTCATTCTCTAGGATTTATGATGATTATATTAACATTTACTGTGAATGTATGTATTTTAATATGATTTTATATACTTTTATTCTTATTGTACAGTAACATTGTTTTTATGCATTTTTTTTTAACAATTTTCTAGTGATATTTTGACTTAATATTTGTGGTGGACAGATATAAAGTCAAATAAAATTAAGCTTCATTTTTATTTTTTCGTATATTTTTCTGACAAATGACATATAATCAAGAATGACTTGAAACAGTCTAATCCAAGGTGTGTGTGTGTGTATTCATGCATTGAATTTGTTTGCAATAATATGAAAACTTGGCATTATGGTCCAAATACCTTTCAGGATTTTTCAAAAATAAACTTTTCTTGAGTTAGCTCTGAAAGTTCTATTTAGAAGTTTGGTCAGTTACTTAGAAATATTTATCAGAAGATTTTTTTTTCTGTAAAATTGACATGTATATTAAATAAGTATTGTTATTCTTGTAATATTATCTACCAAATAAGGAATAATGATTTGCAGATTTTCTTGATATTACCCAATTCATGCTTCAAAGAATATTTATTCTCCTGTTTTATAGTCTTGTGCTAGCTGTTCTATTTGTAGACATCATATATTGAAGTTCACTATATAAGCAATAAATCTGTCTAGTTTTAATATAAATACCATTAAGAAACTAGTGTTATTAATAATCTTGTTCCATCAATATCCTCTGATGGAAAGTTTATGTAGGCATTCTTTATCAGTGTACGCTGGCATTAGTCTTGTGATTCATTGATTCAATTTTCTTTGTAATTATAGAAAAAAATCTTTTTTTTTTTTTTTTTTTTCAAATTATGACTGAACAGACTGTTAGTAGCTCCCCTTTAACAGTGAAAAATCTAAAATCATTCGTCTAGAGTGTAAAAAAAAAAAGGGAAAAAAATCTTGGAAGCAAATCCAGCATGAGTTTTCAAGAGCATGCATGTAGTTAATGAACTTGAGTTTAGAGTGCATATAGAAATTCAGATTAACAAAACCATCAGAATACTGAGACATACCAGTTTTTGTGTGCTGTAAAGTCCCCATAACAAAGTTATACAGGAGCTACAAAACAGGCAATAATGACAGTGGAATGATTCTCTAGTATTGGTGAGCTGTAAGACTTAGTTCAGTTATGCAAAACTACTGGAGATATATAGCCTCACATAACTTTGAATACCAAGCTGAAAAAAATTGAAACATGTTTATTTTACATCTTTTTTATTGTCTTTATTCATATGAGTGAATATTCTTTTTTTTTTTTTTTTTTAAATACCAGTCATGTACAGTAACCATGTAATAGTAATTTGTAACATAAAAGAAAACAAAAGTTTTCATTTGTTTCTGGCAAACCTCTAGTAATGAAATACTCTGAAAAATAGAAAAGTAATTTTAAATAAAGAATTTTTTAAAATTAATTTTTCAATTAATATTTTCTTTTTGTCTGGACATTAATAATGTTAATTGTGGATACAAAAGATATTTTCAGCTAACAAAAATCAGTACAGTGACTCTTTCTTTCCATGAGGAGCAAAAGAAATTACCACCTCCCCCTGGGTCCACTCATTCTGCAAACCAAATTTGAAGACTGTTCTCAAAACTGTTTGTCTGTGTAGAGTGAATGAATAAACAAGCCTTATATGTATATTCTTAATTTTCATTTTAATTTTATTTTATTTATTCTTTTTAAATAAGTATGTGTTTTTTTTTTTTTCTCTATTCAAGTTGGCTTTCCAAGAGAAATTGAAGATTTGATTTGATAAATGTGGATATTTTTTTTCCTCTCTTTCCAACCATTTTATATTTTTACTTAAATGTGGACAAGACTTCTTGTGAACTTTTTGTAATTCATCATGTCTTGGAGTGTTCAAAATAATATTTAGGAATATTTTCATTAAAGATGGAAAATTTCCAAGAGTACTAAAAAGTTTTTTGGCCCAACTCCCTTAACTCACATTAAGTATACAAAAAACTGTATATTATTTTGTCACTGTAGCTAGAAAATGTCCTTTTATATTGTAATGTGCGGTGACTGTTTGAAATGATTTTTTTATTTCAGGAAAATGTGATTATATTATTATAAACTAAATAATTCATGTAGTAGCATCACTTTTCTTATGGGCAGAAGAATTCAAGGCCCAAAATTAACCTAAAATGCAGTTGCTTTATGAAGTAAATCATCTTTATTGATGATAGTTATTAAAATTTAAGGTAAAAAAAAGTTTGAATTTCATTCTTCTATATGCTGTGTCACTTTAGGATGTTGGCACTCATGGTTCTTTATAATTTCCTGTCTTTTGTAGCTCTTAGTAAACTTTGTCTTTTTGTTATCTCTGTTAGAAAATTCATTTGCACAAGCATATTAGGTAGGTTATTTGCTGTTTACACTGTCCTTCTTGCCTTCAAATTTTATTGAAAAACAACACATTTTCTTGTGGAGTTATATCTCCAGCTTTCCTCCATTATTCAGTGCTAAATTTCAGACATGTACAATCTTTATCTCTGTGGTTAACTTATTGAAATACTACCAAATTCTAATGAACAGACTGGAAATAGAACAAGAACAGCATGGTTTTGGAAGAAGGAATGCAATATTTATGCTTAGTTTTATCAGAAAGAGCAATAGAAATGCAGAAAGATGTGTTCCTGTATTTCATCGCAATGAACAAAGAATACCACAAAGACCTGATAGATGCTTGGCAACCTTAACATATTCAGGAAAGACCTTAGAGTATCAAGAAAACTTTACTGGCAGCAAACTGCCTGCATACAAACAGTAAAAGAATTTAGCAGACACACAAAGATAGAAAGAGGGTGTAAGATGTCTTCTCACCAGATCTATTTAACCTATATAACAAGACTATTTTGAGAGCTCTAGAAGTCCTGCCAGGATTTGTCATTGGCAGCTGCAATCTGAACAATATAAGATAACAGATACAGGAAGGAAGCTACAAGACCTCCTACAGGAAGTAAAAGAAAGCAGAAAGAAAATACTGCATATCAACTACAAGAAAACTGAATGCATGGTAATCAGTAAAAAGAGGAGCTGAAAATGCCAACTACAAGTTGATGATAACAAAATCAAACAGGTGCAGAAATCTAAAATAGGACTGAAAGTGCGATATGAAGATCTGAAGGTGCATTGGATGGCCAAGGATGCATTCCAAAAGGTGATTAGAGCATTAAGAGACAAGAAAATTTCACTGGAAATGAAGAGAGTACTGGATTGTTATGTGATGTCTGTCCTTCAATATGGCAGTGAATGCTGGACAAGCTCCTCAAAGATGAAGGAAAGACTTGAAGCAATCGAAATGTGGTTCTACAGAAAAAAAATGGAAACATACTGATACAGGAAAAGACAGCTGAAGTTTCTGGGACATGTCATGAGGAAGGAGGGCTTGGAGATCTTAATGCTCACAGGACAATAGCTGGGGGAAGAGACAAGAGAATGCAATATAAAACATACTTGATGGGATTGAGTGGAATAACAGGAGTAGGGGTATTAGAAGTGACAAGGTATAGGGAGATGTGAAGAGCCATGATTGCCCATGTTCTGAAGAGATATGGCACATAGAAAAAAAGAAGACATGCTTGGTAAATATACACAGTCCAGTATTCTACATGCTGTTATAAAATAGTTTTTACAGGTTACATTAAACTTAACATTCACTTCAGTATATCAGGACAATCTGATTTGAATTCAGTCATGCTTCAATTAATTTTTAAATGAATGACAAGGATTGAAATTGAATATTATTCTATCTCATTTAAAGTAACAATATTATTTCAGTCATTGAATCATATTTAAAAGATTTTTTTATCTTGGAAAATTTTCAAAGCAACATTTATGAATTAAAACTAACTGTTGGAAAACTTATCCTCTTGTCTTATTCCTACAGAATTTAATATTCTTCAAGCTGTTTTTATATTTATCCTTAAATATTTATCTCTTTACTTAAAGATTTTTTGTAAAGATCTCATAGTTTTGATTTTAAGTTCATGTAAGGAATTTGAATGTTGAAGCATATCTAGTAATAGGTCTATTTTGTAGTACTGTTCAAATCCAGTTAAGTTTTTGAATTATATTTCAGAGTAGTTAAACCTTTTCCACTTGCCAATTTTTTTTTCTAACATTTGGCATTGTACTAGATCATGCTAAGCTTAATAAATGTAAAAAGTAATCATATATTAATATTTTCCTTAGGTTAATATTATACATATTCTTACTATGAAATTGGGTAATTTTCTCTTTTTTATCATCTTTACTAATGCTCTGATTTTGTTATTGAAATTAGTTTAATTAATAAAAGAATGTGAAATGCACAAATTCTAATATTTATTCTGTAATAAACAAGTTTTAAATTCTAAAAAATAATCACTACAGCAAAAGAATTGGTCTCCTTTCTAAAACATTTGATGCATAGACATTTAGTATTATAAATTTGATGATTTATTTTCTTCCTAATCATTTTTTATTGAATAGTATAATATTAAATATGCCTCATGAAGCTTGTCAATCACAAGCTTCATCAAATCAACTATTGAACATTTTTGTCTAAAAAAAAAAAAAATCTTGTCATTTGCTTGCTTTCTTATTAAAGGGAAATTATTACAGGCATCAATGTCTTGTTACATTGAATATACATGAACAGTTGAGTTTGTTTGTTTGTTTTTTTTAAGAATGAGGCTATTTTATCTACTTGTGTTTTACATAATAAATTGAAAAATTACAGTTTACATAATTTTCTCATGAATTCTAATACAAATTTATTGCTTTGTTATACCAGAATGAAAAACAAATTAAAACATAGTGGGTTAGGAAATAGAGAAAGATTGTTAAAAAGTAAGATATTAGACACATGCCCAAATAAGGAATGTTGGCTGCTATTCAAAATTAACATTGACAAAATTGGAAGGTTAAAAAAATTGAACAAAGGACTTTTTTTAAAAAAGGTAACATCAGTTGATAAATAATTTTATATTAATTTATATAGTGAAGATTTTGCTGCCTTTTTCAAGCCCAGTTTGACCTTTGATGCCTCAGGGTATTAGATTAATTTATGCTTCATTTGGCTTTCCTAGCTACTCTGGCAAATCTAACCTGAGTTCTCTTTGGGGTTAAAGTAATATATACTATTCTGATATATATTGTAGAGAAGCCAAGCCTTCCCACTCACACTTCTTGTTAAAGATAGTTTTAACAGAGAAAATTAAGTAGACAAAAGAGGAAGAGAAAAAGTCAAAGAAAAATAGAAAAAAAGCATATAATGAAGAAAAGAAAAGCAAGTTGTATGAATTATTATTTCTCCCCTCCTTAGCTTTCACTGTGTTAGTGAAAGAAATTGACCTCAAGTTGATTAAGCCCAACATATATTTTTAACAAGAAAATATTTTTAATTATCAACAAAGTTCATAGACATCATTGTTTATGTGTTAGTCAAAAAAACATAAGGAAATATTAAAGATTTTTGTCTTCCTCTCATTGCTACTCTAAATCAAATGCTTTCATGACAGAAAATCTTTAACTTAAAGATATTTTCCTTTTTCTGGTTTGCATGTAATCTATCTTTTTAAAGCTTTTACTGCATACTACAGCATATAACACTTTAAGATTGTTCAGTAATCATCCTTATGAAGGATAAAATGTCTGAAATTGAGATGCCATCAGTGGTTAAAAATGGTAAAAAGTATAAAACCCTTTTGATTCTATTTATTTTCTCCATGCCACATTTATCAGGATTATGTTCATTTGAGATGAGGATGAAGAATAAGTTACCAAAAAATAAGTTCATTCCACAAGAAAAGTAAAAATGGTAGCAAATAAACTTAAATCTTACCAGCAACACTGTAAAATAAAATATTCTATTTTCTGCATTGCGCACATTTTTGCATAATTAACATTGAGATTTTCTCAATTCCTTTGTTAAATGAAGAATCCTATATTGTATTTCTGTTGAACAACAAAATCAACACTGTATTGAAACTGGTTTGACTTATGCATATGATAAATTGTTTTGTTTTATCACTCTTCATTAGTATCCTGTCTTATTTGGACTGCCTTCCAGAGAGGGTAATATCCAGCTTTCTCTATTTAGCTATGACTTGACAAACCAGATCTCCCAATTCTTCTTTGGCTTCTATGCTCAACTCTAAAAGGATGACTGGTATTGTATTATTTCTAACTTCTATATGGAATGTTGCAAATTCTAAATTCAATTTTTCACCAAACTCCTCTAGTTAGGAGGAGCCAACTCTAATGAGGTTGTAAAAAGTGGTGGTACTACTGAAAAACCACTTGGGTCATATGTCCACACATCTATATATTCTACTTGTAGCTGTGCAGTTGGGGTTTCTGTAGTTTTTTTTTTTGTTTCCATAACTTACAAAAACAAAGAATTATACTGGACAGTGCTCTATCAATTCTTCGTTTAATGTCACAGGATCACTGCATGGTTCAAAATAAGATTCAGATATAGCAATGTGCATGCTTATATATATATATATATATATATATATATATATACACGCACACACACACACACATATATATATATATATATATATATATATATAGTAGTGCTATTTTCTTACTATGACATCAAAAAACAAAGAAGTTTATTTCTGTCTTTTATTTTAGATAGTGAACTGTGCACATGTCTAATAAAAATTAGTTAAGCCTATTCACTTTTGAGGACCAGGGTATAAGCATGTTATCCATATGTCTAAGTGATGTCACAAATTTCAACAGATGAACTTAAGGCAAGATCTTTAAAAAATACATATAAATTAAAATTACATAGGAAACATAACTAAGCTTTTTTTTTTCTGTTGATGTATATTCAGCCAAAACTATTCCTGTTATAATTGTCTGTTTAAAATATATTGGAAAAATGTTACCAAAGTTTATTTAATTGGAAAAAAATACATATTCAAGTTGATTATAAACATGTTAAATGTTATTTAGACATTGTAATTTTTAGCAAAGTTTAACAAACATATCCACACACAAAAAATGGACAGTTTTTCTTTAGACTGTACTATTATTGCACTTGATAATTTTTATTGTTTTTAAAATCTACTTTTTAGAATTTTAATGAAACATGATTTGTTTTTTTTCTTGAATTAGCAACAAAAATATGAAACTCTATTAAATTGTTTATCTATAAGAATTTTATTTTTACAAGAAAATGAAAATTCAGGTTTTCAGTAAAATACACCTGAATACTTATTTTCATAGAAATAAGTTATTACTGAGATATGCTCTGCTTTTTGCATGCTAAAATATGATACATTAGATTTAGAATAGCAAGATTTAGATATTTGTGAGTTTGTTCAACACAGTACGAATACTAACAAGTCAATGATAACTTTTATTGAAGCTCTAAAAGTGAAATTAAGAATTTTCTTTCCAATACAAATACAATAAGAAATCAGACACAGAAGGAAAAAACAAGTGGATGACTGAAGAGATTCTTGACAAAGGAGATAGAAAATGATGCCAAGACTTGGAACTGAATACAAGAAATTACAAAAGGAAATAAGGACCAAGTGCAGACAGGCTAAAGAGGAATGGTTCAACAACAAATGTGCTAAAGTAAAGAGATTGAGCAAGACTAATAAAGGAAAAATGCATAAAGAAATAAGGGAACTGACAGGACAAAAAACATGCTCCTCAAAAAGATGTAATAGAGATGCTGACAGCCTTAGATTTTGGCATAGGGAAAAATTACAGAACTAATAAATGAAATCTACAACAGCGGTGTAATACCAGATGACCTAAGCAGATCAATTTTCAAAGCTCTGCTTAAGAAACCAGACGCAAACCAATGCGAACTCCACTGAACAGTCAGTTTGATGAGCACAGAAAACTCATTATCCAAAACCTGATGAAAAGAGCACGAAGCAGAATAAGGCTGGAGATAGGACAAGAACAGTGCGATTTCATCAAGGACACTGGAATAAGGAATGTGATATTTATGCTTAGGATGCTATCAGAAAGAGCGATATGAATGAAAAAGGACATTTACCTATGTTTTGTAGACTATGCTAAGGTGTTTGACAATGCACACCACAAAGAATCGATAAAAATGCTCAGCAACCTCGACATAATTATGAAAGACATTACAGTAATTAACAATCTCTACTTGTTGCAAACTGTCTGCATACAGACAGGAAATGAATTCAGCAGATATACAAAGATAGAAAGGGGCAGAAGACAAGGATGTGTCTTTTCACTGGATTTATTCATCTTGTACAGCAAGACTATTCTGGGGACCCTAAAATTTATGCCAGGATTTGTCATTGGTGGTCACAATCAGAACATCATAAGATATGCAGATGATACAGTGCTGATAGCTGACACAGAAAGAAAACTACAAAACCTAAAAAAAGGTAGATGAAGAAAGTCGAAAGAAAAGATTACAAATAAACTGCAAGAAAACTGAATTTATGGTAATGCTAATTACAGGTGGGGGATACTAAAATCAAGCAGGTACAAAAATTTAAGTACTTGGGAAGTGTTCTAAAAGAAGATGAAATGTGTGACCCTGAGATTTGGAGGTGAATTGGCATGGTGAAGGTTGCATTCCAGAAGCTGAGCAGAGTATTAAGACAGGAAAATTTTGCTAGAAACAAAGAGTGCTGGATGACTGATGTCTGTTCTTCAATATGACAGCGATTTCTACACAATATCATCAAAGATGAAGGGAAAAAAAGATGAAGCAACTGAAATGTGGTTCTACAGAAGGATACTGCAGATATTACGGATCAAGCATGTGAGCAATGATGGTTTTAGAAAGGATGAAAACGAAAAGGAAATTCATACTGAGCATCAGAAAAAGACAGCTGAAGATTTTGGGACATGTGATGAAGGAAAGCTTGAGGAATCTGATACTCACAGATCAGATAAAGGGAAAGTGTGACAGGCAAAAGCAGCGGATAACATATTTGACTGGCCTTAGCAGGTGGATGGCAGAGCAAAGTTTGGGTGGGGTAACAGAAGAAAGCTTGCTAAGAGTCACCAGGGATAGAGAGACATGGAAGGCTATGATTGCCCATGTACTAAAGGGACATGGCACATAGAAGATAAAATCTTATGATGCGACATGGCACATAGAGGCTTAAAGTGAAAACTGCTAATAAAGACTAAAATCACTGTTTTTGAATGACTTCTACAGAGCTTCTATGAAAAGTAGAGAAGAAACATAAATCAAAGTTTTAACAAGCTAAGAAGATTAAGGGCACCAGAACATTTTCCAGTGAGATATCATGAAATCAAGCATTTTTGGGTTGGCTTATTTGAACTGAAATAGTTTAGAATTCATTTTGAAAGTTATTTGGATACTTTTTTGAATGATAAATCATTTTAACATGAAAAAAAAATGTTTTCACTATGTCACTCACATATTTATACTGTGGCATATCTCTATGAATTAGGCATTTTGACATATTTTAAGCAAAATAGAAATTATCTGTGCTGAGAAAATGTGATGGTGTTAAATAGATTTGATTTTCAGATTCAATGTGAAAAAATAACCCAGAAACATGTGTCCATTGCCCAACATTTGGGTCGGGGGGAAAAATGTTGCCCGGTGTAATATAGTGATGGTATTTGATTTCAGAATATCATCAATAAATCAGTGGATATTTCTTGAACTTGTAGTAATCTTTTGGATATACTATAACTTGTAAATTTACTTAAAAACAACTAAATTGTTTTTTAAGATAGTGAGCTCTTGTCAATATACGAGATGCCAGTTTGAAGAAAATTATTTTTCTTATTTTAGTTCATATTCTAAGCTCCTATCTTGAAACACTGAAAAGTTTCTTGTCGCTTTACAGGCTGTAATTGGAGATCTAAATATTTAAGCAAAATGTTTTCATTTCAATTTAGCTATTTTGAGTATATGAAGATGGAATTATTTTGTTTACACATGATAGACTGAAAACCGAAGGTTTTTGTTTAAACAAAGAAAGTCTGTCCAGAAGATATTTCTGCCAAACAAAGAAACTATTATTTTTATGTTCGAACAATTGAATCTCTTTTATAAGATTGAAAGTCCGCTAAAGATTAGAAGATCCTTTTTTCTTTTTGTTTTCCTCATTTTTCTGTTATCCAAATTCTTAGACTTATTTTCTTTTTAAAAAAAAAAAAATTTTTTTTTTTTTTTTTTTCAATTGTGTATCATTTATGCCAAAAATGTAATGAATGAAAAATTTCTCTGGCTAAGAATTAAGGGATGTGTTTAATGTTGAGCTTACCAATAATCTTGAGAGTTTTGCCATGATGGTAGTGGTAGCACAAGAGTTGCATCGACATTGTGCAAGATAGACATCATTTTGCTCAGTGGGAAGTAACTAACAAGGTACACTGTGTGCGTGTGTTTGCATGTAGAAGCAGCTGTAACTGCTGCTGCAGCAGCAGCAGGTTTGAATGACTGTCTTCTCTTGCTAAAGAATCCCCTCTTTACACCAGTTTCACTAGGCAACACCATCTCCCATAGATTGTGCTTACCCAACTTGGGGATGTGCTACATGATGGGTCATATCATGTTCATGTAAATCGAATCAAGTCGTCTCGGTGATATTATTTTTTTTTTTTTTTTTTTTTTTCCTCTTTTATTTTCTTGGTTTGGCTTTTCCTTATTAATTTAGTTTTCCCCACCCCCACCCATCATAATTTTTCCTTTCTTTTCCCTTCCCCAACACTTTATCCTCTTTCAAGTCTTTTTCCATTCTACACTAGCACAAGAAAGCCTGCAGTCATGTTGGTACCAGGCTGGAATATGCATGGGTTATTGTAAATTTACCTGTATCCATTCTTTAATCTCTTAAACTCTATCGGGATTAAAGTAAAAGTTCTATTCTTGTTCAGAAACTTTGGAAATTAAAAACAAAAACACTGAGTTTTCAGTGTCATAGAATGAATAAACATATTAAAGGCATACATACGGATTTAAAATGATAGTCCTTATCATCACAACTAAAATCTTAAAAGTGGTAAGTTTTTAACTAATTTTTTCTCTTTATTCTTTCTTTAAAAAAAAAAATTTTTTTTTCATTTTCTGTGTTTACATACACCATGTTGCTATTTTTTTTTATGAGTACTTTGGTCAAAACCTGAATTGTAATTTTTTTAAATAATTTTCTATCCTTGAAATATTGTCTTATTAAATTTAGATTCTGCCACTTTATTTCTTATTCTTCATGTACAAGTCTAAATGAAGTAGAAAAAGAAGGAATAAAAATTTTGTTAGTTTTGACAAGTACTTTTTTAATTAGGTCAAACTAAAGATTTCTTATAATGTTGACTTGCAATGTTTGCATATTGTCTAGGAAAAATTAGAATTTCAAATGCTGATTTTCAAGGCACTCTTCCAATTTTGAAGAGTGACAGTCTTATTCCCATTGGTATTGTGCTAGAGTAAGCTAAAGTTAGGAAATATTTAAAACTATCAGCCTTCAGAAGTCAAACTTACTAATTTACTTTCATCTTAAGTAAATAATATAATTTAAATTTTATTATTTCTGTCAAAGCCAATTATCCAAAATGATATCTAAAGGTTTTGTTTTAAACTGCTTTATTTAATTTTCTGCATTAAATATAATTATATTTTCATTAAATTTAATTAATTCAATATGAAAAGAACCATTTTTTTTCCCTTCCATAACAGTTCACTTCCAATATCTTTCCTAAAAGAAATTTTCTTGATTTTTTTTTTTTTTTTTTTTTTTTTTTTTTTTTTTTAATGCTTTTTATGATGCTAAATAATCCTAAATTATTTTACACAGAATTAAATAAGCTGTTCTATGGTATTGTAAAATATTTATTCTTATATGAAGGAACTCTGTATCAGGAATTCTATTTCTGAAATAGAATTGTGTATGTATAATTTATATATAATTCATGTAGGAATGAAATGCATTTTAGATTAAGATTTTTATATAAAGAAAGTCAAGCATGTTAGTTGGAAAGCATCATAGCTATCAAGTATAAATTTTCATAAATCTTCAAACATGTTAATAACTTGATTTAATAGGCCATGTAATTTTTTTTTTTTTTTTTTTTTTTTGTCAAATTGAGTTCATAAAAATTAAAAGCATAATTTACTGTATCATTTCTGGGATGGGAGTTATTTGCACACAGACTATTATCCTTGTCTTTGTTGCAGTGATATTGTGATAACAACAAAGATGTAAATAATGAATTTTGTAGATGTTAAAGAAAAACTAATTTTCTTTAAGATTGTTTTAACAAATATTTATTTTTTATATTCATAAAACAATTTTCATTTTAATTTATCAACATTTTAAAGTTCATTTTTGTTGTATACTTCATTTTCATTTTGAATTCCTATTTTCTTTACAAAAATATTACAGATTTTTTTTTCTGTTATCTCACATACACTTTCTGGTCATCTATTTTAGTTCACAAATTTGTATAAAATTATAATTTAAAATATTTGTTACCTTTTGTTATTTTTATATTTAACTTATTTTTCTTTCAGTTTCTTGAATACTTAAAATCACTTAATTTTTTTATGAAAACTAACTTAATAAAAAAAGTGTACTGATCTCCATTAACAATTTCAGTTTATAGATTTGTCAGTTGAATAAAAGATTCAAAGGATTTTATCTTTGTGATAATTTTTTTCATTAAGAATCCTAATTTCAAATAGGAATATTGCTTATCTAAATTACTTTGCATAGCATTTTCTATTATTTCTACATTTTATCAAGAATTCTTAGTATCCATTAGTTTTAATTGGAGTAATGGTATTCATAGAATGTGTACTGTGGTGCAGTGGATATTTGCACGGAATGAGATATCGGAGAGCCAAGTTTGAATTCCAGTTGAATTTGTTGCATTCAATTATGCATAAATACCTTTTGGGAAAGGTATGAGTCCATCACTTCTCCCTCCAGCTATGGGTTAAATAGCAAGACAGATTGGGTTCTATAACCTTAGTTGGCAACCAGTCTACTGCAGAAAGTAATGGCAACCTACTGTGGGAAAATCTTCTGCCTAGTCAGTCATGTCTCTTTCAAGACATGATCACCCAAGTGTGTATCACATATGGCACTCGACTGACTGAATAACATTCATGCCGAGTACAAATTTATTCAAAATATTGAAAATATAATTTTAATCTATATTTAAATCAATTTTTTCTTCAACCGGAAAATCTCATTTCACTGTTTTACAATAGGAATCTATATCAGCACAATATGTAGAAATTCTTAAGTCTATAACACTTTCACTTGATTTGGCATTATTAAAATCATTAATATATCTCAAATTAATTGCTTATTTCATTAACCATTTGAAATTGAAAATAGTTATGAAACTTTCATTTTGCATCTGTAAGTCTGTTACAGCCGTAATTTTATTTTCATCCATGAAATTTCTCAGTGGATGGCTTGTGTTAAAGTTATAATTAAAAGGTTCCAATTATTTGTTATTAGAATCAATTTAAGTCCTTTGAATTTGTGATTTGGTGATATCAATTGTATCTTATCTGCAAGACTGTATTGCAAAATGTATTGAAATTTACCTTTTTGTTTTTTTAAATAAAAAATACTTAGGCAAATTGTGAAATTTGAATATTTAGTATTTTCTGTTAGAATTCATTTTCAAAATGTGTACTGCTAGAATATTTTAATTTGGTATTTAATTCAGAAATGCAAAATATTATGTAAGTTTTAATGGACTAATTATTTTTAATGTTTTATAAACTCTTATAAGCATTTTACATGCATCATAGTAATTAGTTACAATATTTATATAAATAAAAATAACCCTTTTTAAACTATCATAAAAATTCATTTTTGAGAGATTATCATTACCACTGAGATAACATAAAATTTAACACCAAGCAAGCATATTCTTTGATTTCTTGTTTTTTTATTATGAAAAAGACTTTATTCATTTTTATGAATCGTTTTATGTATTTTGATTGGAATAACTGTTGTTTTCCCTTGTTAGGATTAAAAATGCATGCAGATAGAATGTTTGTTAGTCTAAGCAAATCTTGCATTAAGAAAATATACAAAACCTCAAAGATTTTAAAAAAATCTCTCTTCCACCATGCAGTGTATTAGAAAATGTTGACTCTGGTTGGTTAATCTTTTTAGAGCAAAATAACATTGTGCATTCTGTAAGATTTCTTGGATTACTACTACCAAAATGTTTCATTAAAAGATGCTTGTGCTTTGTTTTCAAATCACTGTCCATACTAATAGTCTTTTAATTTATTTATTTTTTTAATTAATCTGAATATATTTTCTTTATATTAAAACTAATCAATGTTTTAAAGCCATTTGAATTTGATATTTAAAATATTTTGTTTAACAATTATCATATCTTGTTTTTTTTTATTTATCACTTCTTTATACTTGATTAATAAAATCCTCATTGTCTTGAAATAACTGTACTATATTTTAGTTTCCTTTTACATAAAAATTTAATGATGGGGTATTTAAAAAAAAAAGGAACTTAAATATTTTTATGCCAATTTTGAGTTTTTCCGTGTGTGACAGATGTTTGTTAGAAAACTATCATTGTGTAAAGGTTGATACAATGTTTAGAGTTTACTTGAAATTTCACATTATGTTGCCACTTTTTTTTTTTTTTTTTTTTTTTTTGTCTAAATATTGCAGATGTTGTTTAAGACTGAAAAATTTAGGTGCTGCAAAAAACCCTGTTCAGCTAAGAAGGGATTAAAAAAAGAAGGTTCTGATATTTAGTTATATTTTTGGACATGGGTTGGGTCAGGAATTTTATGCACAACTTCATAATTTAGCTTTAAAATTAAAATTTTAAAACTTTTACCTAATTTTTTTTTTTTTTGTGTCTATTTTTGATTATGATATATAAACTGAATATTAATAGCTAGAAAATGTCATTTTAACTTTAAAATGGTCTTTGAATCATTTGGAATTTCCTCTTGTTTTTTTTTGTTTTTTTTTTCATAATGATATTTGCTACAAAGTATACCTTGTGTTTTCACACACAGAAATGTCTCTAAGGTTTTTATTTTGCTTGCATCATTAGAAAAACTTTAATTCATTGAATTAGTATTTTTTTTTTTTTTTTTGTTACAAATTTCATCTTTCTTTAGAAGAAAGGTAATTAGTATTTTTTTTTTTTGTCTAGTAATTTTTCTTAAATGAACAAAAATAATTTGATAGATTTTAAGAAACTATTCATCTATTCCTTTGCTTTGAAACGTTGTAATTAGTCCTTTTTGTATTGCATCCAATGATATAACAATTTTCTTTATCATATTTGATAATTGTTGGATCTCTTCTAAGTCTTTTGTAATCATATATTCATTTTTTTAATCTTATAATTTTTAGAGAAATTTATTGCTAAAATTTTTTTTGAAAATTTGAACTTGACTGATTACTGTATTTGTTCACCTGATTTGTCAATTTTTCAAGGTGGTTTTTAACATTTGTATATTTTAGATTTCACTATCTTGTCATCTTTCAGGCAACTTTATAATTTCATCCTTCAATAATGCCTTTTTTTTTTTTCTGAGTAGTTTTATACTCAGAAAGAAAAAGCACCTTAAGTACTTTTTTTATGATCTTAGGTACCTTTTTACAGAGCTGAAATTTTTATATGGAAAATTCTCTGAAGTCTAGAATAATAATCTAGAAGTACAATGTCCAGTCAAGCTATAACAATTTTTGCTTGATCACCAAAGAAACATGATATCACATGTTATACTGATTATGTTGGGTATCCACTTTTCATTGCCTGTTATGACTTTTCAAAATAAAACATTTAAGGGGAATATGTAGTATGATTTTCATTTGTGTAGAAATAATTGGATTAAGATATTTTATGTATGTTGACTGTCTCCCATATTGTAGAATGTTGATTTATCCTTGAGTACTGTCTTAATATCAAATTCAACTAATCTGACTAATCATGGAATGTCAGTATAAAACTTATCAAACCACGTGTACCTTCTTCATAAATTCAAAATCATGTGAAAATGTTTTCTTTCATTTTTAATGTTTAAATCATTAAGTAAAAATATACCAATTCTGAAATGTTTTAAATGTATGCTGATAGTATAGCTGTCACAAAAGCATGTGATCTTTTTCAATTAAATTAAACTAATTACGCAAATTCTATCTAACAAAGCATGCAAAAGAAGCTTTTTGATAACCCAATAAATTTTGTTAAATCAAATTTATTTGGAATCATACTTTATCAAAATTAAATAATTTTAATTGCTTTGTTAATTTCAGAATAAATTGCAAGTTGGATGAACTTTAATATGGCATATATAAATATCATTACAAAATCTTTTAACATAATTTTGCTTATATTTGTTTGTCTTACTGATAATGTTATTCAAATCATGAAATAGATTGTTTAGCTAAAGGTGCAAAACAACCTTAAGCAACATATTTCATTGAACATTTTCTTATTGCTTGTAGGTAAATTAACAAAGAATCAATATTTACTTTTGTTGAAGAGGTTAAACTTTGCATCTGAATTCTATTCAGATCCTGAAAGTAATGAGTCAGAGTCAAGAGAATTTTAATAGATGTCACTCTCATTGTTTTCTCATATATTCAGTCCATTCCCTTTTGTTATATTATTGCAGTGGCTCATTATTTAATCTTAACTCTTTGCTGGTAAGTGCACAGTTAATGCTTTTGTCACAAATAACACAGCAAATAATGAGAAATAAATTAAATGGTAGAAAGAGAAAATCTTGACATATAATAACTGGGGGTGGTGGTGATAGTAGTAAAAATTACCTTTTTTTTTTTTTTTTTTTTTTTTTTTATATATAAAATGAAAATAACTTTGAAAGTTAAAGGAAGGAAGATCTTTTTTTTTTTTTTTTTAGTTAAGACTTCTGCAGGTTTACTCTTACTTGCTTCCAGTATGAGAGTATTGGGGGGGGGGAGAAGGAATGAATGCAAAGAGACTGAAGTAAAAAGAAATTTAAAGTATTAGTTTGTGATAGATGATTTGTTGGGGTAGGGCTATATATTGAATTATTCTTTTATCCCAAATAATTTTTGAAAATATTAAAACTTCCACATTTTTTTTTTTTTTTACATGTCATTTTATAAGAAGCCATTTTAAGATAAATATTTTCCTTTCTATTGCTGTGCATGCACATGTATGTGACATATATGCACATATAATTATACCTCTAATTTTATGAAACAGTTCCAAATATTTGCTGAATAAATGGTTTTGTCAAGTCTATACTAATTCTCTTATCCACCTTTGATCACTATGTTCAAAAGTATTTTTTTTCATTGATATGAATTTGTTTCTACTTGACCATCACCACTGATATAGTTTTTTAAAAGAAAATCTATTGCTTAGTTTATATTGAAGCAAAATAATTGCTTTTCAGTAAAAAGCCCTATAAACCAGATTGGCAATTTCAGGATTTTCAAATTGATTTTGAGATTTAGGCTATTATTTGTAATGTATGAAGTAGTCCATATGTTAATGTTTGGTTATGCAAAACTCAGCACAATTTGAAAGCCACTGAGAAATTGCTCTATTTCCCTACAACTTTTGTATCTTATTCAGTTCTTTTTAGTTTCTTTTTGTACTCATTTATTTTTAGTGAGCCTAGACAACCTGATCTTTATGCAGAGAAGTTTTCATTGATTTACAGCCAAATTTTAGAAGAATCTTTTCACTTTCTTACACATTTACACAAAGATTACAACTGAAGGTGATATAATAGCTATTAAAGAAATTTGTTGGGCATTCCATATTCGTTAGGTTTTATTAAGCCCTGTTTCTTGAAAACTGTTTCATATCTTGATTGTAATTAATGTCCTTTATTTTTATATTGCCAATAATTAAAATTCAAGTTATGAAGGGGTAATTTTAAAATTTACTTTTAGCTTTGTCTTATATAAGGAATTTTTAGCTTTAATTATCATTTTACAGTATTTATTAGAGTTGTGCTTGTTGAACAGAAGTAAAAATAAAAAATTTATGAAAGGTTTTTGTTATCTACAACTCTAAGATGTAAAAATTTTTTGCTTATTTTCTTAAAATAGTGGATTTGAAATATTAAATCATTCTTTGTCTCTTTGAGGTAATTTCTTGAGTTGTTTCAAGACACTGTAAAATTAATGGAATAAGATTTTGTGATATAACTTGTGTGAATCATAATGTTCATCACAACCTAGCAAATATCTTTCTGGTTTTGAGTAATATCACATTGTTCTCTATAATTATTAATCATTTTTGGATATTTCATCATTAATTGAAATGCTCCTGGGGTAAAGGAGAATATGATATTCCATCATTAGAAACAACATTTTTGCCAGAGGATAGCCAGACAAATCAGTAATTAAAGAGAACATCTTTTAAAAGAATTATGCTTATTAATTCACTTCAAGTTTCACTGAAATATTCATTTTATAAATTTATAAAATACTTCAAAATTTGATAAAGGGTGAACCTTAACTCCTGAGTGAAATTAGTTGCTGTTTTGTTTTTTTTCGTTTTTTCTCTCTCTTTGGTTTTAAGGTAACAGCACAGTTCTAACTATATGAAGAAATAAACATGTACGCATTTCTGGGAACTTAATTGTTCTGTGAAGACTTTTTTAGTTATTTTATTGTTGGCAATAGGAAAATAAAACACTTGCTGAAATAAATTCTTATTTATTTTTTATGCTATGTTACAAATAATATTGCTTCCTTCTAACATTTTTATTTTATTTTTTTACTAATGCAATCAACTGTTTTAGGAAATTTTGGCACCACCTCTACAAGATTCCTCCTTTTATACATAACAAGGAAATAGAAACACTGATTGTATTCATCTCGGGGCAAGCAAACACATTTACTGAGAAAGTTCCAATTTGGGATATGCTCTTAAAAAGAAATTTAATAATTTGGGCATGTTAATAGAAATTTTTATTTTTTTTTATTTTGTGAAACTTACCTTTTCATGATTATTAAAATTTCTCTTTAATTGGGAAAAGTGAAAAAGGACAAAAAGTAGGAAGCAAGAAAAATTATGAGGTGAAGGTTGTAGGAGAACATAAGAGAGAAGAGGGGGAAACGTGAAACAGACTTACTGTATCAAGAGAATGATGAAAATATAGGAGTACATATTTATGCATTTATTCACATTTTTTTGTGAAATTAATCTATTAAATTTCTATAGCATTTATAGATAAAAACCTGGACAAACAACAAAGATTGAAAGAGGTAAGGGAAAGACTCAAGAGATACAGGCAAAGGGGTGTGGAAGAGGAGTGGAGGGACATGAAATAATAGATAATCTTAGCTGCATACTATTTTCTTGTCTAGCTCGTGAAAATAATTCTGAAAATCAAATCAAGTTACCAATACATTAATGATAACCTGGTACAACTGAGCATATTGGTGTTTTAATATTTATCAACATCATCATCTGAATAATGTAACTGTTGTCGCTATTTTAATTATGAAATAAAAACAGTGAAACACATATGAAGATAATGGAAATATAAATTAAAGAGTAGGTAAAATGCAGAAATAGTTGCTAACTTTTTGCACATTTGTTAGAGAACAAGTCATAAATTTGTTTAGTGATATGCAATTATTGGGAAAAAGTAAGATTCCTAATTTCATCAACAGTTTATTATATTAATACCTAATCTCAAATGATTGAAGTTACTTTGGCTAATATTTATCATAGCTTTTTTTTTTTATTTTGGTATAACCTATTCTGGAAATTCATCATTGAAGTTTTTTTTTTTTTTTTAAATTACCACTTGAGTGTATTATCAATTAGCTTTTAACTACAACTAGTAATTATTTGGCCTTGTTTGCTAGAATTTGACTATAGATTAGCATTTATTTTTGGTTCCTGTTTTAATTTTCTTTATTTCCTTAATATTTAATTTCTTTTCCTCTAAGAACAATCATGATTCTAAATCCACACTGTTCTGTGGATAATCTAAGTAGACATAATACTTAGACATTCAAAAACATTTTGAGAACCTGCAATAAGCAAATGTGGCAGGGTTTGAAGTCTCTGATTTAACTAGCAGATAAATATCACTGACTGGTATGAAGAATTCTGATTTTGTGATTTATTTAGGTAACTGATTAAACTTTTAAACTGATTAAACTATTTATCTCCGGAAGATACATTAGATGAGGACCTACCTTGTATTAATCTGTACATCTTTTGGCTGTGAATTGTTTTGACATGAGAACATGCTGAGCAGTTTTTAATTTAATACATTTTACTCATATCAGCTTTAATTTATCCTATTTCTTTCTTTTTTATAAGAATATCCAAATGGATGTCATTAATCTAACGGATCATATTTTTCTGAAAATTAAAGAAGATTCAATGTTTCTTGGTGAAACTTTTTTCTTTATTTTATCTTTATAGTTTAAAAATTGTAAGATTGATAATCATACAACTTTTGCAGTGTCTTTTATGGCATTTTGTTATTTCTTTTAATGATATCCAGTGTATAGTTTCATTTACAGTATAAAACTCATTTAAATACTTTAATTTCCATCTAAACAAAAAAAATATTGCAACTCTTTAAGTACTATGTAATGCACAAATTATCTGACTATAAGTAGGTGGAAAAATCCATTCAGTGTATCGCTTTTTGATATTTCAGTTTATATAAGAACACAACTTTAAAACAGGATCTACTCAGCAGTCCATTTACAAATTTTGATTTAAAAGCAAAAATGGTAGGTGTGGTACTCTATCAAATGAAAATGAGTTTAGAGATTACAAAATCAAGACTAACTAAAAACATAACATTATAATAATCACATGCATTTGAATACTTAAATTCATTGTTAATAATGCAGAATGGAAAAAAACTCAAGCCCTTATAAATATCTGCTTGTATAATGGTAAATAAAAATAGATGTTGTATTATGTAAATTACTCTTAGCTTTACTTGCCTGTTATTCAGACTGGAATAGTCCATTTCTTGTGTATAAGTAATCCACTGGCAGGTAGTAATTATGGCAAAAAAGCCTACATCTCTGCTTCCAGGAGTAGTGTCAAATCTTATTCCAGCTGATAATTAGTATTGCTAAGTCTAATCCAAGCCAATAATAGATATACTTCTTGCAACAAAGATCTGAAGTTTATTTCATTTTCAAATCTAGAAAGGTTCTAAATCACTTATTGCTGCTAATTTTACAATATTAAGACAAACTTTTTTTTTTTTTTTTTTTAAGAAAAAAAATTATCCAATAAAAAAAATATGTGCAATTAAATTAGGTATTGTTTGGTGATAAGTTTACAAAATGTTTTTTTTTCTTTTTAAACACAAATACAAACTAAATGCAAGAGTTTATGGCCATTCTTAGATTTTTTTTTTTTTAAGTTTCCTGTCAAAAACATGTCGACTTATTTTATACTTTAAATATAAATAAACAATAGAATACCTAAACTTATTTATAAGTGGAACTTTGTGTGTGTCCATTACCTATAGACTTCGAAACGGCTGAACCGATTTTCTTGAAAATTTACACAGTTGTACTATAAGCGGCTGCGAGTGTTCTTAGCTAGGTTTTGTGTCGAGGTATCCCCTCTATAAATATCAAATCGATAATCGAAAAAATCGTCTTATAGAAGGAGTGGTCCGATTTTATTAAAATTTGATACACTCATAGACAAAGACATAAGAAATGATATTCAGAAGTTTCAAGGTTGCAATTCTTACAACAGTGCAGAAAATTGATTATAAAAGGCAAGTTGTTTGGGTGTGTGTCAGTTTATCTGCCTGTATGACTATTTTTTTCAGCCCTTTTATTTTAGTTTTTGCTTTGGGTTTGGCTCTAAGTAGGTATAATTGTAGTTTAGTCTCAGCCATGATACCATTTACTCAGAGGACTTATTTAGCCTTGAAAATCAAGTTTACAACAAAAAAAAACTTATTTGATATTGATACCGGGAAATCAAAATTTGACTTACATCCATTCATTTTTCTTTCAGTCTACAGTTTTGCTTTAACTGGAAACAACTATTGCTTTTAGTCTTTCGTGCCAATATCCAAAGTGTCTGAGCTCCAGGACCATGGATTAGTTTTAACGCTTTCATTACATCCGAGCAACGCTGGGCTATACTGCTAGTTTGTTTTATAATCAAACTTTTGGCACATGACAGCAAACTAAACTAGCCTTAACAATTATACTATTTTAATAAAATGACTTTTTGTGAAAGTAATTTATTATTCAGTGTAATTTAAAAATCCTCTGCAAATAAATTATCAGGAAACTTTTTAAATAGATGATTTATTATCATAGAATTTTAATTTAAAAAATAGAAAATGGTGACAGGTAACATTTTGAGAAATCCATTGTCAATGTGTCTTTTTTTATAAGACACAGAAGAGAACATTGCTGTATCACATGATCAGCCATGGAAGAACTTCAATATCTCCATATCTGATAGAAGCTCAATAGAAATTGACAGGTTAATAAAGACTGAATAAAACCAGGATCTTTGAACACTAATAAAGAAAGAAGTAGTCTTCGAAATGGTTCTGGATTATCCATTGAGACAGAACTAGAAAGAAAACAAACTATATGTGCGATATGTCTACAATTAATTTACTAAAATTCCAATATTTTTTTCTATTTGCATGTCATGTCCTTTCAGGACATAGGTAATAATTATTTCCTTCCACAATTTTTTGTCTTTGATTGTTTGAAGTAATTCATGTTCTTTTATGATCCTATTTTTTTGTGATACTTGTTCCACCATCCATTTACTCCAACTTCCTCAGTAGGTTATTTTTTGTTTTCTCTTGCTTCTAATGTAGGTACTAGACATCTTTGCTCAATATCAATTCTAAAGAGTTTAGCTGTTTCTGATTGCAAACAGGTTCCTTTTGTGTTTTTTATGCTCCTTGGAACTTCCTTGTTTCTCACATACTGTCTATAGTATTCTCAAAATATGTCATAGCTTCATCTGTTGCTTCAAATATTTTAATTCCAGGCAAAACAGTTCAGTATTCACTACCATGTAGGAAAGTAGCCATTATATGAGTTTAGTACCCTTTCCTTAGCATGAGAAATGTATTTTTTTTTTTTTTTTTTTTTTTTTTTTCCAGTGTCTTGAACAAAGTCACAGTATTCTCCTATCTCTGGTATTTCTGCTACAAGCTCAGTTTATCAAGATGATTGCACACTGGAGATTGCATTCATTCACACTTACTTTCTTTGGCAGCACTACTGGGCATTGATCTAAATATTCTTGTTAATCCCTAAAATGTTTAAGGCTGTCAGCATCTGTTACAATCTGGTCTTACTGCTTTGTTCTTCATCTAAGACAGTGCTGACCTAACTTTAGATTTTAGTATTACATATTCTTCCATAAGCTTTTTTTATGGAAGAGCTCATGTATATACTCATTCTGTCATTGTTATACATTTCTTTTTTCAATCATAATTATTCATTTTTTTTACACTTTTACAGATTCTATGAAATATGTTTTCTGCCCAACTATTTCTATTTATTAGAAATGTTATATAAAAAATATGCTACAAATAGGAATAAACTGGAATTCAAACACTGTAAAAGCTAGAACCATAAAGAAATGGGGTTGGTAGAACATGTATAAATGTGACATCAGAACAAATAGTAACAAGCTTTCAAGATGCTCATAAGTAATGCTTTTGCATTTGACATACATAAAATGTATTCAATAATTACAGATCTGCTATCAGTTTGCAAAATGCCCTGCTAACAGGCCATATCTATTGGCCTCACTTTTGGAGTAGATGGATGAATTCATATGTGGAAGTCTGCATGGAACTATAGATGTGGCCTGTTAGCAGGGTTTTTTGCAAACTGGTGGTGGATCTGGAATAGTATATTTTTCCCCTCATATCCCTTTGAACTGTGCTTCTTACTCTGTTACCTCTATATCACATACAGAGGGATCATTGTAAAATGAGAAAAAAAAAATGCATGAGACTTGTGTAAGACATCCACATGCATCGACAATAAAAGACAACATTGTATACTAACATTTTTTTTTACTATTAGTTTACTCAATACCAGGCTGAAAAGCTACTCACAAAAGAGGAGGATTAGTGAGAGATTAGGGAGGGGAAAGGAGTAAGTGTATATCATGTAGAAGTTTAGTCTATATTTTGGTTGACTATAGACTTGGAGACCAAGACTTTAGTTGTCAAGGAAGCATCTTTTCTGGAGTTTGTTCTACAAAGTAACAGTTTTGGGGAAGAAGCTAAGCGAAACTGTCTCCTTATCAAAGGAACATAAAGGAATGGGGATGATTTGACACTGAACATGACATGGTGGTTTATAGTTATGAAGGCCTGAGCTGGTGGAATTAAGGAATGTAACTCGTTTGAACATCTGCATAGTAACAGTGATGGCAGTGAGGGGCTAGCAATGTTTTGTCTGTGGAGTAAGGATTGAAAGGTGGAGAATAATTCGTCACACACAAGGTCGCATAATCACTTTTGAACTCTGTCAAAGCTGGACAGTGATGACTGGGCAGTACTAGCCCAGATATATCATCAATATTCTATTTGTTTGATCTGACTCTTATAAAGACAGAGCATGATTGGAAGAGATAGGTATTTTCTGGAGGGATACAATAAATTGACCATTCTTCCAGCATCTTTTGCAATGCCACAAATACAAGTGTTCTATTTGGAAGTAGGCATTAAACCCAGTAGTCATTTGAGGCTAGGAACTCCTTTGAGGCTATGATCACACATCAGGGTTGGTTTAGGTTTACAGTCTGCTCAGTGATGATGAAATATTACTATTTTAGTTTTTAAAGTATTGAATGATACCAGCTAGTCCCCCCCCAACTCCCATTGAGTTGTGGGAGTTAAGTCAGAGGAGAGATCAGCTGCTACTCACTGGTATTCAAAATATTTGGATGTGCATCCAGACACTGTGTTACCAACTCTCACTTATTTTTATATACACACACACACACACACACACACGCACACACTAAGGATCTGTGAATGATCTTAGACAAATCAAATTGTTAATATAAAATAAAGTTGAGAGATACTATCATTGATCTTGTCATGCATTTCAGAAGACTGGTCATTAATGACCTCATTCATAGACCTACCTGAGAGGAAACACTTGCTGAGAGATCTCTCTCAGAGATTCCATAACTGGCCATTTTGTGTATCAATCTCCTGTGTTACACCTTGTCAAAGACCTTCAAGATATCTAGAGTGATTACTCTTTAGATGTTTTTATTATCAAGTACTTCACTGATTCTATATGTGACAACAGATCATCAGCAGTGGATTTAGAAAAGCAAAACTCATACTGTTTGTCTTTCAGATGTTTCTTTTTGTTGATGTGTTCAAATTTCTTGTTGATGGCTTCATAAGGTTTGCTAATGACACTAAGAGATCTGATAGAGCAATATTGTGGTGAGGACAAGGGCTCATCTACATTCTTGTACACAGGTTCCAAACTTCACTTTATAGATGTGGAACTTGATCTTCTACAGTTAATGGTCTATGGAATTGTCAATAAGTTGTGATATCCAAAAGTGTCCTCTTGAAGGGCCACAAAGCAGATGACCGAAGTTAACAAGTTTCAGAACATGATCATTTCTTTTCAACTTTCAGAACCATATAGGGTATATTTTTGGACCCTCCCCTTATTTTTTGTGCATACATGCTTTATTTGTGTTCTGCAGTATTTTTATCTCTGCATGTCTTATTAATTGCAATTATTTTTAATATTTTGTTTAACCTCCTATTTTGCACTATCTATTCATGTTATTTTCTGCCTCTTTCATCTGTCAGTCACTCTTGCTTCCCTTAAAGTATTTCACTGAGTCCCTGATCTGTCCCAAAACTTCACATTTGTATCTAACTGCAACTGTATGTGTTTGTTTCCAAATGGAGTTTCTGTGGAGTTTGTATTGCAGTTTAGAAATTGCATTGGGCTTCTTGAATTTTTACACTTTCATTGAGTTTGAATATGACTAGGACCTTCAGTAGTTGTTGATAAACTATTAATCCTAACCTCCATTTTGGTGATTAGTCATGCAGTAAGTAAACTTTAGGGTTACAATAATTGTAATCATAATATTGAATGGTTTATCTTTGTTTCACCAGAACAGTTATGAGTACCTACGAATTCATTTTCCATGTGTTTTTATTTAATATTAATCTGACTCTTTTATTCTTCTCTCCTCCTGAGCTCCCCTGTCACTAGGGCTTCAGAATATGCTGACAACACCTCTGCAGGGGATAAATCCCCCAAGGGGGTCACCTGTTTGCCGTGGGTGATGATCCTTGTGGTTGAGTGTTTTAAGAGTTGAGATATATATATATACACACACACACACACACACACACACACACACACACACACACACTCTCTCTCTCTCTCACTCCTAAACTCCAACACATCACTTTGGCCTTACTTGAACTAGACAATCCAATCAACAAGCTGGTCATATCAAGTGAAACTAATAAAACAAAATGTTCACATTTACCATATCAAACATTAAACTGACTTCGTAAGCAGCTGCTGTAGGGTTAGTCAGACTGGGAATGAAGTAATCTGACATGGCTGTTTCAACCTCTGAGGAAAGCCCATACAGTCATGTAACTTTGGAGGAATGAGTTGGATGGGGAGCATGGCTGATGAATAATAACAAAGTATTAGCATAAAAAAAATACAAGATACAACACAGAAAATCAAAGAAAAGTTTTTGAAATTTGTTTAATTCATTGTAAAAGAACCAATAAAAGACAAGCTAATAACAAAGTTGTCACCTTTTATAATAGAAAAGATCTTAGCATCTCAGATAATTCCAAGAACAGTTAAAAAAGAAAAAAACAAACAAACAAACTAGAAATAATGTTACTGATAGAAGAAATAAACCTGATGCTGAAACTTTACTAAAGATCACAAAATTTTATGATATAAAGATAAGAGTCTACCTACGCCAATTTTTAAATTCTTTCAAAGATGTGGAGAGAAGCACTGAATTCTCAATGTGTAGAATTAAGAACAATAATTCTAAAACAAAACATAAAGGATAGAATTATAGACACATTAGATAGTTTCCAAATCCATTAAGATAATTCAGTTGAAAAGATATGGACATGGTAAGAATAAATGTACAAGGATATCAGTATGAGAGGAGAATGATCCTAACCACAGATCACATGCCCAAATAAAACCAAATATTCTAATTGTAAAGAAAATCATTGAGCAACTTCCAAGTAGTGTGAAACCTGGAAAAAAGAAAAAATATATTAAAAATTAAATTCCCTACTCAGAAGCAAGGAAAAGCATTAAAACTCCAATAGACCTTCATATGCAAAAACAAATTAACCAAGCAACACCGAGCTATACCTAATAAAAATCTAATATCAAATAAATTGCATGAAAAACAAGAACTAACATTCTTAATTAAGAAATAAAAAACATTAAAACCAATTCTAAACTTGGAAACTAACCATACCACTGAACCAAAACCAACCATAAGATAAATCCAACACAAAATTCACTGACAACATGCTCTCAATGACAAAACATTAAAAAGATTTTGGCTTGAAAACTTCTACAAACAAAAAAACTGACAGAAGAAAAACCAATCAAACCTCAAAACAAAATCAAAATCCCCAAAACAGAAGAGAATTAGGATAACAACCCACATAAAGATAATACAAAAACAATCAAAAGAACCCAAATAATCGACAAAGAACAATATTCACAAAGAAAAGTCTAGAAAGTATGAAATATATGGAAATAGATAACCAAAAATCAAAAACATAGTCATCCTCAAGATCTACTCGCTTAAATAAAATAATTACCACTCACATGGATAAACGAAACACAAGCATCATACAATTGAACTGTAGAGGTGTTAAACCAAATTATGAGGAAATCAGAAACAATCTAGATACTAAAGTGGATTCTGGAAAAACCAAGGAACCAGAGATCAACTTGTACAACTAGAATCCTTTATTTGTGATGACTTTGTTCAAGGTCATCATGTGGTATCAATTTTCTTTAATCTTGAAAAAGCCTATAACACCACGTGCAGTATGTACATCCTAAAAAACCTGCACAAGATGGGAATAAAAGGAAGAATGGCTAGATTCATTCAAAACATTCTATCAAACTGAACATTCAAAGTATGAAATGGAAACAATATCAGACACCCACAAGCAGGAGTACATCAAGTTAGCATTTTATTGGTTATTTCATTTATTCTCAAAATAGATAGTATTATTATAATCATTAATACAGAAATTGAAAAATCCCTATATGTAGATGATCTCTGAATCTCATACTCATCACCAAACATGGCTTTCCTTGAAAGATAAGTAGATATGTTTAAACAAGATAGAAAAATGGACAAATGAAAATGGATTCTGTTTCTCCAAAACAAAAACTGTTTTCATGCATTCCTAAAAAAAAAAAAATGAAGCTACTACCTTGATCCAGAATTAAAATTAAATAGTCTAACAAATAAAATATCTAGGAATCATACTAGATTGCAAACTTAATTTCAGGGTGCACATTGATGACCTAAAACAAAAATGCCAGAAGGCTTTGAAATTTTTAAAAGTAATATCAAAACTGAATTGGGGTGCTGACCAAAAAAGTAATGCTCACAATATATAGGTCATACATCAAATCAAAGTTAGACTATTAATGCATTTGCAGTGTCACATGTAAATCTTATCTAAAAAAAAAAAAAACCATTAAAAATCAAAGACTAAGTCCGGGCCTCACTCATGCAAAGTTTCTATATAGAAGCCACCTATATCTCTGAGATGATGGAGGGCACTTCCATGTGGTGTAAAGGTTACCAAGCTTGTCTTACTAAAATCATTACAGTTGAATAGTGAGTTCAATCCTCACTGGGTGCTCCATAATTTCAGCCTTGTGCCACATTGAAGTTGTGCTTAGAAAATCACCCCTATCTCTGAGGTGGGGGAAAAAAACTACAATCTAACCCAAATAACTTAGCATACCACAAAATATATGAACCCCAATATATCCAATTCTATAGAAATAAACCAACAGCCATCCCTTCATTTGGACTTCAAATCAAAGTACTAAAACAAATAAACAAAGATCGTGATAATGTAACACCAATCACAATAAATAATCTCCAAATCTCACATAAACATTTTCTTTTTTCTTTGCATCAATCAACAAAATTATTTACAGAAAATTAAAACAAATATTGTAACTATATATCATTCTACACAGATGGATAAAAAAGCCTAGATCTAATAGACACAGCAGCCACAAAAAGACAAATTCATAAACAAATCAGGCTACCAAATAATGCATCCATCTCTACAGCTGAACTACAAGCCATTAAATTGACAATTAAAAATGATAATAAATTAAAAAGATAGGAAATCTGAGAATATTATAAACTTCCTATCAGCAATTGATAAAAAGCACACAAATTATCCTTAATTTCAAGAAGTCCTATAAACTTGTCATCAATTAATAAAGCACAAAATAATATTTACTTGGATTCTTAGCTCTCTCTCTCACACACACACACACACACACACATATATATATATATATATAAACAAAATTACACAACACATCAAAAGAAAATGGCAAGCAATTTGTGACATGTTCCTAAACAGTAAACTACATGACCAACAGCTGACAATAAGGGAGAATATAGAACCATTGGCTGACTGTAGAGAAGACATAGTATTCAATAGAATAAGAATTGGCCACACTTACCATAAACACACATGTACATTCTGAAGGCAGAAAGTACACCTTGGTGTACTCACTGCATTCAATTTCTCATCATCAAACATATCTTGATAGAATATAAGAAGCAAAAAAAAAAAACATAGCAACTATTACCAAGCACAAAATCTTAACATGCTCTCCAAAAATGAACCTGCTGCCCAAATAACAGGATATCTGAAGAAAAAATGTTTCCAACTTTTATAGAAAACTAGCAATATAGCCCAGCATTGCTCGGGTGTAATGAAAGCTTTAAAACTAATCTTTGGTCCTGGAGCTCAGACACTTTGGACATTGGCACGAAAGACTAAAAAGCAATAGTTATTTCCAGTTAGTGAAACTGTAGACTGAAAGAAAAATGAATGGATGTAAGTCAAATTTTGATTTCCTGGTATCGATATCAAATAAGTTTTTAACTTGACCCACACAAAGCGAGTGGCGGTGACGGAATCCCAGTCATAGTACTGAAGAAATGTGCCCCCAGAACTCTCCTCTGTCCTCTCTAAACTCTATAACCTCTGCCTATCTGCTTCCTGCTTTCCTGCCTGTTGGAAGTCCTCCTGCGTAGTTCCTGTATTTAAGAATTCTGGCGAACCCTCAGACCCCGCCAATTACTGTCCTATTAGTCTCCTTCCAATCTTTGGCAAAGTTTTCGAAGCCATTATCAACGCCGAGGTGATTCAGCATCTTATGGCCAACGGGCTTCTCTCTGACAAACAGTATGGGTTTCGCTTCACCAGGTCTACTGCTGATATGCTAACGACCATTACCGAGTACATATACCAGGCACTCGACAAGAATGGTGAAGCCCGAACCGTTGCCTTGGATATCTCCAAAGCATTCGACAGGGTCTGGCATGCTGGCCTCTTGTGCAAACTGCGGAGCTATGGGATAACTGGACATCTGTTTGACCTCATCCAGTCTTTCCTCTCTAACCGCACATTGAAGGTGGTATTAAATGGGCATGCCTCCCAAAACTACCATACGAACGCGGGCGTCCCTCAAGGTTCTATCCTAGGACCCACGCTCTTCCTGATCTACATTAATGATCTCCCTGACACCATTAGATCCCAAGTTGGCATGTATGCCGACGACACAACAATCTACTCCCGCATCGATCAGAAACCAGGTCTGGACGACAAAGTGAACCTCGCTGCTGTACTTGAAAGGGACCTCCAATCCGTAGTGGCCTGGGGTAGGAAATGGTTGGTAAATTTCAATGCCTCTAAAACAAAGCTGTTATCAACTAATCACCATAGACAATCGCATCTACCTCCCATTAGCATGGGACAGGCTAGCTTCCCAGAGAGTAAAATACTACGCCTCCTTGGCCTTACACTCTCGGCGGACCTCAAATGGAATGACTATATTGAATCCATTGCCAAATCTGCTGCTATGAAAGTGGGCTCCCACCTGAATCTATTCTGCACATATACAAATCTACCATCCGCCCGTGTATTGAATATTGCTGCCATATCTGGTTGGGTGACCCTGCTGCTCTCCTTGGGCTTCTTGACAAAATACAAAGGAGGATCTGTAACGTGGTTGATACTGACTTGGCAGACTGGCTGCAGCCGCTCTCTCACCGGCGTGATGTGGCTTCCCTGTGCCTCTTCTACAAGTACTTTCATGGCTTCTGCTCCGATGAGCTTAGATCACTGGTGCCGCCTAAGCACGAATTTACATGAGATACTAGATTAGCAACTAGGTCCCACCCTTTTACAGTTAAACAAATAAGATGTAACCGTAAATTCTACTCCAACAGCTTCTTTTCTCGCGCTTCCCGCCTGTGGAACTCCCTTCCACAAGTCTGCTTTCCCAACAGTTACAATCTCCAGGTGTTTAAATGTAGGGTCAATAGACACCTCCTATCACACTAACTCCCAACTATTCTCACAACACTCTCATCTACCCAACCCTCATTCTCGGTATCCTTACCCACCTATCACCCACCCTCTGTCATTTCCTATATTTAATCAGCCTTTCTCCACTCTACATATCCCCCTGCGCAGTAGTGGCAGTGACATGCCTTGCTCGGGGTGAAACGCTTATAAAAAAACAACAAAAAAAACTGAATTTTGAAGGCTAAATAAGTCCTCTGAGTAAATAGTATCATGGCTGAGACTAAGAACTACAATTATACCTACTTAGAGCCAAACCCGAAGCAAAAACTAAAATAAAAGGGCTGAAAAAAAAATAGCCATACAGGCAGATAAACAGACACACACAAACATCTTGCCTTTTTTATATATATATATATATATATATATATATATATATACTAACAAAATAGCAAGATCGCCAAGACCGACCGCGGTTTCGCACAACGGCTCGTCAGGGCAAAGGCAGATCATTACTAACCAAATAAATACACACTACTAAGACTAACCCATTTGCAGAAGAGGTTGGATGGAAGGGAAAAAAAAACAAAAAAAAAAAAAAAAAAAAAAAAAAAAAACAAAAAAAAAACCTGGGAGGGGGTTTTCTATAACTTTCGATATCCTAAGTAAGAAACTTCATTTTATGCATTCTACACTTATTTAATATCTCAGTTCTAGAGTTAATAAGCCTATTAGCGGGTTCAAACTTAGCTATAGCTAGCTTCTCCTCATCACAAAGTTTGCAAAATTTATTATTCTTATTACTAATGGGGCACCTTTTTATTATTTCCCATTTCAGAATTGGGTCCTTTTTACTTTTGGCTTTTATTTCCCATACATATGTAGATAACGCCGTACTATGTTTATATCTAGCGTTTTTGAAAGAAGTTTTATGATTATAAAACCTACTTTTAAAATTATCGTGTGTAGATCCTATGTATGTCTTGGGATTTTTGTCGTTTTCGCTAACATAGACCTTAACTTTGTAGACTACACTTGTCTGATTACAATTACCCTCAATCGGACAGTCCTTTTTAGCTCTACAATTACACTTATTCTCCTTAACTTTATTATTGCCGGAGGCTGCTGTATTCTCTTTTAATTTACTTTTGTTGGTGTTATTAATGATTTTACCTATATTAGGCATACAGGAGTAACTCAACTTAATAGTATTTCTGTTAAATATCTGCTTAAGTCTATTATTTGAGTTGAAATGTCTATCAATTAAATCAAAAAACATTTTTCCTATCTTGGATCTGACTTCCTTATTATATGGGGGGTTGAACCATATAATTTTTCTTGATCTATTCTTACTGGCTTTTTTATTTAAACCTTGGTTCGAAAATTCTAACTTTTCTTGGTGCCCACTTCTTTTTAAGGCCATTTGAAAAAATTTTTTATGTTTTTCAAAAACTTCCCTATTTGACGAGTTTGTAGACAATCTAACCTCTATACCTCTAGGAATACTTTGCAGAATATGTCTAGGGTGGTTAGACTTTTTATTAACGTAAATAGGGGCATAGTTCCTTTTGATGTATGGCGTTATTATCCCATTGGCAATGTTTAACGTTATGTCTAAGTAATTGACTATTTTCACGTTATGCTCTATTTCTATTTCAAGCTTATGGGACTTAAAAAACTTTTGTACTTCTTTTCTCATTTTGTCTCCTAATTTAGGCGTGCAGTTTTCTATCACTATCAATCCATCATCCCGGTACAGGCCGTGGTTATGGAAATCTATTATTTGATTTAATTTGTGTAGTAATAGGCACCCTATCAGTTCAGCCACTTCCGCACCATCATATGCCCCTATTGGGTTATCAAACCCTTGGGCATCAGTCTTTTTTATCCAAATTTCATCATTGAACCATAATAACGTTTTACGGCAGTGCCAGATTATTTCTAGTTCCTCCTTTTTTATTTCGTTATACTCTTTCGCTAATTCTAACGCTTCTGAGAGTAACTTAGCCGTTATTGATGGATAGAACTCCTTAATATCGTATTTAATGAATGCAGATCTTTTATCGGGATTTATATCTTTAAACCAATTGATACAATCTCCAGTGGATTTCCACTGGTTAATATTAAGATACATACGTAGATTGCTACAAATGTTTTGAATTATAACCTTACTTATTCTACCAAGTTCTGTTTTTGTAGGATTTATAAGTCTAAACTCAGGATGGTTTGGAAATGAATCTTTGTGATCCTTAACTGTTAGAAAGCAGCTCTTCAATCCTATCTTTTCCACCTTATTATGCAAGCCAAACTTGCCTACTAACGATGTAGCCTCACTATTTATACTATCCATAACACCTGGTGCTATTTTCCTATAGTGCCCAATCACCGAATTTTTAACTTCTCTATTGAATTGCTCCTTAGGCAAAGCGTACATATTAGTATTTTTATCTCCTTTAACGTAAACTTTAGTGGTATTTTTACATTCTTTTACAGTGTCCTTTAATTGTTTTTGAAAGGGATTTTGCCCTAACTTTCTGTACTTAATTTTTCTAATGATGCTAATTAGATCCTTCTCAAACGCCTCTAACTCTTTTGAGTATGGCGGGTGCCTATAAGTTTTAAATCCGTAACTATTGTCATCCTTATCATTTAAATTGTTTAGGAAGAAAAATGCCCTCCATCTTAACCTGCTAATAAAACTCTCGATCTTATGGAGTAATTGCTTTTCATAAAAATCCTTAGAAGGGATCGGGATATCTTTGAGTGAACATTCTATATCTATTTGTTCCATCACTAGTTGGTATAAAGTGCTCAATGGATAAATCCAGAGCCTATAATAATAACAATAATAACAATAATAATAACAATAATTATTAAACCGACTCTGCGTGTATTCTAATCTCAAAACTATGAATGACCAGCAGAATCTAAATCCGTTATTGCCCTCGGCTATAAAGCTTTGGGCAAAGAGGGGGAAAAAAAGAAAACTGCTTGGGACCGACAATACATACGGTTCCTCCCAGTAAAAAGAAAAAAAACCCTCAACGGAACAAACAACCAGAAAAGAAAAGTGCTCGATACACACAACCGAAAAGTATTTAACTAGAAGGCAGTAACGCAGAGCAAACACACTAACAAAATAGCAAGATCGCCAAGACCGACCGCGGTTTCGCACAACGGCTCGTCAGGGCAAAGGCAGATCATTACTAACCAAATAAATACACACTACTAAGACTAACCCATTTGCAGAAGAGGTTGGATGGAAGGGAAAAAAAAAAAAAAAAAATTTTTTTTTGCTCTGCGTTACTGCCTTCTAGTTAAATACTTTTCGGTTGTGTGTATCGAGCACTTTTCTTTTCTGGTTGTTTGTTCCGTTGAGGGTTTTTTTTCTTTTTACTGGGAGGAACCGTATGTATTGTCGGTCCCAAGCAGTTTTCTTTTTTTTTCCCCCTCTTTGCCCAAAGCTTTATAGCCGAGGGCAATAACGGATTTAGATTCTGCTGGTCATTCATAGTTTTGAGATTAGAATACACGCAGAGTCGGTTTAATAATTATTGTTATTATTATTGTTATTATTGTTATTATTATATATATATATATATATATATATATATATATATATATATAATAGATTTTCTGCACTATTGTAAGAACTGCAACCTTGAAACTTCTGAATTTCGTTTCTTATGTCTTTGTCTATGTGTATCAAATCCGATTAAAATTGAACCACTCCTTCTATAACACGATTTTTTTCGATTATCGATTTTCAATATTTATCGGGGGTACTTCGACAGAAAACCTAGCTAAGAACACTCACAGACGCTTATAGTACAACTGTGTAAATTTTCAAGAAAATCAGTTCAGCCGTTTCAGAGCCTATAGGTAACACACACACACAGTTCCATTTATAAATAAGTTTAGATAGAGCCTGGACTTTGAACCATATAATTTACATTTTGAAATACTCCTGAACTATGCAACCAGTGGTATTTTGGAAACAATTTTAAAAACCTCACAACCACTTGAAATGTTTTGAAATATTCCTGAATAAAAAATCCAGTTTCAGCACTAAATGATCCACACAGCTGATGTGCTGGTAAAACAAATAAACAATCAATCTCTCTTCTTGAGATCATTGCTTATAAAACCTCTATTTTGTTTCTCACACTCTTCAAAATGTTTATATTCAGCCTTACTATTTCCCTGTTTTACATCTTAACATTTTCTTCATTATGGAATGATAGATCCCTGCATCAATGAAAAAAAATCATCAACTAACAATATATTTTTAAGCCATTTCTAAAAAGGTAAATGCTGGTTAGAACTTAACATGAGATTCTGATATATCAGTCAGTCAGTAAAGTGCCATACGTGATACACACTTGGGCAATCATGTATTAAGAGACATGACTGACTTTGCAGAAGATTTTCTTGCAGTAGGTTGCCATTACTTTCTGTAGTAGATTGGTTGCCAACCAAGGCTATAGAACCCAATTTACCCCGTTATTTGACCAATAACTGGAGGGTATTTGTGTGTAAGTGAATATAACAAATTTGAGCTTGGCAAGCAATAACTAACCTGTACTAAAAATAAGAAATAGATGAGATATCCCAATACATGGGCAGAGGAACAAGAACATTCTACCCCCATAGATTAAATAAAGGGCTAATTTCAGAATTCCCTGTAGATTAACCAGACTGAGGACACAGTAGCTATAAAAACAAATATTGTAACATTTAGTGATAACAATCAAGATGAGCATACTAGTTTGAATATCAATTGTGCATCTAATGATACTGCCTTATCCTAGAAATTCAGACAGATTACAAATTTTGATATATTTAATACTGGAAACCGAACCATACAATGTTCAGTCCAATGATTTATCTGCTATCATAACTGAAATGACTTACCACAAATATTAATATTTCACAATAGAAAAGGAGTTTAGGCATTTTATGTTTTCTGATGAATTCTCTTTTTAAACACATCAAAGGAAAATGTTAATTGTAAACTTATGAAGGCTAATAACATGTTTAATATGTACTATGAAAGCTCTTCTCTTAAAATGTCAGATGAATTCTGTTGATATGTGAAATGACAAATAAAATACACATGTATATGTTCTCTCTTAGTGTATTGACTTCTTTATTTCCATGTTAATGAATTTCTTTTGTGTTCAATTGAAGCAAACACTGACATGAATCTTAAAGGGAACAAACATCACTGAATTTATATTACATTATCACAACAACCATATTTAGGAATGGTGAATTCTGTTGGATTCAGTTAATAGCTATTCTTTTTTTTTTGATATTTTAATATATTGGCTTTAATATATACAGTGCTCATACTTTTATTTTTGATTTAAATTAATGGCATCATTCAGGTTAATCATATCTCTTGTTTCTGGGTACACATGACTTTAATTGGAAATAGTATTTTTGAAATACTGAAATGGTGCAGAGAGAAAAGGAATTATTATTGGTTCTACTTTAGTATGAAATTTTCAAGTTCAGAATTGGATTAAGTTGGTTTTTAGTTTTATGTGCCTGATAATCAAATGTTCATGTTTATTTACTTTGCTTTTGAGTAAGAGGAGATGTACAGATTTTAAGTTTGTTGCAGAAGAGAAATGTTCAGTTGGTTTGCCTCAGCTCTTATAAAAGATCAAAGACAGGCTTTATGGAACATGATTAGGAAGAAGTCTTGAGTTTTCAGCTAAGGGTTTATATGTCAAAACTCATTATCACATATGGAAAACTGATTTAAATTAAAGTTATTGCTTGCAGTTAATCTTTCATTATTCATATATGAAAAAGCAATTTGGTTTATTTTTTTATGTCATAGTTTGCTAATATAAAATTATATTTTTCGGTTACTTGGGCATTGGGTGGTTTTCTCTTAGAAGAAAACATGCTGGTTTCTGCACTAGAATTAATGCTCAGATTTTCATGATGGTAAGATGTTTGATTTCTCTCAAAATGGATAACTTAAAGCAGGGCCTCAAATACCTAGTCATAAAATTGACATATCTAAGTAAAACTATAATGAATTGCTGTAATTTAATTGCTCATATTGTGACGCTCATCCATCGCAGCGTTGTTGATAGTGTCGATACAGTAGCTGGTCCTTGGGTTGACCTTTCCAACGGTGATCTCCCTTGCTCATGTTGTGAAATTTGATCTCAAGGAAAGTACATTGAATTTTTGCTAGATGTCTCCCCGCCAAGTCAAACTAAGCTGGATGTGTGCACACAATTTGATAAATGAAAATGGTACCAAAAATAAATTGAATGATGTCTGAATAAGTTGTTGAAAGTCTTTATATACAAAAGGAAAATAGAGAAAAAACAATCACCAATCGTCTTCTTCCTAAACCGTTTCTATCAATCTGGCAACAGAAGTTTCGACCAATTTCCAAGTAATTTGTGAAGCATTTTTCTTCCTATTATTAATTCAAGTTTTTGGTTGACAATATCACTTCACCTCTGGCTGGAGTTTTAAGTTTGTGGCGATTCGAAATGTTATTTTTTTTTTTGTCTTCACACTGAAGCTTCACGGAAACTGCCGAAGGACTGTCTTTGAGTATGGTAGGTAAAGCTGGCAGCAGCGGTAAATTGACTTCGTTTCCATATGGTGCTGGAACTGCAACTTACTTTGGTCCCTCAGGGCTCTGTATTTATGTTTGTCCATGTTTTTCTGGTGTGGGGAGTGGTGGACACTGGGTGTTTATGCAAATCTAGTCTCTGGCTCTTGCAGCCAATAAAATCACTTTCACTCCCATTTTTGGGGTGGAGTCACTATATGATGTCAGCTCTTTCTATCTTCCCTTTAATTCGGCCAATGAGATAATTTTCTCTTTACCCATTTTGGGCAGAACTTTTAGGACATCAATTTCTTTCTCCGGGAGATTCCAATTTAGTCATTCTCATAATTACTTAATTGTCCTTTTCTCTGTCAACAAATCAACTTAACCTTTGCACTTAGTTGAATTCTCCAATATGCAAAATTTCCCTCTTAACTTTGTCTATAGTTTGAAAAAACCTCTTTGACCTTCCACAGGTGTGTTTTGGCTTTGTATTTTGCTGGGATAAAAAATAGAATTTTTTGTCTCTGAGCCTTCTGACTCACAGACACTGATTCTGATCATGTTCTGTAGAGATTCACTCATCACTGTCCACTGACATGTCTGACCTTTCAATCATGCCAGCTAGCAATTGCCGAATTCAGCTGGGAAGTTTTCTTTGATTTGAAGAAAAAATGTTTACAAAATTTCATTTTTCATAGCTGGAAAATGACTAATAATGTCTTTTTTGTTTTGATAACATCTGTATTAACCCCCTCCCCCCCCATTTTTCCCAGCTAAGCTCTGTTTTACAAATAATACCATGTCTGTCAACAATCGCTGTCCGATCCTGTAACCTTGTTTAGCTTCGTGGTTTCACTTTAAATGCGTAATTTCATGTATTAAATTCTGATTCATATTTTATTTTTAGTTCATTTGCAATCTTTTAGAAAAGTGAATCTTTTCCTAACAAAAAAAAAAAAAAAAAAATCATTTTTTTCCCCCCTCTGTTCATATTGGAACAGAATAAATTTTTTGCTAGTTGGTTCTTTTCGATCTGTAATAATTAATAACAATAATGAAACTAACAATTTTTCCATTCCTGCCATGCTAAATGTTACAATATTTGTTTTATACTTTTGGAAGTTGCAGTGAATCTAATACCACTCAATTCCATTTGAAATTTATCTTATTTTTTGTACATAATACAAGAAATTTTCCACAAAATTAGAGGCAAAAAAGGGGTTCATTATGCAAGTACACATTTTCAGGAATTTTTACTGTTTAAAAAAACCTTATTTGAAACACCAAGCTTGAAAATACAGTCAATTTTAGTCAAAGTTTATTGTATTTTGATATTCTAGTTTTTTTATAAAGTTTTCTCTTTTCAGTTTTAATAAAAGGCAATATTTTTTTCATAGTTTATATTATATTTCTATATTGTAATAAAGTCATATCAAACAGAAAAGCATGATAGATTAACACCTTAAAATGTCTATTTATCACTTTTTTCTAAAAATAAGAAATACACAATGTCTTAACATCCAGCTTATTTCAATTCTTTAATTGCCAGGGAAAAATTAAATACTGAAGTGAAATATATGTACAGCATTGAGATTTTAATGGATAATATGATACAAATTAACAAAAGATTTACACAGGGATGGCTGTACTATGGGGTCATATACTCATTCTGTTTTTAGCTTCAGAAAAATGAGGTTGTATTATACAGAAGAAGATATGGTACTTAATATTATTTTTAGAAACATCACTCTTGGAAGTAAAATGCAAATCTTTAATCTTGAACATAGCTGAAAAATGATCTATTTATTGTCAGTGTTCTGTGCTTCTAAATCCCCTTTGAAAACTCAAGGGACTGGGTTCTTCAAAAACCAATTTTCTTTTTACTGTCATGTTATCCTTTAAAATTTTGATAAAGGATACATATTATTCCTCATTTTTCTAGAAAATTTCTCCTTGTTTGTTTATATATCTCTCTCATCAGTTATTTCAGATTGGAAATGTTTAATCTTTCAAGTTCTATTGCTACCAAACAATATTACCAACTTGTTCTAGATAACTGTCTATTGAAAATGGTAAAATTATAATGGATGTAAAGTTCATAATCAAGAAAAGCATATTTTTATAGAAGAAAACAATTGTTTTTACTTATTTACTTGTAATATTATGCACCCACTACCTGTCACAGTGAATGGCATCATTTATCAAGTAAGGAGTAAAATTTTGCAGGCATGAGTATTTTCATCTGTTTGGTATTCTCTCTTGGCACTGATTTCTGGATGCAGTTGTGAAGTCTTTTTTTTCATTGTGTGCCTGCTAGGATATAAATGTTGATGCAGTATTCTGCACTTTCCAGTTGGGCTATGGTTTTCTTGATTGGAGACCTTCATAAAAGGCAAAAGATCATAAATAAAATAAATGCTGAGATAAAAACTAACAATATCATAAGTTGTCAAAGGTTACAATCACTGTTGGTTAATTTTCTAAGATCTTAGTGAATCAAGAAAGGGTTAACTGCAGGGTCAGATGTTTGTGTTGGTGTGTTGCAATTTCTTTCAGCTTGAGCAAAGAATAGACTGACAGTATTCTTTCTGGATGTAGCAAACGATTCTTGGGTGTGAGCTATGTGAACTCTGTACAACTGTGTGCTTTGACTTGTATAGATATTTGTCTGGGGGGAATGACATTGATGGATAGTATTTTCAAACAAAGAACTTACCATTGGGAACAGGTGGCTATATTTTTAAATTACCTCCAACCAGATAACACATCAATCAATAAATCCTGGGCCTAACTAATAAAACAACTTTTAAGCAAAATTTGACTTTATTCATCAACATAGTCTTCTTCTAGGGCGATACACTGATTCCAATGCTTCTCGAACAATTCAATGTCTTTTTTTTGTAGAATGATTTGTCTTTAGCCTCAAAATACACTTAAGTTTCCAATATCACTTCTTCATTGGAGTCAAATCTCTGGCAGATTTCAGGAAAATCAGATTTTCAACAACTTTTAACCCAAACCAGCTTTGTGATCAATCAAACACAACATCAGCAGAGCCCAGCTTGGAACAAAATGATTAACAATTGATTGACCATGTCGATTGTAGGCATCGACATGGACTAGTGCAGGTTCAGTTTTTTTTTTTTTTATCATTTCACCCCCCAAGCAAAGCAGAACCATCACTAGTGCACAGGAGGTTACAGTGAGAAAAAAAGACTGGGTACAGGGGTTATTGAAGAAAAGATGAATGGGATTTAAATTAGATGGCAATTGCTGTTGCATTTAAATTTTTGAAGATTGTAGTTATCAGGGCAGTAAGTAAATAGAAGGGATTTCCACAGACAGGAAATGTGAGAAAAACTGTTAGAGTATAAGTGGCAGTTGCATTTAACTATTTCAGTGGTAAAAAGATGGGACCTAGATGCCAATCTAGTAGTACACTTAAGTTTGTGTGGTTCAGCACCAGGGAAGAAAAGCTTGTCAGAGCAGTTGTCATGAAAACATTTGTAGAAAAGACAGGGAAGCCACATCACATTAATGAGAAAGTGACTGAAGTCGAGATACCAAGTTAGAATCAATTACCTTGCAGATCCTTTGAATTTTGTCAAGAACCTTTTACTCTTATATGTATCTGTTCATACAAATGGCAAATACTCCTTTTCCATTATTTCATGCTTCTTGAAGTTTTAAGTTGGCAAGATATGTCCAGAGCTGTCCACTATGTGGCCAATAAAGGGCAGGTCTGGTAATCATACCACCAACAGGATTTGTATTTTTTGTACCATGTCCTTTCAGGATGTAGGTGATCATGGACCTCCACTTATCTTTATCCCATGTCACTCTTAACATTTTTCTCTTGGTATCTCTCCCAAGCACTTCCACCATCCACTTGCTCAAGCTCATCAAATATGTCTTGTGTTACTTTCCCCTGTCTCTCTCTTTCCCTTTACCTGTTCCATGAGTATTAGACTCTCCAAGTCCCCTTTCCTCATTATATGAGTGCCCCAGAAACTTCAGCTGCCTCTTCCTGATGTTAAGTATAAGTTTTCTTTTCATTCTCATCAAAACCTTGTCGTTAATCACATGTTCAGTTCATGGTATCTTCAGCATCCTTCTGTAGAACTACGTTTCTGTTGATTCAAATCTCTTCATCTTTGAGGAGATTGTCCAGCATTTGCTGCCATATAGGAGGATAGATATCACATAACAGTCCAGTACTCCTTTCTCCATTTCTAGTGAAATCTTGCTGTCTTTTAATACTCTGCTTAGCTTTTGAAATGCATTCTTGGCCATAACCAATGTGCCTTGAGATCTCAGTGTTGCACTTTTCATGCTCTGTCAGAATATTTTCCAGGTATTTAAATTTTTGCACCTACTTGATTTTAGTATCTCTGACCTGTAGTTGGCATTTTGGGCATCTCTTTTTGCTGATGAGAATGCATTCAGTTTTCTTGAAGTTTGTTTAGCCCTTTCTTCTTGCTCTCCCTTGCTACCTTCTGTAGGAGGTCCTGTATTTTCCTTTTCCTTGTTTGCTATCAGCACTGTGTCATCTGTATATCTTGGTGAGATTGTGGCTGCTGCTGATGAATCCTGGCAGGACTTCTAGTTCTCTCAGAATTGTTTTGCTGTACAGGTTAAATAGATCCAGTGAGAAGATACATCCTTGTCTTAAACCTCTTTCTATTTTCATATATCTACTGAATTCATTTCCTGTCTATATGCAGGCAATTTGCTGCCAGTATAGGTTATTGATTACTCTGTCTTTCCCAAATATGTCAAGGTTGCCAAGCATCTCTAACATTAAATGTAAGCCAGTATTCTCTTGTGGGAACATGAGTGCCTCTTTGTTGAAGAAATGGTAGCATAAAAAGTTGAACAAAATTCTAAATGTACATTTTTTTTTCATTCCCTCAAATGCCAAAAGGCAAGCAAGTGTTGTAATTTATGGTATCTAATACCATAATACTAGATGGTGGGGGTCTGTGTCAAGGGGACAATAAACATGCAGGAATGCAGAATCTGTTTTCATTACTAAACATCACAAAAATTTCAGTCCCACAAGTGAACCTTTTGCAACACGATTGGTGGGGTATGGAAGTCTGGTTTGAGGCACATGTGCTTATAAGTATACTCCATTGATTTGTGTTGACACTCCTGGGGCCACATAGAGTGTAACGTGTGGCTCTTTAGAACTTGATTGATAGGTCTAATAGTATTCATGTAAACACTGTTGCTAACATCAAAATACAACTAATGCATAGCAATTCTCCAAAATAACCATTCAGCCTTTCAAATGAGCACAATTACTCAGCCTGCATTAGGCTGTTTTAATTTAATAAAAACCAGTATTTGTGTTTGTTGGGCACTTGTCTGCACTGAACTCTTCTGCTGAATCTTGTTACAACATGTGTCACAAGCTAAAGCTTGGACATAGATGGTCCACTGGTATGGGTGTTACTACGTCAGAAGAGACAGACTTTGAAAACCTTATCAAAATCTTACGCTGTATTGCACGTATTGTATCCAGGACGAAATTGGCTTGATCGTTCAAGTTGTTACACTTTTATTTTACTTTGTATATTGCAAAAAAAAAAAAAAAAAATTGTTTTTCAGTTACTCTTCTGATTATTTTTTTTTTTTAATTAAAAATTACTAACTTAAAATTTTCATTTATTGAAAACATTCTTAGATATAAAATTATATTAAGTGATTGGTGATAATGAAAGTGATCATCTCATGCATTTCATGCCAATTCTTTTTTCCTAGAATTAATTTGTTACTGTTTATCTTTTTCAGGTAAGTGTTCCTCTTCCTGAAATTCAGTTTGCAGCTCAAATTGGTAATACTTTTTCTATACAATTTAATGTTTTGTTTATTTTTTTCTTCCCTTCATGTAAATGAGGACTTCTGATATTGACAAAATATTTGTTTACTTTAGTCAAATTTTGATGACAAACCAATTTCAAGCCTTAATTATACAATGAAGCAATATTCATTTGATCTTTACTAGATTTACCATTTAAATGTTTTTTTATTGTGTACTTATAATATTGCCATGATGTTTTTTTTGTGTTTTTTTTTAAAAGCCTCATTTTAATGACTTTATTGTTAGTCAATAGTTTAAATCTCTATAATAACATTAATGCTTTACCCAAAGCCTAATTTTTCAAAAATTCAATTAATTTTTAACAAAATAAAAATAAATGAAAACTGGATAAGTCAAATTTTCTTTGATTCAAGCTTCCATGTTTACATTGCTATTTTTCTGGATATGTCCTTAGTTATCTTGCAAGGATGCTTTTATTTTCTGTATGTAGGTTTTATTTACTGCTTTATAAGTTTCCATTCCCTTTAATACACACACATACCCACCATTTATGGGGACAAATGTGTGTAATATATATATATATATATATATATATATATATATATATTAGAACTTAAAGCATTAAAACAGTTAAATTTACAGAAAACCTAAATGTCTTGACATTACTTTTTTATTGACTAAATTCTCTGCTGATACCTTTGGGATCATGTTTAATATTAATCTATTTTGATACTCATCTCAGAGCCAGTAATTCTAATTCTGTAAAAGATTGACCTATAAAAGTATTTATATTATTTTCCTCTAGTTCACTTTTTAAAAAGAATTCTGATTCAGAAAAATAAAATGCTTTGTTTTACTAAAGTACAAACAGACTGGAGAGAAATTTCTTCTAAAATTCACCATTGGTTTTGCTAATTTTCTGCTAACTCCAGTGCATAATGGGATTATAGTGGCTATAACAGTGCTCTTGCTACATAATAGTAAGGAGTCTTCTCTTAACTATACAAAACAGCAAAACTTTTGAATTTGGTTTGGTTTTTATCCTTGCTCCTATTTACAGTGGTGTAATGAAAACAACATTCCAGCTTACATTCAAGATAAGCATATATTGATTGCTATTTACTACTGAATGATTAAATGACGAGATTACAAGGTTACAAGTGACATTTCTCTATACTGTTCAAACTTGTCTTGGCCAGATGTTTCTTTAATATACTCAATTGAAATCAATTGATTTTCCTGCCAACATTTCTATGATTGTGTGTACTTGGTCATATACATGAATATAAGTGTGTGTGGGTGTGTGTATAGTCTCCAGAGTTGGAAACAAATCTTTTGCTCTTCAACAACCCATTCAGAATATTTTTTTTGTTAAGGTTTCATAATCTGTTGTACAATCTCCAGAGTAAACAATTATTTTAATGCATAACTAAGTTAATAAATATTCCAAGAAATTATAAAATTGAGTTTTAAAGTTTGTCTGTTATGTCATTAACTTCTCATCACCAATTGTTATTCTTTACATATAAATTGTCTCCATCGTTATCACAATGTTTTGACTGTTATGCTCTCCAGCCTTCATCAGGTGTATGTCAGTCCTATAACCTTCAGAGAATTTCAACCCTTTACTTAATCCATAGATCATTCTTATTCCACTGTCTATGTATCGGAATATTTTGTTCAGTTCTTATTCACTTATTGCTTGCCTTGTTTACATTGAGTCCAAAGTTTTGAACTTGTAATTACTATATCACCAAATTTATGAACTCACAATTTAATCCACTAGGTTATTGTCTAGTGGATTAAGATTGTAGTCTATTTGCATTATCAAATGATATGTTAATCCTTTTTTAATCATTACATTATTTTGGGTTTGAAGTGTAAATTTTTTTACATGGTATGTTTTGTTAATTTTTTAATTATATAAACATTTTCTATACCTCCTTTACAATTTGACTATAATTTATTTCAACTAAAATTAATTTACAGGAAGATGGGCCAATGAGTACCTGAAGACGGTTGACAAACAAGGGATTAATCTGAAGATTAACCTTTTACAATGATCTGAAACTGATAAGTTTAAATTGAGGTAATCTGTAGTAAGAAGTCTGTACATGTTAACAAGAAGCTGACCTTTCATACACAAAAGCTTGAAAATGTCAGTATTGTTCTAGTATTTCTCAACTTGAGAAATGTAATCAGGAATTGACAGCTTTATTGGCACAGATGCAAATGAGCAGCTTAAACCATAAGTGCTATTTTTAAGAAGTTACAAAAAAGAACTAGATGAAATAGGAAAGAACAATTACAGGTTCACATTTACATTCAGGTAATTAAGATGAGGGAACCCAGATCAAAATCAGTCAACTGAAGGGGGGGAAAAAGTCTAATCAAAAGTTGAAAGAAATTTGAGGGTTTTCAAGCACACAGTTGAGGCAATGGTAACAGACTAGGTTTTTCACCAATGAAAGTTATTAAATGTAATCCAGAATATCATTGTCATTTAATAACACTTGAAATAAATATGACTGAAGTTTGAGCAAAGTAGAAACAAGTAAAATATATCTTTGTCAAGAAAAGCAGCTTATAGAATGTTTGGGAAATGTAGATGCCTGTCAAGTTCTTATCTTGATAACATAATGCAAAGTTCATCTACTTGCTTGGTATCTAAATATTTTTTTTGCTTCCCACTACCTGTCCACAATTGTTATAGTTCAAATTATTCTCTTTTATCAATAAGAATGGATTTATTTCTACTGCTAAAGATAAATAATTTGGTAAGCAAATTTGTAACTAGTTGTGAACAAAAGTTCAGATTTGTCTATACTTTTGAGATGAGGTTGTATTTACACTATTTACATTGTTCAGACTATTGTCCTCATCTTTATTGCTATGTTTACGATGTTTCAGTTGTACACTTCAGCTATATTCAGATGCTGGGAATTTCAAACTGAACCCTTTATTGCAATCTATGTATGATGTCACTTCTGGTAGTCATGTAGTTATTTCCCTTTAACTTTGTAAGTTATTTGTTCACTACTGTTTTAACTTCCACCACCCATAGAATGTAAAGAAAGGGATCATTTGCTGCCTGCATCATCGAGCAAGTCATAATCAGCAACCCACAGACATATGAACAGGAAATGGTCAGTATAAGCAGTATCCTACAATGTAACCATTATCTAGGGTACAGGACAACAGCTTCAATGAATGTGAAAATTGAAGGTGCATGAAGATGGCAATTCTCAGAAAGCAGCCTCGGTCTACCTACCCTATGCGAAGGGGTTATCAGAAAATACAAAGGAGCTGTGGTCCATATAACATCAGGATGATCTTCAAAAGTGGTTCTATACCTCGCAGATAGCAATCCCGAGTAAGACATCTAATAGAGGAGAATATAACTAAGGACAGTGTGTACACTATTCCATTTAGCTGTAGAAAGAAATATAAAAGAGAAATAGGCTTCCCTCTTAAGGTAAAGCTGCAAAAACATCATAAGGTTATAACATGAGGGGAGAGAAAAAATCAGGCATAGCTGACCACATGTGGAAAGAGAAAGGGGATGACTCATCCCTATGGAATGAAGCATAACTAGTTGATAGAGATCACCACTGGAAATTACGTAAACTTAAGGAATCAACGCATATGCTAGGCTACAAAAATCTTATCCATTTGAACTCTGCTGCTGATAGGGTTTCATTTATATATTTATTCAACATTTTTTTTTTAATTTTTTGTTTAACATTCAATGTCTCCTACCAGCCTAAACATTATAATAACTTTCAAAATTATAAAAGAAAAGAACATTCTCTAGTTTTTAATAAAATAAAAATAAACAGTTTAAAAATCAATAAACATTGGCTTAACCAGAAGTTTTAAAATACAGAACCAAAAACAGATGAAAATTAATAAGGAGCATGGATTGGTTAGAGCAGTATGTGCTGAGTAATCAATCTCATACTCCTTTTACATTGGGTGAGTGAGATGGTGTGTGTTTATGCAAAAAGATCAGCAAACCAAAGGAACAAAAAAAAAAAACTGAGTTATGTGGAAATGAGCAAAGTAACATCTTCTGAAAGATTTAGTATGAAATGCTCAAAAATATAATTTTCCTTTCTGCTTTTGTCCCTTTTTTTTTGTTAACTGGTATTCAGATATTTACTGACTATAAGTATGTTCTGCAATACACCACACATTTTCTATTAAACACTGATTTATTTCTACTGCTAAATATAAATAATCTGGTAAGTAAATTTGTGATAAATATATATTCATAGATACTTTAAATGTCTGCAGGTAATTATTATAATTGAGATTAGAGAATGTAATTTTCTGCTTTGAGGCATAATTTGTGCAATTTTTGTACTCATTTGCCAATAATGACTATTATCTTCATTTTGGTGACAAATTTTATTCACTGAAGCATAATAATGGCAAATTAGTTTCTGTGAACCAGTTTCTTATATTGCTCAAGTTTGAGCAAATTATTATTACTTGTACTGCACAATTTCTAAAGATGATTGTAAATTATAAAGTTTATTTTGAAGTTGCCTTCTTGTGGAAAGTAATAATTCTCTTAAAATATTGGTTTCAATATTTTTTGGATAGCGCGCAACACTTAACTGTCTTATAAACAAAATGATTTCAGTAGATGTCTGTGGGATGTACAACAGATATTAGGCTCTCTTAAGTTTATCCGTCACTTTCAGTTCAATATGGCTGAATTTCTATACAATCACTTCATTTTGCAAAATTTTCTTATGATAAATATGCTCTTGATATAGTTTGATAAAATTTGATCCAGGTTTGGCAGATTCTTTCACTTCCTTGAATGTCTTCCTTTTAATAATCCTTTATCAGATGCTTAGCTTATTTTAAATATATTTATCAACTCAGTAATATACCACTAATAAGTTCAGTTAATATAAAGTATTGATTCTTATTAATATTTAAATTTATTTTTATAGAAATAAGTAAGAATTTAAGTGTAAAGAAAAGAAAAATCTTATTAAGTGTTTCTTGACAAATTCCATGAGTTTTAATAACTATATTCAAATGATTGTAAATATGTCATTTCTTTAACTAGAGAATATTATTTCCAACTGCTTTTTCATCTAACCAACCAAAATACATTAACCCTTTTTTTTAAATAACATTTTCAACACCAAATATTACAATTTTAAATACTGTTTTCTACTTTAAAGGTGCAATTTCAGTTCACTGAAGTCTGCTTAATATTTGATAATACTTGGACATGGATTAATTCTTAACTTCATGTGCATTGTTAAATCATGGATTTTACTTATAGGAAACTATTTACTTGGTGAAAGATTCTTTTATAAGACAAATTAAAAATACAAAATGTTAGTTACATGGCATTTCACAAAATTATTTTAATCTCAAAAAGCTTATCAAGTGTTATCATATGCAGATTATTTTTCTTATCTAAAATCTGTTTAATCTATTCACTAGTATTTTTCAACTGAAGTTCTTAGTAACTTGCATGGAAGCTTTTATTTTATATTGATTTTGAAGTATTATTAGAAACAATTATTCTGGCATATAAAATTACAGATTTTGATTCTAGCCTAACTTGGATAATATTGGATTTTCATGCACACAATTTTCATTTGGCTTGTATAAAATGTAAAGGCTTATTTGTTAAATCCTGACAGCATCTATCTGCCTAAGATGAAAACCAGTATGCTTTGCATAAACAAGCAGCAGCCATTTGTATGAAATGTCCTTAATTTCAGTCTCAAATTAATAACTACATTGCAAGCTTTAAAATAGGTTGGTTGTCTGATTTGACAAATGTTTAATAATAGGAGGACTTGCAAAGTATAAAAACAATGATAGAAATTACTGTTGTAGAGCAGCTAATACCTCTCTGGTGCTATCAAGAATGGAATGGTCTGTGGCTGAGGTAGCTATAAAAATAAATAGCAGTGATCTGGGATTTTTGGAGTGTCATTGACAATTAGTATCAAACTGCTCTCTCTGACTTTAATGACTTAACCTTCCACTCTTCTACTATTTGTTGGCTGTTTATGGTGTTTGTCTTATTAATATCTCTTAGCATGGATATTGTGCTGGAGATACTCAGCTCACATCTTTTTAGCATCCTGCCACCTTGGCAATACAAAAGTCACAAGAATGATAGGCAAGTACCTAGATGACTACAGTGCAGGTATAAGGGGTTGTTGAGGACTTTATCTTGACAATCTTTTCAAGAAAGAAATTATCAAAAAGAAAAACGCATCTTTATCAAACCATGAAATCTTTAGGCTCTTTGGTAGTGATGTGTTGAAAAGCACAAGAGGTCAGGCCCTAAATGAAGTAGCAAAGCACATGAGACCAATAACTGTTTCATTTAGGAGACATTCAATAAGAAAAATTGAGTCTAATATTTTTCAACCAGTCTTTTCATTAACAATGGACCAGCTGGATGGAATAAAGACTAGGTTAGGTACTAATGAAAACCACCCTTACAGGTTGAGACATCAAAAAGGGTATTTTTTTTTTTTTTTTTTTTTTTTTAAAACATCAACACTTTCACAGGTCATTTTTATCAAATTTAACAGAGTAAAATAATGGTTATCTGAATAAAATGTGTCTGAAAGACACATTTGATGAAGCAGCTAGTTTGTTTACCTTTAACCTGATTAAAATCTTACAATGAGGTTTACACTAGTGGACAACAATTTTCAAGCAGAAATGAATTTTGGAATGTGATTCTAGATGTTATGCAGTCTTTGATGTAAGTACAAATGGCTCACAAAATCAGTTGATGAGCAACTTCTAAAATCAGTTTCAGAACATGGAGAACACGTTTCACTTTGATGTTGTAATTATCACTTTATCATTACAATAACATTGTTTTTCCTATTTTTTAAGCATTTGTCTTTGTAAAATTTGTACACATTCTGTAATTATAATTTTTAATTACAATATAATGTTTCCTGGGATTTCAGTAACCTGGTTAGTGTAAAAATTGGAAAATCCAATAAAATTAAAACTGTTGCCATATTATAGACTATTATAATTTAGACATGTGAATACACATTAACAGTAGAAATATTTTGTCAATCCTTCAAAATTTTAGAATAGTGGGGGGAGATTAAAAGTGGCTAATCATGTGATACAAAGTGCAATATATTTAAAAAAAAAAAAACCTTCAAAGGTTTTTTTTTATCCCTTGCTCTTTGCATTGTGTCCCTATGATGTAGGCAATCATAACTCTCCACAATTTCTTGTCCTTTGTAGCTCTTAATAAATTTTGTTATTTCTCCTAAACCCTGTTCCACTATCCATTTACTCACGCTTACGAAGTATGTTATACATTTTTTCCTCTGTCCCTCTTGCTTTCAGTTTGTCCTGTGGGTATGAAATTTTCTAAGCCCTCAATCCTCATTATTTGCCCAACAAATTTCAACTGTTTTTGCTTGATAAGTATGTTTACCTTTTGTTTTTATTTTCTCTAAAACTTTGTTGTTGTTCACATATTACATCCATGGATCCTAAACATCTTTTGGTAAAACCACATTTTTGTTACTTTAAGTCTCATCATCTTTGAGGAAATTGTCCCTCATTCACCACCATATTTATTGATAGTCCTTTTAGTATTACTAATTTGTTGGGGGGATATAAATTTAGCATCCCCAGTCTGAGACATTTAACATGTGTCTTCAAACTGTATTCAACTTCATCATATTACACATATTTACACATTTATTATGTCTTCTTCATATCAAAAAACATTGAATGTTATTAAAAAGGTTAAGTCCAATAGAAGTCTGATCAGAGACATAATATAATGGATATTCTTATTTCTTGAGATTACCACTGATCTGATTTTGACATCATTATCATCAAAGTATATATACATGAAACTTTGAATCGGATTTTGAACAATTATATAAACATCATTTATATCGGTTTCATTTACGCCTAATATGAATTTTGAAGACCCGAGTTTGTCCTCATTTATTGCTGATAATTCTTGAATTATAAATACTTTCAAGCTTTTAAAATCTGCTTGGTTCTACTGTCAACATTGAAGCATACTCTTTTATTTCTAATACTGATGTGTAAATTTTAATCTTACTTTATTTTTAAAGTCGTTCAGCTTTATTGCAAATGAATTCTCCCTTATTGGAACCCTGACAGCTATTTCTAATTTTTCCAATGATTTGCTCTTAGATAAACAAAGAATTCTGACATATCCTAGAATCTAAAATGTATATTTCAATTTCATGAGAACGATTGTTAGACTTGGTTAATTTGTCTAAGCATTGTTGGTCAGCTAAACAACTTTACCACTAAAATTTTCAATTTAAGTATTTATTTAATATTGTTGTTTTTACTTTTGTTTAAATAAATTCATACCAAGCAAGGCAATAATGCCACTAGGATGCACATATTCACTAAAAAGAAAAAAAACAAAACAAAACATACATGAAGAAAATGAACCAAAGTTGATAAAAACACAATGTTATCATCCTAATCTTTATCATTAGGAGGAAAGACAAAAGGATTTTTAAATATTAAATTATATTTTTTTATCCTTTTTAGAATGATTGAAATTTTGGTTAAAAATTTTTTTTAGCATCAACACAGATTAGTATAGGACGATTTTAATGTCTTTTTACAGTGAAAAACACATTCTTGGATTTTAATTAAACTTTTTGGACTTATTCTCTTATATTTTTAACATTATTTAATTTTATGAAATTTTGAGAAATTGCATTTTGCAAAGCCTAATGTTTTTATTAGTTAAAAGTTGAACTTGAAGAATTTAAATCAATTTCTATTTGTAAAACAGGAAACCCCAGTTCATGAAAATCTACTCTGCAGCATAAAATAAAAGATGTAATAAAATTAGAAAAGCCTTTAACTGTTTATATCAATAAGATATCTTATGAACACTATTGTCTTTTAAAAAAAATAATTCTTCAATGAATAATAAATTTTTACAAGAACTGAAAATTTTTAACTATAATAATTTCAAAAAGTTTTATTCTTTTTAAAATTATGGCTTACTTGTCAAAGGTTAGGTGATATTGTAATTAAGTAAAAACTATATTTACATAAAGAAAAAGTTCATTGAACCTCAATATTTTAAAAAGAATATTAATTTTTTTTTTATATGTATAAATACAATTTTGTAAATATGGATGTATATACATTAAATTATCAGTTAAAAATATGAAATAAGGCCCTAATTTTACATTCCTTGGGTAACGTTTACCCCATTGAAAAAAAAAAATTAGTAAGCATCTGGGTATCAGTCAAACTATCAATACCATAAACACTTACCACAGTGTTAAAAATGCATTTCTGTGATATTTTAAACTAAAAGTAATGTTTCAAATCAGATGCAAACTTCAAATCAGCTAATCTTCCTATTAATTTCAGAAAACTATATTTTATTTTTGAAAAAAAAAATTAATAAAGAAAATTACATTGTACTGACAGATGGCTAAAAATGGTGCTAAAATCTTTTTTTTTTCTAGCAATTAAAAAAAAACTTTTTCCAGTCAATTTAAATTAGTTTTAAAAATACAACAAAATATATCAATTTATCAACAGATATATGCTTACATTTTGGATTAGAGCACACTTCAAACTATCTCTTCAGAAAGTTTAAAATTACTTCTGTCATGTCAATTTTGCATCCTTATAAAAATGAAAGATTTTAAGGTGCATTTTAGACACTTGATGCTTTTTTTTTTAATTACCATAAAGACAAAAATTGCCTCACAAGCAACAAAAAGATATGTGCTCTGTATGGTGAAGGTGCTTTAGCTGACAGAATTGTAAGAAAGTGGTTCACTAAGTTTAGATTGGTGATTGTAGCCTTATTGTTGACAACTGAATCAAGACATTCATTGAGAATAACCCACATTACAGAATACAAGAATTGGCAGAAACTAAATCTATCAAAATCCACCATTCATAAGCACTTAGTAAAGCTTGGGTACTCAAATTGCTACAGTATTTGGGTGCAACATTTGTCGCACTTTCCGTCTGTTAGAACACTTTCCAGATATTTGAAGTTTTGTACCTGCTTGATTTTAGTATCTCCCTGCTGTATTTGGCATTTTGGGCTGCTCTGTTTGCTGATGACCACGCATTTGGTTTTCTTGCAGTTTATTGTAGTCCTTTCTTCTCACTCTCTTCATCTGCCTTCTGTAGGAGGTCTTGTAGTTTCCTTTCCATGTTTGCTATCAGCATTGTATCATCTGCGTACTTTGTTGCTCAAATTGTGACCTCCAATGACAAACCCTAGCATAATATCTAAGGTCCTCAGAATAGTCTCGCTGTACAAGTTGAATACATCCAATGAAAAGGCACATCCTTGTCTTATGAACCTTTCTATCTTTGTATATCTGTTGAATTTGTTCCCTGTCTTTCCACATCTCTCTATCCTTGGTGGTTCTTAGCACGCTTTCTCCTCTAATGCCACGCAATCCCTGTTCTGTCATCCACTTGCTGAATTTGTTACCTGTCTGTATACAGGCGATTTTTCTGCCAGTAGATTCTTGATTACTCTTATGTCTTTCCCAAATATGTTGAGGCTGCTGAGCATCTCCATCAATTCCTTGTGGCGTATTTTGTCAAATGCTTTTGCACAATCAATAAAACATAGGTACAAGTCTTTCTTCATTTGTATTGCCCTTTCGGAGAGCATCCTAATCATAAATACTGTATCTTCCATTTCAGACGTTCCTGTAGCTCTCAATAAGTTTTGGTCTTTCTGTTATTTCCCTCAAACCTTGTACTGGCATCAATTTGCTCAAGCTGATTGTGTCATGCACTGCTTTCCTCTGTTCCTTGATTTGCCCTGTTTGTATCAGATTCTCCAAACCCTTCTCCCTCATGTGTCCCAGAAATTTCAACTAACTCTTCCTGATAAGTAAACTCCAAACAAATCTGTGATCTGAGTTCAAATTCTAGTTGAGATTATTACATTCACACACATATTTTTGGGAAAGGCATAAATCCATATATTCTCTTAGCTATTGGTTAAATAGCAAGGCAGACAGTACTCTTTAGCTATAGCTTACAACCAGTAAAAAAGAACAACTCTGCATTCAAACATGTATGTAACTTTACTAGAGCATATAATTGAACTGTAATTAAGGTCTGCTCAGTTTGTTTACAGTATATACAATAGATTGACTGAGTTTGGAAGAAACTAATGGGACTGATCAGGCAGCCATGCTGAGAATGAGAAATTACACTAATTTTGAAGTGGGTGCCTTCAAGTTGAATCAGTTTTGATATTATCAGTGCTAAAATTGATTCTGATGGAAAATTTGGTTGGAGTTATGTTTAATCTATCCTAGAAAACTAACAAATGCAACAAACAGGTACTGTTCATAAATTTCAACATATTTTTAAATTTCTCAAAATTTTTGTCCTAAAAACCAAACAATACTTTGACAAATCATTTACATAGTGAAAAATATATTAAGATGTTAAGATTATTTGTTGCAACAATACTTTTCTCTGATTTTTACTTTAGTATTAACTAGTAATTTGATTTGTTTTTAATTATTTTTCACATTTTTGACAAAATTGAATAGGACATTTTATTATAGTCATATTTAACTATAGATTAAATCAAATTTTGTTTTTAATATATTTTTTTCATTGAATTTAACAAAAAGTAGCCATTGTGTTCAAGTAATTTTCAATGGCCACAGCTTTTACCACTATAACAAAATAGTATCCACCTTAGACTGAAAGTTTCAGAATCCTTCAGGCAAAGTGTAACAACTTTGAGCAAACTACTACTTTTGGGATTATTGTCTGGTCTTTATTGATAACACATTAAGGGAATGTCTTAGATGCAACAAACATGTTTGCCCTCCAGACATGTCCACATAGGAAAGTTGTTCTGCATTCTTCTACCAAACCACTGCTTCAGTTTTTGTTAATGCTATGCCAATAATTGATCTGCCTATATTAATGAAAAGATGCTTTCAAACATTACTCACATCTCATCACAACTCTTCCATCATTGTATTCTTCTTAAACATACAGTATTTTATGTTTTACCTATTGGATATTGACAGTCTAAATAGCTTTAAATGATTTCCGAATATTAAAAACACTATTCTCACAATAATCCAATAAATCAAGAAACCTAGGAGATATTTGTACTTGCCTTATAATAAAGTCTTGCTTCAAAGACCTGTTATTTTCCTATGCAATTTCAGCCTAACTAGTCATGTGCTAATTGTTGTTGAAATGTAGTTTTAAATGGAATATTGAAGAAATGATTATACAAATGGAAATAGATTTTCAAATTTTTAAGATTCAGATCTATTCTAAATGTTTAAAATAGGCTTATATGCACTCACATTAGATAACTTTGTTACTAAAAAAAATGTTATTCTTATCTAACTGTTGTAGAGTAGCTAACACTCCTCTGAAACTCTCAAAGATGGAAGGGTCTGTGGACTGAGGTAGCTATAAAAACAAAGACTAATAGAAGTCTGGGATTCAGTGTCATTGACGATTAGTATCAGACTGTGCTCTCTGCAACTCTAACGACTATTCTCTCTACTTGTTGTTCTGTCTTCTGATGTTTGTCTTATTTGTATTAATATCCTTTGGCACAGATATTGTGCTGCAGATACTCAGCAAACATCTGAATATTGTCCTGCCACCTCAGCGATACAACACTAACCCAGTGCAAAACATGGCTTTATGGTTTGTTATCTAATATATTTATACTTTTCAAGTATTTAATCTATTAATGCATATGTGTGTGATATATTAAAAGGAACTCTGGTTAAAAAAAAAAAAAGATGGGTGGTTCTGAGGCATTAGGTTTAGAAGTTCAAAAAAATCATACATTGATGTCCTCAAGGACACATGACCCAGTGGATAAGTATTGAGTTAAAGGAAGCTAACTGATACTTAGATATCTGGAAGAAACATAACTCATGGAACTAGAACTATCTACCCTGGTGGACAAATTAAAGGGTTCAGTTTGAAATTTCAATCACCTGATAAAGGCCAGAATGTACAATGGCTGAAACATGAATATGGCAACAAAGATGCGAATAATTTGAATAATATAAATATCATTATTTATATTATTCAAATTATTCGCAACCATAACAATAATTTACTTTCTCTTGCATTTTAAGAACCAGAAAATTATTTTTTGACAAACATTATTTTCAAATAAAAGATTAAAAACCTTTTCAAAATTCATGTAAGATTTCCAAATTCTCATTTTTATTTAAATGGAAGATCTTAAATAAGGATAAAATAGATTATTTTTATATGAATGTCATTTCATTAAGAGAATATATTGAATTTCTGATTTTCTTTTAAAAAGAACTTATTGTATAACAGATAAATAAAAAATGTCCAAATTTGGAGTTAACTGGTTTTTGTGTCCCCATCTTGTATTCTCTCAAAGTAGATGTCATTAATTTCTCTGATTTTTCAGAAATTAGTTTTAATGCACAATGTAGAAAGTACTATTTCCCTTCAACTTTACATTTTCTTTCTTAACCTCTTCTCAAAATGATCTATATTCCTTTCCTCTTTTCATATTTTTTTCTAATTTCAGTATTCTTCAGGATTTTCTGTTCAAGTATTTTCAATTTAACAAATTTATTCTTTTCTGTTTATGGTAAGATTAAACTTAACTACTCACATTCTATAAGGGAGTAAAAAGAAAAATTTTGAGTGAAAAAAATCCATATTTGTTGTTTTGCTTTACTATCTTCCCTCTTTTCAGTTAACTTTTTATAATTCCATCCTCTTGAAACATTTTTTCTCAGCAAAGTTTTGTAGTTTAAAGAAAAATTTATTTCAATGAATAATGAATTTTTCAAGAATTTTTTTTTTCAAAATTTAAAAAAATTGTTCAGAACTTTGATCCCATTAGATTAAGTGAAAATTGAAAAGTTTAATATAAATCATTATGCACTAAAATCAAAATTTATTTTAAAAATCTTTTATGTGTAAAAAAAAATGTCTATTTTCAAAATATGGGTAACTATACACAACATTATCAGAAAATAAAATTGGTGACTATAGTGAATTTAAAATCAACATTTCTAAAATTACTGAGTACTTAAGAATTATATTAAAAAAAAATTCTCATTTTCTTAAAGTTTGTTTTAATAGATGAAGTCTCCTAGGACAACAATAAACCTGTCAATACCTTATCAGTGCTTGTTTAATGATAGACTAATACTGACATGTACCTAAATCACTGCTACTATTTGTTTTAAAAATTAATTTCTGTTATTTTAAACTTAAAGTAAATAATTGTTTCAAATTAGATTAATTATACTTGAAATCAGCCAATATTTCTCAAATGAAGTTTTAGAAAAGTAGATTTTATTTTTAGAAATTTTTTTTTGAATAAAGAAAATTACATTGTGATGATATTTGACTAAAAAAGGGCACTAATCAGCTATTGGCCCCCCACCCAAGATTTTAATTAATATAATTTCTGTTTGAAATACACTACAGAGTATTTTGTTTGCTGAAAATAATGAATTTATCCTTTAGTTTTCAAAGCAAAAATGAAAGTTTTAAGAAAGCTTTTTAATTTTTAAAATTCATTTTAAATCATAAGTATCTTGAATTAGTGGCGGTACCTACATGGAGGCTAGTTGTGGTCCTATCACTCCTGCCACTGATTATTCAGCTGTGATTAATTTAAGATTGTCTTACTGGTCATTAGCCTAGAGAATCTCACAACAGCTGTCAGTCTTGGTCACTGGAAGTGTTAATGTTCTTTCTGCTGATGGGTTCAATCTGAAGATCAAGATAAGATCATACTGTATTAGGATTTTTAAATAATGAAGTTTCTCAGATTCATGCAGGTCCTGGGTATGACTGTAAACTGCATTCAACAGGAAGGCCTTTGATTGGGAGGTTGTGAGGAGCATGGAACCACCTCTTAATTGCTGTTGTTCCCAAGTCCACCCTGACCCGGAGTGGTACCACCTGTTAGGGTCCCAACTATGGGCAAATAGTTTTGACCCAAACTGGGGTCAAAACACTATAAAAATATTTTACTTTTTATATAGATATATTGAAGGAAAAATATTATCAACAACACATTTTTGAAGAAAGAAAAAAAAAATTACTACCAGCAATACATTTTGAATACAAAAGTAGAAGGCATCTTCAGTTTTCTAAAAAAAAAAAAAACAATTTTTCTTCACAATCTGACTGTCATCATCCTGTGGCCTTGGCCGAGATAGAACTCACTACACCTCTTCAGTATTCCCTGTGCATTTTGGAACCCTGGCACAGTTTATAGCGAAATTCATAATCTTGTAAAATAACTGAATACTTGATGCTTCACCAGGGCTACCAAAGGTATTTTTATTGTGACACCAACACTGGATGGGTTGCCTCCAGGCCCAATCCTGTTACTTAACTCATAACTGGAGGGAAGTGATGCATTAATACCTTTCCCAAGGGTACCAGTGCTTAAGTGAATGCAGGGTACTCAACTGGAATTTGAACTCGGCTCACCGATTTCTCTTTCCAAGCCGACATCCACTGCACCACAACATACGTCTGTCACTGAACGCTTGCAGCGCCTGGCATTCCCAAGCGGTCACCCATCTAAGTACTGACCAGGCTCACGTTGCTTAAATTCGGTAATCGAACGAGAACCGGTGTATTCAACATATGCTGTAAGCACAATCTGACTAAATCAACCTTCTCACTATAACCGAACATTAAAAAAATACCTTAAAACCCTACCTTTTGGCATTAAATAACCCACAGAGGTTGATATGCGATTAAACAAAACTCAGATTCAAGCAAAATATAATTAACTTTAAGTTTTATTCATGGTCTTTACACATGGGACTGTAAGTTAACCAAAAAAGTTAATCTTACAGAATTTTGAAACAACCAATATTGTAGTAGTCTTCTAGAATTATACTTTGTCCTGGAATACAGTATTAGGAATTGGTAATGTGTTTCCTTTAAATTTAATATTAACTTGATAGAGATTGTGCATGTTCATTACAACTAAATTCATTCAGAAATTGATGTGACAACAGATTACAATTCAACACAGCTTCTTTCTATGAACTGTTCACATTGAGTGCCAAATCTAAATTAATGCAGTCAATATTTAAATAAACATGACTCTGGGCATTAAATTAGTTTTTTGTGACAAGGTTGAAGTTGTCCAGGTTCTAACTATCATGTGAACTCAGTTATGCAAAAGTATGTTCAAAGTTAATGATTTACTTTGTTGAAAATGTTTCAATACATTTTAATAAGTTATCCTTTGGTTCAAATTTTACTGTGGCCTTTGACCTGTTTTTTCGCTGATTTCATTGTAACTAATTATATATATATATATATATATATATATATATAATGATTTTCTTTTTACAATTTCCTCCAACTTTTAATTCAGATTTGATACAGAATTTTTCCTTTAGTTTTCTTTCAGTCTTACATTTTAAAATAAGATTTATCACTTAATTTATTGGCTGCTTCAAGCCACTTGATATACGATCACATGTCTCAACAGATTGTCACCCACACCCTGTTCTTTAGCAATATCCTGATGAAATGTTATATTATTTCCCTTAATTCCAGATGCTTTTCATTAATACCCTGATTTGGTTTCCCATGTTCAAATTATTTTATTCTAAAAAAAAATTTGTATCATCTTCCTATATCCACAGAATTACCATATTTCAATGATAGTGGTAGTTCATTTTGCTTATTTCATAATCTCTTGCACTCCTTATTGTTGTGAAGTACCCATTATCCATTACAATTTGTTTAAAAATTAAAGTAGTAAATCTTATAAAGAGATACAATCTAGTAGTTTTAGTTTTCTTGAGTGGCAGCCACACAATATCAGCAAAATTTGTACATGTCTCATAACAATTATGTTTGTACAAAATCTTTTAAGAAAGGTATGGCTGTCTTTCCTCAGCTATGAGTTAAATTGCAGAGTAAACTGGACTCTCTAGATGGTAGCAGGATTACTCTTAATTCAAAACTACTGAGAAGGCAATGGATAACTCTTTCCCAAGAAGTCCTGGTAATTCACAGGATTTGGTGGAGAGCATGATTGCTTACTTTCTAAAAGGATATGGCATTAAAATAAACAAACATAATCAAGCAGGTGCAAATGATTTTCATTACACAATTTGGTTATTTTAGATTGTTTTAGCTATATTCTATATTGCTGATTATTCAAAAATTTTGTCTATTTTTGATCACTGTGAATTTCATTTGGTTTCCATGACCATAGAACATAATGAAACTTTGCAAATCTCTTCTGATATTATCACTGATTATTATTGCCTTCTCTATAACTGTACAGACCTTTTTTTTTAATTAAAGTGCAAAATGGAGGAGATAAAAAAAGCCAAAAATCAAACTGATGAGGTGGTTGGTAACTCACTTATGCAGGATGAGTAGAGTCATAGAAGGGCATGCAATGAACAGTTAAATGTAGAAAGGCCAGGCTTTATAGTATATAATAAGGCTAAGACATGAGATAACTTGATTGCAATTAAATATGGAAATAAAAACTAATGAAAAAATTAATTCTAAGAAATTAAAGTTCTCAAGAAAGTAAACCAGAATAATACAATTGAGTACGGCCCTGTGCCTACCCACTACACTTACGAACTAAGGTGAAAATCATGGAAGTAAATAACTTTCACTACTGAAATTATAAATACTTTCTAAAATCTTTGAAGCATCAAGACTGATTTATTCATTGTATTAGTATTGTTTCTTTTGTTGAATAATTTTGGAGAAAGGGCTATCTAAAAAGCTTTTCCAAGCTAATCAAGTAATGTAGTTTTCAATGGAATAATAATTGTTCAAATAATGAACTGGCCATGTACTACTTTCTAGAATAAAGTTGATTCTTACAGGATGTATTGTATGATCTGACCATTAATTTACATCATTTGTGACAGGTCAGTAGGCTGTGTTATATATACAAGTGTGCAGAACACTTTTGTGAGTTATGTAGAGGTCAGTAAAGAAGCAATGTCTATGATGCCCAAGAGATACTGGAATGGCAGATTGTACTTGCAGAGCACAAATGATATACTACAAGTAAAAAGCTTAGGGCTACCCTGCATTTCTTTTTAAGAAAGAACAATCTCAAAAAGATTTATTTTTTAAAGTAAAAAGTAAAATTTCAGTAACTACAGTGTATTTGACTTTATTTTTTATTCTTTCTCCAGACTTCTCTTAATACAAAAATTTCAAATTTGGATTTGTCTGTCCACAATGCATCATTGTTAAATTATGAATATTTTGTATGAGAAACATTTTGTTTTCACCATTAATTCCTCAGTAGGCTTTGAGATTATCAAAACTTTCAACTAAATGTTAATTCAGCACTGACTTATATTGTAAACATGTAGCTGCCTCTATTGAAAGATTGTGCCAATTACAACAGTATTTTTAATTTTGAATTTACACAAAATGGCAAAATCAAAACAGCTAAGTATCGATTGAAATTTTATTGAAAGAGGGCTACTCTCAAAGACAAACTGTCAAGAAGTTGAAGATTTCTAGACATGGAGTACAATATTCATTACAAAGGCTGTTAGAAACCTGTGCAAATGTTGGCAGAAAAGATCCTGGCACCAAAAGTAACAACTGCTGCTGAAAATGAACACTTGATATTGAGAGTAAAAGAAATAAAAATAAAACTGCTCCAGAGTTGACAGCTGAACTTAATTTGTGTTGCTCTCAACTGTGAAATATTGACATAGAGGCTCGGGGTACAGAGCTATCAAGAAACTCATGTTATGGAAGGGAAATGAGCAGAAAAGACTGGCAAAAAATACATAAATACTGGACATTGAAAGTGTGGCAAAATGTATTGTGGGAACACAATTTGTACTTTTTGAGAGTAAAAAGAAAGTGTATATTAGAAGAAAGACTGAATGATGACTGTGTGGTTTCAACAGTTAAGCATTGTGGTGGGTCTTTTAGGGAGTGGGAAGAGAGGGCTAAAGATTTGATTTTGCAAAGACATACTATACCATCTGATTTATGCATAATTAGAAAAAAAATCACCTTTCAACTAGACAATACTCTTCTAAATCATGTCAATTACTTTGAGTCTTAAAAAAAGGGAAAACAATTTTGGAAATTATGACTTTTCATCTCAGTCTTCTGACCTCTCTCCCATTGAATTAGTATATGATGAATTGGATAGGAGAGTTCAGAGTAAGCATTGTCATTGCTAGAAGAATGTTTGGTAAGATCTGCCAGCTTTTTTCTCTCTCAAAAACTGTTGTAAAGAATGCCAAGAATTTGTAAAGCAGTAATTAAAGTATGCAGTGGTTTTATTCATGAAAGCAAAATAGGATGCTTTTATATGATAATTTTTTTTATAGGTAAGTGCTTTTTTTTCTTTTTTTTTAATATAAGCAATACAAATATCTCGTTTTAAGACTTTTTTTTTTTTTTTTTTTTTTTTAGTGATGCAGGGTATCTCCAAAGTTTGTGCCTGTAGTATATATCAAACTTATTCTTTCATCATCATAGTTGTTAAGGAACAATTACAGTTTAGACTAATTTATAAATGAGGACACACTTTTTGTAATAGGGATAAACTGTTTTCTTAAAGTATTCCAGTTTTTGTCATTGCAAACTTTGATCAATCTTGGAAATCTATGATAACATTTAGAGCCAGAGTTTAATTTGATGAGCTTATGTAAGCACAACATTATAGGAACAGTCTCCTGTTTATGATATTACTAGAGTAAGTGACCAATGATTCTATTCATAGTGGTTGCATCTGATGCCATGACTAAAGATTTTTGACTTTGTTTACCATGGAAAGATACACAGGATGTAATGTTACATTTAGTGACTGGAATAAAAATTCCATCCCACAACTATAGGGTCCAAAACAAAGCACATGCTTAAAATTATAATTAAAAAGGGGGGAAAAATGACCCTTCCTGACATGAGAGCTGCCACAATACAATAAAAAAAACAAACTTATTAGTTAAAACTAAATACTTTTAATGGTATAATCTGAATGGCTTTTTCACCAGCCCAAGAAAAATAGATTAATTCATTCTCAAATCTAGAATAATGTCTAAGGTAGCAGATAATGTGAATTTCAGAATAATGTCAAATTTATTTAGTGAGTTTTAAGATTTTACAATTCAAATATTTGATTAATATTTGCATATGAATTTGTAATATTTTAAAACTTGGTGATTGATATTTTTAAGTAATTTTCTGGATTAGAATAAGAAAAACATAAAACATAGAAAGATAATCTTACTATCATTTTTATAACATTTATTATCAACATATTGTATGAAATTCTGAAAAGTCATTCTACAGATTATTCAGATTAATTTCTTTGTCCTTGCTATTTTTATCACTGCATTTTAACTGATATATTCTTTGCACTTCCTCAGTAAATATGGTACAATTCGTGAAAGAGACACTTCAGTTTTAGATTTAATCTGTTAAAATCTTCATGCATACATTAACGTATGTTTGCTACCTGTGATGACAAAAAATATCGATTTAAATCTATGAATTAAGTTGAATTTTCTTTTTATTCTGTAGAATTACTAACATAGGTACCTTCACTAATTTTTGGTACCTTGGTTTAAAATAAATTTTAATAAATGAAAAAGAAATTTAATATTTCCAGTAAGCAAAATACTCTGGTGTATTTCAAATAGAAATTATATTGATTGGAATTGATTTTTTTTCTTTTTTTTTTTAATCATCTTTCATCATGATGAAATTTTCTGTATTTAAAAATTTTCCAAAATTATACTTTTCTGAAACTTTATTTGAAAACTATTAGTTGATTTAATTAATTTGTATAATTAATCTGATCTTAAAATAAAAGAAATGGATTTTTAAGACAAACTGTAGCAAATTTTTAACCAGCAGCAGCCATTCTTATGTAATTAATGAGACAAATGCTGATAAGGTGTTAACAGTTTTATTGCTCTCAGGAGATTTTAAAACATAATTTAAGAAAATAACTAGTGATTCCCTTTTTTCTATAATTTTTAAGTACTCAGTTTTCTTAAAAACCTTGGAAAGTATTCTCTGTAATCTAATTTCAGGAATATTAACTTTAACTTTACTACAGACATTGCTCTTGTTTTCTGATAATATCAGGTATGATCAAAAATGTAGATGTTAACATAATATCGAATATAGATAAAAAAAAAAAAGTTATTTTAAAAATCTTGGTGCAAAATGATTTGTATTGAGCTTTTCAACTTTTGATTAGTAAATATAGTTTTCACTTAATAGCAATATCACCTAACTGAATGATAGTAATGTAGAATTTAAAGATTTATATATTATAATTAAAATTTTAAAAAAGTAAATGAATTGTAAAAATTCATTATTCATTGAAAAAAGTTTTTTCTTAATACAATCGTCTTAATATCTCTTTATGAAAAAAATTTTCTAATTAAATAATGTTATAGGCTTTTTGCATTTTTATTTTACATTTTGGAGCAGATTTTTGAGAAATGAGTTTGGAGAGAAAAAATATTAATTTACATTCTCTAAAGAGTCTTGCTTTTAACTAAAAGATTTTTTCAGATGAAAATTTGTAAAAATTTCATTAATTTAAATAAGTGGATGATTACATGTAAAAATAAAAACAAAAAAAATTTTAAAATTAAAAAATTTCAATCATTTGTGAATAAATCCTGAAAGTTACATTAAAATTCAACAATTATTTGATTTTTTTCTAGAATTTCTAAATTAATGTGTTTTTCACCTGAAAAAAGGGTTAAAGCACTAATAAATATTATGTTGACTGTTTTTGCATAAACAAAAAAAAAATTTTTTTTTAACCAAGAAAACTACAAAGGATTAAAAAATTTAATAAAATAAGAGGAAAGACCAAAGTATTCTTTTTTTAATAACAAGAAACATTTGGATGATAAAATTTTGTTTTAAGTTTAGAGTTTTTTTTTCATTATGCTATGCTATTTTTTCAGTGAAAAAGCAGAGGTACCTACTCTAACCAAGACATAGGGTTACATACAAGAACTACACCACTTGAGGGTGGGTTGGAGTGGAATGTCCTTTTTATGATTTTTTTTTTTTTTAAGACTAATGCATTAACCACTTATATTCCTTAAAGAAAAAAACTTGTTATTGAAGGTGTAGCCAATTTTTTAATTATTAAGGCAGGATTTCTTTTAACCAACTATAATTAATGGCATCTGTTAAATCTGTCAATTTTTTTTTTTTTTTTTCTCTCTGAGGAATAAAAGTCTATTAAAAAATATGATTGCGTTACTCATGTTCATAAAATTATAATGCATTAAAAATTCATATGCAAATATTAATCATTGATCATATTGCTATACAAAAAGTATAGGCCAACTGTTTGTTTTCCAATATTTGTGTGGTGGGTGACAAATCCCACTACTTGTCTCATTTTCAATTTTAGTTTGTCTACTTGTGCTTTGGACATTTTTAAGTCAGATTAGAGCTGCAAATATTCATTTGCTAGTGGATGTTGAGATATTTTAAGTATCATTTAAAGTATATAATTTGTCACAACTATGTGCATGCCAACTATGCAACACCTAAAACCAATTCTTTTCTTTTTTTTTTTTTTTTTTTTTTAACATTTATACTTGATCAAGTTTAGAACATTCAACTATGTTAGATTTAGTAAGAGTCTTGAAGATCCACTTTATTTAAAAAAAAAAAAAGAAGCCTATCTTATATCATTGGTATTATATTATTTTTATGAATATTTGGATTGTGTTAGTAAAACTTTATCTATACAAGCCTAATCTTTGGTATTTAACTGATCAACTGTTCTTTACACCAATGTTTCAAAAGTAATGGTAGGTACATTGATATATAGTGGTGCTACCTACCATTACCTATATCAGTTATATTTCGATATCTGGTAAGTCAGTGTGAGCACCAGTTAGGCTACTTGTGATAAGGAAATGTTAATTATCATTTTGAGTTGGGTGTGTGTATATATATATATATATATATATATATATATATATAGGTGTTAAACACATGGGATATTGCGTTTCTGAAATTGTAGGGAACATTTTATGTCATTTGATCTATGTCAGGTATGAACCAGGTATACCTGAATGAAGGTATCCCCACCAACTGTAAATAGGGCAGTGGGCAAACACTTGCTCTTTAAAAAAAAAAAAAAGGCATCTGGTGAAAATTATATAACAGACAAGTGGCAAAATTCAGATCCACTATCACCCTGGCTCAACATCTCTCCAAAGATCTAACCATAGATCAATGACATATTGAGTTGCTGCACTTGGCAAAATGAGGTTCTGCACAACACTAAGCACCTAATCCTATCATTTTGTCATGTCAGCATACATTTTCTCAGCTGAATCTGTTATTTTTTGCTTTTGTATTTAGTTTCAAATTTTGAGGTTTTGTAAATTTGGAGTGAGTAACTGAATTCTATTAGTTGAATGTTGACATCTTGCATAATATAAAGGTCGCATATTGATGCTTAGTTCTTATTCTATAAGAATCTGAGAGGACTAATGTCAGTTTATAAATGTATATATTCAATTTTTTTTTTTTTAAGCCTTTATATTTTATGGGAATTTTGATTCTTGAGATTTAAAATTGTTTTTATTTTGAAACAAGAGACAATTTTATCATTTACATTAAAATTTGTGATTTTGTGTCTCACCTTTTTTTAATGGAAAATGGTGCAGTATTTTTGCCTTTTTTCTAAAATGAAGTATCACTGGCTCTTTGAAGTTACTATGACATAAACTACTTTTGATAAAGTGATATACATGATTTTTCCCCCTTGTAGCAATGTAAAATTAATTTCCCCTTCCTCCAGAATGAAATGTAGAAGCTTCATTTTCTTGTAATCTGTTTTTTCCAGTTGATTCAAGGATTTTGGTCATGACAAAATCCATCTTATTCTTTCATATCCTGTGCCATTGAAAGAAGGCTACCATAAGATTCAGCCCTTGTTACTTGAATAGCAACAATGAACCACCTGCAATTTGACAAAGTGGCTTTTGCTTCTCTAGGTCAACTACTGAGGTGTCTTCTGAAAGTATATAAAGATTTAGATAAGAATGGTGAAGCTGGGGTTGTTGCTTTGGAGATCTAAGGTATTTGACAGTAATTACACATTCAAAAATGAATTCTGAAAAAGAAATTTGTGGTTATCTTATTCCATATCCCCTTATGACATTTTATCAAAGAAAGGGATATATTCTAATATTTGACTTTTACATATCTACATTGATTACATTTGATGCTCTTTTATCTGAGAGAGGTATAAAATGATTACTTTAATTATTTTGGTTTTGAGCAGATAAATATGTATAACCACTATTTTTTATTCATTTTTTTTTTTTTTTAAATATTTTCCTTTTTTATGCTTGGCCCTGTAACCAAATTATTATCTTAGAATACATGACCTGCTTTGAATTTATAAGTATGCACACTGCTGATTCAATCAATTTTTTTTTATATATATAGGATTGACATTTGAAGCCATCATCTTGCATTTAGAAATAAAAGTAGCTTTTAAGATTACCTATTTTGAGTTTAATTTTCTCATTGCTCTAGGAATGTTACTTGGCTAATGTGAGAAAAAATAAATTATTTACAATCAGTTTTTATGAAAATTCAAATTCTTATATAAATTCTCTCTTGATAACTGTATTTAGGTTTCATGATTTACATATAAATGCTCTAATTCTCAAAATGAATGACTTTGGCTATAGTTTGCCTTCATTTTTTTATATAAGTTTAACATGGCTTATAAAAGAAAAAATATTCATGAAAGTAATACATGACAGATTTCAGAATTAATCTTCATCAGTTATAAAAAAATTGCCAACGGGTTCAAATATTTTCAAGCAACAGCTCCATATATAAAAAGAAAATAAAGCAGTTGAAATGGTATTAATGATTTGTTGTTGTTTTTTTTTTTTTTTGAGCTTATCAGTTTCATCATAAATATGTCAACTAAAGATAGTGGCATGATGCATTAATAAAAAAAAAAAAAACAAGCAAAAATACTTTAGTTGATGTACTCTGGCTGTAACAGTATGGATTGGCATCCAAAAGTGCCATAGCTGTGTTCTTAGAAATTCTTTCTTCATAAGCTCTTGTTATTTACTTTTTTCTCTTTGCAACATATTTTAAATTTTTACCCTTCATGTCCAAATAGAGAAAAGATGTCAAATGATCAAATATTTTAGCTTTTATCACAATTTTATATAAAGTTGCACCTAAGATAACCCTTCTTGGATACTGAACAAACATTTGAAGAGCAACAATAAACCACCCATAATATGGCTTTAATTTCTCTCATTCAACTGCTGATGTATTACAATTATTGATGATAAAAATGATAATTAGATAAAAATGAAGCTGTTTGCCGGTTTTCTTCAAGTTGAAAGGTTATGGTATTTCTGGACAAGTTCTGAGCTGATTCAGTCTTATCAAATCACAAAATGCTTTCCTACCATTTGACCATGCATTGAATATTGTTGCCACATCTGGTCTGATGCTTCTGTTATGCTATTAGGGATTCTTGATAAAATCAAAAGAATAATCTGCAATGTTATTGGTCTTGACCTTTTATCCTGGTTTCAGTCACTTTCTCTTTGCCATAACAGCTTTCCTGTCTTTTTTCTATATTTTCATGGTAATTGTTTGAATGAGCTTTTCTCTTTGGTACCTTGACTTTATGAATTTAAGCAAAATACTAGATTGGCAGCTCAGTCTCATCATTTTACAGTTGAAATTGCTAGATATAACAATATGTTCTATGCTAACAGTTTCTTTTCTTGCACTTCTTACTTGCTGAACTCTCTTCTGGCTTCTTGCTTTCCTGTCAACTTTGCATTTAAATCTTTGAAGATCAATGTCAATTGTCATCTTTTGTCTACTTTATTATTTTATTGTCTTAGTTTTCTTTTGCTCAAATTCTTTCACACACAGTAATCCTTTATATATTAGTAGCTTTATTTCCTTGCTTGTAAAAGCTATTTGATGGTTATGTACAATTTTAGATTTCATTACAAATAATTCAATCACTTGTTAAACCTTTGTATATATGATGAGTTTTTTTTTATACAGTGAGCAAATAATTTTGTTTTTAACATTTCTCATTATATTAAGTTTGTGTATCATAAGGTTAATATATATTTTGATATTTTCAGTTTCTTTATTCATTGTTTACTGTATTCTAGTTTCAATAGAAAACATTAATTTGTACTAAATGTATACAAGGTTTCACTTGTAAACATCTGTTGATTCAAACATTAGCCAGAACTACAGGCATACAACTTTCAGTTATTTTCTAAACTATCACTATTACAGATAATTCCTTGACTTATTCTATGATAAAAATGCCTTTGACGGGAGTAAATATTTCTGCTAAGTCTACATTTTACTAAACTGGTAATTGACAAATTGCTACTATCACTTGTCTGCTGCAAAAGTTTTACAGTACTTTATATTTTAAATTAAAAAAATAAATACCAACTTGAATTTAATGTTGCAAAATTACCAATACTTGGCTGTTGTTTAACAGGAGCTGAATATATACTTACCTCCAAAAGCATCTAAGACATGTGGAAGAAAAGAAAAATTGTAAAATAAACAATTGGGGAAAAAGGGATTAAATTGATCTGAAATGAGAATCAAACTGTTTTGGTTAAAAGACAAAATTGGGCTTCATTCAAATTTCTACCCATTTGTCAATTCTCTATTTTTGTTTACATAAAAGAAAACAAATCACCTACAAATGGCTTATGTTTTGAAGTCTCAGAACTTGTTTTGACCTTAGCTAATAAAGAATGAATAAAAGTTTTCATTTTGTTGAATTGGTTCAAACCAAGTTAAATTTATTCAGTTCTTCAGTTTCTAGAATTTATTTTCTTTAAACAGTTTTTTTTCTTTTCTAATGAAAATGACTATCAAGTGTTCAGAATATTTTTTCAGTTTCCAAATAATGGTTTCCTTTAAATTTCTTTTGAAGAGAACTTTAAGTTATCATTTTTATGGTATTCTGAAAATCAATGCAATTGATTTAAAAAGAAAAAACTTTGTTACAGCAATATACTCAAATCAATGTTATAAAACATTAAAATCAATTATGTAATATTAGCATATTGATCTTATGCAATTGATTCTGTGGAGAAAAACAAGTTTTATATTTTCTTTTTGACATATTCATAAAGTTTATTGGATTTCATATTACAAATAAAGTTTTTATTTATATTGAATCAGTTTGGGTTTCAATGTTTACCATTGAGTAGATCTTTTGTCCAGAAAAGTGAAAATCTCTTTACAATACTTAAAATAATATAATCAATAATGGAAATGTGAGATTCTCAACTTGTCAATTCAAAGGTTTTAACTTTTGCTGGACTGAAAACTGTTTCAGTGGATATAATCAAATAGGTTGTTTTTGTAATCAATCTTTTACCCTTAATTGATGTTAGCTTTCTGCTACCTTTTTCTCATCAAAATGTCAAAGAAAATAAATTTCAGTTTTACCCATAATTTATAACCAATTTCTTTGATAATAGATCCAAGAGTATTACTACAAAATGACTGCAGTTATTATGTTAAGTTTCAAAATTAAATGTTATTTTTAGATTATCCAGGTAAATTGAATGTCTAGACACTTAAAAAGTTCTAAGATTTTTTTTTTTTTTTTTTTTTTTTTACTCCAGTGAGGTTCATCCTGTACAAAGCCTGGGGTCCACTCAAAGTAGAGGGTTACAATAAGAGGCAGTTTATGCAGATAGAATGGCAAGATTTAACCCTAGACTTGAACAAATTAAGATTGTAGTAAATGGAGAATAACATCTTGTGGGAAGAAGCTATTTGAGTGGAACTTGCTTATTATCAAAGGAATATAGAAGGAATACGGGTGGTTAGCTATAATGTGAGTGGCATAGCGAGTTCTAAAAATAAACGTTATAACTGGGTGAAAAGTGTTGATAGGCCAGTGAGAGGATTGCAACATCCTATCTTTGAGAAAGAGGTTAGAAAATAATATCACCCACAAGGATTCTGAGATACTTTTGGACTCTATCAAGACTGGAAAGTGAGGGCTGTGCAGTTTTGCCAAAATATTATGACAGTACTCTATTTTAGTCCTGATCTGGTTCATGAAAAGTCAGGTACTTACTGGACCAGGACAGGAAATCAATCATTTTTCCTGCATCTTTCATGATGGATTGTATATACGAGTTCCACTCGAGGTCAGGAGCAAGTTTAATACTCAATAGTTTTAAGGCATGGAGCCTCTCTGTTATGCTACCTTGAGATAACTTTGCTCAAAGGTTTTTGCCTTAATTTGAATTCAACTCAAGCACCAATGGAACAATGAAGTTTCACTTCTGATTTCAGTTTTAACTAAACACAATTGGATAAATTTACATAGAAATGATAAATTATTTTTTTAAGTCCTCATATATCACATTTGTGCATTAATTTCAATTTCCTTGTTGTATATTTTTTCAGTTGATATGTCTGTATATCTGCACATACACACAAATGACCCAAAAATGTAATTTTACTTCTCTAAAAAAAAAAAAAGAGAAAGTAAAATAAATGAATTTCATTACAATTTTTAGAAAATTGCTTGTAATAATTAACAATTTCATTATAAGCATAAAATACTCCCCCCCCCACACCAAAGTTCAAGTTGATATGCTGCATTTAAATTATCAAAAGAGAAAGTTTTTAATTACTGTATTTATTTCAATAGTCCTGATGTTTTTTATTAAATGATGTATATCAGTGTAAAAAGCTATTTCTGAAAAAGGGCATATTTTCATATTGTATTGGGTATTATTTCAAGTCTGTATAAAACTTATCTACGTATTTAATTTTCTTTACGTCAAGAAGTTTGGCTCATGATGTGAAAGAGGTAACCCTAACCCATATAGATGAATTAATTCCATTGCATCAAAAATAGATGAAGGTCAGAGTTTACCTGAATCACAGGCATCATAAAACAAGGACTATAAATCAGTGATTGGTGAGTTGTTAGGTTATGAGTTAATAGCACCAAAATGCATGTAGCATTGATTTCTTCTCAAACCAACCTCTCTGTAATTCAGCAGGCATCTCTTACTTGGAGAAATTAGTACAACACAAGATTTCTTCTCATTCCCCTCTTTCATTTGACTTAATGCCAGCATAAACTAAGCTTAGTAAATATCTTTTTATAGTTCTTCATTGTAAGCTGAAGAAGGAAAAAAACTTATTCTGCTATTGTCACCACTATTGGTGAAATCAATCTTTTTAAACTGTAATATAAATGTATGATAGCCTTATATTAATAAAGGCTCTTGTCAATATTGGAGTTTTAAGACAAGTTCCTGTTTTAATAGTAATGTATGAAAGATTTATCTCCAGCCACTTGAATGAATGTTGCATTAATTTTACAAGCATTGTTTTGAAAATCTTTAAACCTCACAAGCCAAGATCAATTTAATCCAAATTTTTTATTAACCAAAGTCATTTCTTTCTCATTTGTTCTTGCCTAATCATATTTTTTAACCCATTACTCTTTGACTATTAACATGGTTAGTCAAAAATATTTTACTTTGTTGCTCTGTCGTCTTCAAACTAACAACCTTTTGGCATGCAATATCAGTATTAAATCTTCATTTTGAAGGGTCTACTTTAGAAGTGTTTCTTTATATCAAATTTTAGCATTTTCTTTTTTTTCCTATACTTGGAGTAAAAAATTTTTTTAAGAATTTAATACCTTCCTTATTTTCTTTAGGGACTATCTCTGGGTCTTGGAAATATAACTTGAGGATTTCTATTATAATTGCTATACAAATTGGATCTTCAAGTTTTATGAATTTTGGTTAGCTGAAGATTTACAAAATTGAAGTTAAATTTGAATGTCTTATCCATATCTGTGTGCATTATTAAATTCCAAGTAGGGAAACTAAAAGAAATTTATCATTTCAGTTTTTATCTTTCATAGAATTATTACTATAAATAAACCATTTACCACCCATAAGTAGGGAGCAAATCCACCTTAGAAGATGTTGATTGAGAAAAGGTGAATTTTGTAAATAACTAGACCTGATTGATTACTTAAATTATGATTGATTAGTTGAAATAAATTGACATGCCTTAGAAAGGTAGAAAATTGAAGTCAAAACTAAGCCAAGCAATTGCTACAACATATGGTCAGGTGCTATATATTTAAAGATCCTAAATAAAATCCAAAGATTCTGTAATATCATTGGTCCTGACCTGGCATCTTAGCTATAGTCACTTCTCTACCATGTAATGTAGGTTCCCTGTGCCTTTTTATAAATACTTTCATGGCAATTGTTTTGATGAACTTAACCTTTATGGTACCTAGACATGATAAATTTAAGCACAGTACTAGATTGGCAACAAGGTCTCATCATTTTACAATTGAAATGGTTAGAGATAATTAAGTTTTATGCTAACCGCTTATTTTCTTGCATTCCTCACTCATGGAACTGTCTTACAACTTCTTGCTTTCCAGTTAGTTTGGTCTTCAAAGATTTAAATACAATGTCAATCATTATCATCTTAATTGTTGTTCTTTTATTGTTCTTGCTCCTTAATTTTTTTCTTTTAATATTCATTCATTCAATAACCTCTTGTGTCTTAGTGGCTTTATTGCTTTGCTTGGAATAAAATGATTAAAAAAAAAATTAGTAAACTGGATCACAAAATTCATCCTTAATCCCTCTTTCACCAGATGAGCTGAAAGAACCATATTTCTTAAGAAAAAGAAATATTTGTCAAAAATATGCTTGAAAAAGAATCTTTGCAAGATAAATGTCTAATCAAAGTGTTAAACTTAAATTTGAAATAGTTTTATGATTCTAAAAAAAAAAAAAACATAGTTTTAAGAAAAATTTAAGGGAGAATTAAAAATTGCATGTTAAATTTCAATGTCATATTTTGCAGATAGCAACAAATTTTGGCATAAATGATAAATTTTCCATTTTCAAATTAGAAAAAGCATTAGGGTGAAAGCAGGTTTTGTAATGTAGTGATTATTAAACAAATTGAGCAAATTACTTTGTCACTATAGATCTGAAATTCTTAGATAAGGAACATCATTACTGGTCTTATTTAGGTAAGCCAACCAACATTTTTACCAGATGCAAAAATGCGCTGAGGAATGACCAAAGATCATGATGCGCCTGTTATACAGGGATGAAGTGAAGAACAGTACAAGATAGTGCTGTTCTTGATTTGTCACAATGGTAATAAATGACCTTCCACAATTAAAAACACCAGTCAAAGCTTCAACAAAGAGTAGACTATCCCTATATTTGCCCTCTACTGGTCATCTCTACTTCAAGAACAACCCCATGTAGTTGGAATTTTGCTATACTGGTTACTCCAGGGATCATTAATTTTGAGTTAGGACTTTAAGAAAATAATTTTAGGCAGGAGCTGTTTCTTTGATATCAATCACTTATTCATGGCCCAGGATCAGTTGGTCTGATAAGTGCAGGGGTCAGATTAAGCTCCACATATCAAACTGAATTACCTTTAATTCTTCTTTGATTCACTTGTTACATTAAAATAGTGAAACCTTTAGTTTCTTCTTTTCAGTTCTATACCACCAAATTGGGCTTATTGATACTGTCAAGCCTGTTCATGTATCGACTTGTCCCTTTTTAATAAGTATGCCATATTTATTGTATATATTGTAATATATCTAGTAACTTTGCATTGTTGATGACATATTCAAAGAGTAAGGCTTTTTTTTTTCTTTTTTTTTTCATATCACCCCAAGCAAGGCGATAATGCCACTGATGCGCAGGGGGCTACATAAGAGTAAAAAGAATGGAAAAGAGAAAGCCGGAAACCGCATCCTAACCAGGAAACAAGGGATGAGTCTCTTCACCTGTTCAAGAGATGTGGGTGGAGTGTGAACCGGGTGATAGTTTAGTCTATCTACTCCAATTGACATTTTAAATATAGTCATAAATAATTAAAAAATTGTGCTTTGCCTCCCTAGGACATAAAATTTGTTTTTCAACTTTGAATTTGTAAAATAAAGAAATAACAAATTACACTTACCTAAATTACTTGTTTTAATCTATGAAAATTTTATGGTTTTCCTATTTTAATATTCTAATGAATCCTAATTCTTAATTTTGAATGGGCCTATGGCGAATTATATAACAATAAAATATTCATAGAAATTAACCTATCACATCACTAAATATTTGAATTTAACAATTTTAACAAAATATTACAATAACAATCATAAATATGAATACTGATCATTATTTTAAGAAGTGGGTACAAATGAAAAGATTTGAAATTGATGACTTTTCCATTTCCCTGAAACAGCTGTTGAAAACTTCTATCTTCTTTCTTTCATTCATTTATTTTCTCACTGAAATCAAGTAGTGTCTTTTCCCCTCTTTCCATGGGTTCAAAACAGGATAGCCCTCTATTTATGAGGTATTGGCAAGGGATAACGGTCGTGCAAACTAATGAAGGGAGAGGCAAGTACAATTATAATAGGATATGAAGAAATAATGGAGACAGAGCAAAGAATTGTACTGAGGAATTATTAAATGATTTAATCACATGGCAATAGTCACATTCGGTGCACATGTCATAAGAATACCTATGTATAAAAATTTATTAAAATAATGTTTGAAATCTCACATACTAAATGGTAGTGGCAAGGTTTGTCTGAGGTAGTGTAGAAAATCAACAACTTGTCATGATTTTTCTTCAAGTTACATAAGCTATCCATTTTAGTCATGTATCTTCACTAATTTGCTATACATAAGGTTTAAAATGTAGTTTTCAAACTGAAAAAGCTTTCTTTAAGTTTTCATTTCAACTTTAATTTAAAGCTATAGGATTTAAAATTGACTATTTCCAGTAAACAAAGTGTAATTTCAAATAAAATTATATTGATCAGAATCGATTTTTTTTTTTTTTTTCTTTTTTCAGTAAAATTGCTAAAACTGGCCATTTTGATATATTTGTAAACAAAAATTAATTTTCAGTTATAAAAATATATATTTCTGAAATGTCATTTGAGGAAAATTGGCAAATTCAACGTTAAAACAATTTGATTTCAAATAAAACTTACTTACTGATAACATAAAATGTTGTATACAATCATTTCTTAACCATAGGGTCTTGATTTATTGACAGCTGAATGACTGCTGAACATGTTCATAATTGAGTATGATGGAGCAGATGATAAAATTTATCTGAAAGTTTTTTTTCTGTAAGAGACAACCCTTGAAACACATGACCTTTTAATGATAAAGTTATGTTTGAACATCCATACTTAGAAATTCTGCACATATATACACATAGAAAAATTGAAATTCTTTTGAAAATATTCAAGGTTGTCAGATTGTAATAATTTTGCAATACATGATTAGTAAATATAGTTTTACTTAATAACAATATTTCATAAGAGTTATTCATTGAAACAGAATTTTAGAAGATTTTAGAATTTTATGAATTATTCAATTCAAAATTGTAAAAAAAAATGGAAACAAATCTTGTAAAAATTAATTTTTAATCAAAGAAAATCTTTTCTTTAAACAATCAGTCAGTTAAGTGCCATACATGATACACGCTTGGGTGATCATGTCTCGAAAGAGACATGACTGACTGGGCAGAAGATTATCCCGCAGTAGGTTGCCATTGCTTTCTACGGTAGACTGGTTGCCGACCAAGGCTATAGAACCCAATCTGTCCTGTTATTTAACCCATAACTGGAAGGAATAGATGGATTAATACCTTTCCCCAAGGGTATTTGCATGTAAGTGAATGCAATGAATTCAGCTGGAATTTGAACTCGTCTCACCGATTTCTTGTTCCAAGCCGATATCCAATGCACCACAAAGCACATCCGCTGTTCAAACAATATGTTCTTCAAATATATATTATTCATAAACGCAATTTAAATATCTAATTAAATAATGTCTTAGTTTTAGTGTGTGTTTTTTTAAATTTTTTGAATAAGAACAGTTTTGCAAAATAAATTTAGTGATTTAAATTCTTCAAAGTATTCTGCTTTTAACTAATATAGTCACTAAAAATTATTAGGTTGAATTTCTCAAGTTTTCATAAAATTAAGTAAGGGGGTGAAACACAAGTTAAAAAAAAGACATGTATATTTTCACCAAGATTTACTAATAAAAAAATTTCAAAAATAATTTCATTCATTTGTAAATATGTCCTGAATATTTCATTAGAATCTAACAATTATTTGATTTTTGCAAGAATTTCCAAATGAATGTGTCTGTCACCACAAAAAAGAGGCTAAAATTTGCTGCTAAAAGTTAGTACAACTGCTGATGCAAGAAAAACAAATTGTTTAAAAGAAAACAAAAAGAAAGAAGGAAGAAAGCGGAAAGAGTCAAATAACTGGATGATAATTGTTGAAATTCTCAGGAAGGGGGATTGAAAAGTTGAGAAAAAAATTTAAAACAAAATGCATTGAAAACCCATGTTTTAAAATAATGGCAAGTAGAATTGAACCTAGTGTTACCTAGACAGAATTCAGTAAGATTAAGTAAAATGAATACTACCCTCCTTCCCACTGATAAGAAAGAGGCCATTAAACATATCCTCAAAGATAGAAATAGAAGACATGTTGTTGATAAAGAAAACCCAAAATAACAATTATGATTTCTCTGGACAAAAAGAGCCAGGAAAGCAGCATCTGTTTTAAATCAGTCACCCAGAGAAAAAGTACCTCCTCCAGAGATAGAAGCAAGTTTGATGCATTTAATCCTTATTATTGTGGTTGAATAATGGCATGGATGTAAATTATTCATTTAAGTATGTATGATTTTGGCTATAAATATACTTTAAGTGATCAGTAAAGCCCAGGTGTCAGTGTTGAAGAAATATTCACAAAATATTTATTTTGAGTGCCCAGCACTTTAAGTCAGTAGTCAGATAACTTGAAATAAGGAAATATCTCTCTAAATCCTAAGTTCAAATGGCTAGAAGATCTTTCAGCCATAGAAAAGCAAGACATGACTTCATTTTTTCACCACTAAACAGAAGAAATTTTTATTTATTTCTCAACATTTTTATTATATTACAATATTATATATCTTTCATTTTAGCATATTTTGACTGATATACTCTTTGGGCTTTACATAACTTCAGTCTTGCTTGTTCTTATGTTACAACATTTACAGCAAGATAGTTTTATCTTGAGTTCTAGTTAAGATAAAGAAGTCCTAAGCAACTTCACATTGAATACAGTATATGCCTGAAGAAGAATCAAGAATCTATCAGCTGAAATTCTGTGTTAAAAGCAAAAGATAAATATAGTAGAATAACTTAATAAAATAATGAAATAACTGTCTAATTTTCAATTTATAACTATCTGATCTCTCAATTGTCTGTTTGCTTGCATATCCTGTTGATTTCAACTGTGCTGCTCATTCACTCTGAATTGGGATAGAATTATTAAAATGGAATCAATTCATGGCTGAACAAATAATGCTCACTATGGTACATTTAACCACTTAAGACTTCTCATGCTATTGGGCATATATATATATTAAGCCTTGAGCATGCCCTGACCAAGAATGCCTGATAATTTAAATGCAAAAGTAAGCTTGTTTCAGATAAAGCTGAGGAGTAATTTGATGTTAATTCTGAGCACTGACATTGAACTGATTTTTTTAAGATATTCTAGCAGATGAATTAATTTTTATTAGTATTTTTCCATCTTTAATTTCAATTATACAATGATAACTTTTAAGCAATTTTGCAATAGCATTGTACCCATATATTTTGTTGCTGGATATTCATAATTGAATGATTATTTAAGTTTTATTTCAGGCAAGTTGACAGTTTATTTATAAGTTCAATATGGTGATATCAGTCCTGTTAACAAGGTGAGAATGAAGAGAGAAAAAAAATTGTGAAAAGTTAAAGAATAGCATGGATTTATTTAATTTCTATGATATATATTTTAAGAATAAAATATCAATATATATATATATTTATTTTTAGATTTTTCTTTTTACAATAAATAAGCAAATATTCTCTACCTAAAATTTTCAGTCTTACAGAATCTTGCTAGTTAAAAACAATCTATTCTTCAATTATATATTAAACAATTAGTCCCCTTTAAGTTACACTAATTTCAAGAATGTAAAAAATACTTATATCTAAATTTTGTAATGTATTTGTAAAATGTTGGTTGCTGAGAAATGTCATGCTTGATTAGATGGATAAGTTTGTATTAAGATATCTGTTACTTATTAATGTAAAATGTTAGCAAAAGTAATCTGTCAGAACAAGTCACCATCATCTGCTTAATTATATAAAGATTGTGTGTGTGTGTGTTTTTGTTTTGTCTTAAGGAAATGTCTACAGGGTGTGATGGGTGAATTTGTTGCCATTTTATATTTTTAATTTTGTAGATGTGTGTTTGTTTTTTGACTGCAGAGTATAGTAGGGTCAGTTGGGCACCTTCTCTGAGAAAAAGAGCAGCATGATGAAAATGGCATGCTGCACTGCTTAACATTCATGCCAGAAGTTCTATTATGAACATTTCAAAGTGTTTGGGTGCCATTCTGTGGACAATGCAGAGGATTCAGAAAAATTTGGATGAGTCTAATGGTGAGTACAAAGATGGTTAGAATGATCATTAGTGATGGTGACATTATGCCGCCATTCATTTTCCTACAGGGCTTCAGACTTAAAATAAAGGCTGCCATCAATAGGGTGGCTGCTGGAAAATACTATTTTTGGCAACAGAACACTGCACCATGCCACACAAGCAGGAGAACCCAGCCATGTCTGTCAGTTTCTAAAACCACATTTGGCCACGTAACTCCCCAGATTGCAACCCTCTATATTGTGTGTGGGTGCAGTTGAGTGAGATATCAACAAAATTACTTATAATATCAAAGATGAACTGAAGGCAAAGATTATAGCAGCATCGTTGCAATATATTCCAAAGTCATTTGTAGGCTATGGTTGAAGCCAATGGCGATTTTATTGAATAAATTTACTCTTTAGTATTTTAAGATATTTTTGTATAATTTTGGTGACAGATATCTATTAAAATGAGATGTCAGTGTTTTTAATTTTGCACAATTTAGACAATTTATCCATTGCACCCTGTATTTGACTACCAATATTTTCGTTTTGATATAGATTTGGGGAAAAAATTCATCTGACCTGAAACTTTTCATAAAGAAACAAATTTTGCTTAGTTAATTTTTTTATTTATAATTTAGCAAACCTTTTTATATTGTAGAACATATTTTTCTTTTTTTAATAGCAAGTAAATTTCAATTCTTTTTATATTTTGAGGTACTGATAGAAAAAAACTTTAATGTTTGTGTAAAATAGGTAAAAAATCTGTTTTCCTGATAATATCTAGATATTAATTTAACTTCCACTTGCTTGAACTAATGAAAACAAATCAATGGTTTAAATAGAAATTTAACTAAATATGTAGGCAATGTTAAATTTGCATATAACTTAGTATAATTAGCATAGGTTATTAGTTTTTATAATTGCTTTCCTAATCTCTCTTCAAGAAAAGTTAGAATAGATTTGATTGTACCTTATTTTTATTTTTCTCTTGAGGTGATCTTAGATAAGGCTCATTTTCTTTCCTTAGAAACTTAATTTTTTAGTTTTTTGAGTCTGACCATGATTTTCATTTTTGCTTTTAAATTAACAAAAAATAACTTGATTTTAGTTCATAGAACAATTGTAGGCATTTTAACAAAATTCAACATTAGATTTGACTTGTATCATTTTATCTGTGTAGTTTTTCATGAACATGCCTTAAAAATTTAGACAAAAATAGACTGTTTTATCTAAACTACTTTTACCAGGTATATTTATGCAAGAACATATTTTCTACTACATGATTTTAATGTTTATATTTTGGAAAACCTGTAATGAACAAATAAAGAGAATAGTTATCTTAGAACATGACAAACTTTAAGCAGAATCTGATTATTTATCAAAGGGACCATATTTACAAAAAAAAAAAAATCACCAGAAAAAATTGAAAAGGGAGCCTGTTTCAAACTATTTTAATATTTCTCATGTTTGAGAGATAAAAAAAAATTACCAGATATTCTTTATTTCTCAGTTATAATTTTTTTTGTCATTCAGTTGGTGAATGAACCCCCCCCACACACACCTTTTTTTTTTTCTTTTCTTTTTCAAAGACTCAGAACTGTCATGATCATCCATGTGGAAACATTTTATATTTATGTATGTCAAACAGCTAGTAGGAGCTGTAATTTCACAACTTAAAAGAATTTTACTGATCTCAAAGAGAGCCATTAAAATGAAGGATTATTGATTAAATTATTAAATTGTTTTAAACTAGCTTATTATTTCCAGCTTTAAGTTAGAAATTATTCTATACATTAAAGAAAAAATTCAGCGCAAAAATAAAATTTCTGCTTTCTCTGTAGCATCAACATTTTTAAAAATATTATCTTTTTAAATTTCATATTCAAATTCTGTTATGTTATTGCAGTCTCTTACACAAAGCTTTTGGCTAGATTCATGTGACAACTTGTTTTCTTAGTGTTTCTTTTTTATTTTTTTCAGATTTTATCAATATTTGCCTTTGCTACAACATGTAGTGTGGAAACACAAACAGGTTTTTCTGTTTCATGTCCAACACCTATGGAAAAAACATTTCCAATTTCATATCCATTTGTGTAAGTATACAGATTTTCTAATTACTATTTTTTTCCATCTGAAAACTTTCTGAGGTAAGCAATAAATTCATGGCCAGCAATGAAATGGCTTTAGATAAACTTATTACTATTTAATAAGTTGTCATTACAATGTTCTGTTACTGCAATAAGTCTTGTTTGAGCTCACTGGGGAAATATAAACAGGTTTCTTTTGTTCTCTATAGCTTAGAAGTTTCATGAAGGTAAACTAAGTTCAGAGTGCCCAAAATATGGTCAACTTAATTTTTTTTTTTTTTTTTTTTTTGTTCAGATTTCAGAGAAAGTATTTAAAACATTTTGCAACAGTTTAGTTAGCCATACAAGTTTCAAGAATAAAAAAAATCTGTTAATGGAAATTTAGAAAAGAAATTGTATGGATAAATATTAAAAATGGCAGTAAAGGTTTGTCTTTGAAAAATTACGAAAATTCAAAGCAAGTTTTTTTTCTGTCTACTAGTAACAAAATACTAATCTGGGGAATTGATATATATTCCTCTACATGACTAGTCAATTTAACTTATACTTACGTTACATACATAATATCTATATTCTTCTATCTCCCACCCATCCTGTTCTCACCCGTTTTTGTTTTGTTTTTTTTTGTTTTTTTTTTTACGGGATGTTAGCAACCTGGTAGAATAAAGTGAAATCTACAAAGGGCGGAAGAACTCTTAAGGAGTCAACAGCCAGCTAACTAGAGGTGGTGTTTCAATAAATCAATGTGGAGAAGGCAACAGGATAATGCTCCACTATCTATCCCACGCACAATCATGACTTTTCAAAATAAATATATGAAACCAAACGGCATGAAGGGGGTTAATTCCAAAAGAAACAACTCTTCGCCCAGTAAGGATTGACATAGGCAAGCAGTGTCACCTGACCGTCATCTGGCAACTGTTAGCACCAACCTTGTAAAGGAAACACTTTTTCCCAAAATTTGTTCCTTGCTTGGGAAGGAACAACATGAGCAACAGGTGTCTCTGGACCATTACCCTGTGACTGTGCACAAACATCAGGACGCTCACCAACTGTGGTCAACTTGAGAATGTCAAGCAGGAGATGAACAAACTGAACATCAGTATTCTGGGAATATGTGAAACCAGATGGCCTAACAATGGAGACTTAAGCAGCAACAACCACAGGATAATATACGTAGGAGGCAACAATAACAAAAAAAGGAGTCGGCTTAATACTGGACAAAGAAACGAAGAAATGCATTCTGGGATATTGCCAGCTTTCTGAGAGAGTCCTCTTGGTTAAACTGAGAGGAAAACCCTTCAACATATCTATTATAGTAGTTTATGCACCAACAAGGCTAAGCACGAAGGAAGAAATAGCATGATTCTACTCCATACTGGACAATGCCAAGAAATTAGAATCATAATGGGTGACTTGAATGCTAAGGTAGGTAAAGAGAGGACAGGAGAGACAACTGGCAACTTTGGATTAGGAATTCGCAACAAATGAGGATAAAAATGGGTTCAATAGTGCACAACAAATGACCAGGTAATAACACCTGGTTTCAAGAACACCCACAACGTCTATAGACATGGAAAAGCTCAGGAGATGACATGAAAAACCAAATAGACTACATAACCATAAACAGGAGATTGAGAAATGCAGTTGTTCCAGGTGCTGACTATGGAAGCAACCATGTCCCTGTCATCTGCAAACTAAGGGTGAAACTCCAGAGACTGAAGAAGCCTAGTGCAGCACCAAGACTGCAATACAACACGCTTGAGAATAACCTCAACCTGCAGAAAGAATAAATACGCTAACAGCATGAAAAACAAATATGAAGAACAAATTGGGAAAGGAAACTCAAAATAATACTCACTAAAGAAAGTGATAGTGACATCAGCAAACAACATTGCCCCAAAAGAAATCAGACACAGAAGAAAAAAATGAGTGGATGACTGAAGAGATTCTCGACATGATGCAAAGGAGACAGAAAATGATGCCAAGACATGGAATGGAATATAGGAAACTACACAAGGAAATAAGGAGCAAATGCAGACAGGCTAAAGAGGAATGGCTCAATGATAAATGTGCAGAAGCAGAGAGATTGAGCAGGACTAATAAAGCAGAAATGCATAAAGAAATAAAACTAAAAATACCTACTTTTAAACAGGATGTATAAAATCCAAGGATGGAATGATCATATTGGAGAAAGTGGGAACACTCCAGCAATGAGAAAAATATATGAAAGATCTTTTCCACGACAAGAGAGAGCAAACAATAATACACAAAGATGAGGATGGGCCCGAAATATTAAAGTACAAAGTGGAAGCTGTATTGGCCAAACTGAATAGAAACAAAGCAGCTGGACCAGACGGCATTGTAATAGAGTTGCTGATAGCTCAGGAAGAATTTGGCATAGAGAAAATTACAGAAATAATAAATAAAATTTATGATAGTAGGGTAATACCAGACGACCTAAGCAAGTCAATCTTCATGGCACTGCCTAAGAAGCTAAGTGCAAATGAGTGTGAACACCACCAAACAATCAGTTTAATGAGCCACATTATAAAACTGATTTTTTGAATCCTGATGAATAGAGTGAGAAGCAGAATCAAGCCTGAGATAAGCCAAGAACAGTGTGTATTTGTCAAAGAGACTGGAACAAGGAACGCCATATTTATGGTTAGGATGCTCTCTGAAAGGGCAATACAAATGAAGGACTTATACGTTTTATTGATTATGCAAAAGCGTTTGACAAAATACGCCACAAAGACTTTGAGGTGCTCAGCAGCCTCAATATATTTAAGAAAGACATAAGAGTAATCAAGAATCTCTATTAGCAGCAAACTGCCTGCATACGGACAGGTAACAAATTCAGCAGATATACAAATATAGAAAGGGGCGTGAGACAAGGATGTGTCTTTTCACCGGATCTATTCAAATTGTACAGCAAGACTATTCTGAGGACCCTAGATGTTATGCCAGGATTTGTCGGAGGCCACAATTTGAACAACATAAGGTATGCAGTTGATACAGGGCTGATAGCAGACACAGAAAGGAAACTACAAGACCTGGATACCATGTTAAGTGGAATAATTTAAACATCTAATTAAAATGAATTCAGTAAATATACAAAAATAGACAGGTGTAAGACAAGAATGTGTCTTCTCACCAGACTTATTCAACCACAGTTAAGCAATCCTGAGAGAATTAGAAATTAAATCTTACAAAAATTGACAGCCACAATATTAATGACATTAGATATGCATAGGACACTGCAAATTGGGATACCAAAATCAAGCAAGTACTAAAACTTAAATATCTATGAAGTGTTTAAACAGAAAATATTATACCAAAATCCAAAGGTGCATTGGGGTAGAAAAAGCCTTCCAAAAGTAATTAAAATATTAAGAAATCGGAAAATTTCATTAGAAAGAAAAGAATATTGTTATGCAATATCAGCATTTTTTTTTATATGGCAGTGAATACTGAATTAGAAGAGAGAGCAAAAAGACAAACTTTACAAAGGGCAAAAAAGTGTGGAGAGCCATGATCAGCCACATCTTTTAAGGGATATAACACATAGAAGAATTATTACAACTGAAATCTCCGAGTATACATTCACTGGGGTTACTTAACAAGCCATTATATGAAAACCAATGATTTTCCTCTTTTTCCATAAAACAATTACATCACTTAAAGCAATTTCTGGATATTTAATCTTAACTTTTGCAACCATAACTTATTGTATCATGAATGTAAAACAAATTTCTTTCTATCTTTAATTAATGAATCTAAATTACTTTCCTTTTAGAATGTTACTGTTTTGTCTACAAATATTTTGGTTTTGTAAATGATCACTGAATTTATTTAAGGCATTAAATCGGGCAACATTTAAATAAGCTATGTAGAGTTTAAAAAAAAAAGCAATTGTAATGAAATAAAAAAAACAAAAATCCCAAAACAATTTTCAATACAGCATTATCCTCGAGTACTTAAAAATGTGGAAGAAGAAAAGTTGTAACTTTGGTTTATAGATATGAGCAAAAGTAAATGGGGGAGGGGAAAAAAAAACCACTTAAGTAAAATAAGTCCAATTTTGTTTAGCAATGAAACCAGCAATATTTTAAATTATTTAATTTTTTTTTTTTTTTTTAATAAAGGGTTTTATTTTTTTTATATTCTCTGTGTCATTTATTCTAACTAATATTTAGTAGGACTAGTAAGTTATTAGAATGTTTTCAACAAAGCAAAATAAGAAAATTTAGTTATTAATAAAATATAAGTGATATTTTAATTTATTTGATTAATAATTTTGAAAAGGAAATCATATTTTAATGAAATGTTATTAAAAAGCATGATTTTATTTGTTATATATTAGGAGGAATAGTGATAAAATTATTACATAATTCTTATTCATAGAGAAACTGTCACTGATTTACTGAATACAAAAATTAAAATGTGGATAACAGCTGTTTAGTAAATGGTGCTTACTATTCAAGATGTGTTAGAATTTGCTCATTTCAATGTCTCATGCTAATTTCACTGAACTTATGTTGATGATTAAAGTTTGTCTATATGACATTATTATGAAGTGATAACAGTTATATATATTAAAAAAATAGTAAATTAAAACCATTAATAATTTTAATTTTTAGATAATTTTTATAGTTAGGGCAGAAATTTATTAGCTGAGCTCGTGTTGCTAGAACAATGAATGAAAGCTTGGTTAAATTCACTAGGTTAAATTGAATTTGTCCAAGTGAGTCTCAACAACTTTTGCTCATATAATTATGAATAGCAGATTTGAGACAAAATTGGTTTATACTGTAACGTTCACGAGCAGACCAATTCTGCAGTGAACATGAAGCCTTAAATCTTAAGACTAAGTTCTCTACAGTGAATCAAAAGAGCTGTCATACTTGTTAGATTTAAACCTCATTAAGCATGTTTAGGTCATGTTGCAGATCTCACTAAATTCATTCACCTCCACACAAACTCAACATGGTTATGGAATGTGTTGGAATAGACATACCCATGCAATAGTGACAGCATCTCAGATTCTATACTATATTGTGTGACTTTTATTCTGATAAAGGGAGGAGTTTTCAAATTAATTAGGTCACTCGTTTTAGCACAGTTAACAGACTGGATTATAAGTATTGGTTCATGAATGTAGTGATACAGTAATTGTGAGTTCAAGCCCTGGGATGGGCAGTGCGTACTTGGACTCAGTGGGAATGGAGTGAGCAATAACTGAGTTGTACTACATAAGTACGGGGCATAATATTGCTAGACATGAGCAGTTGAACAAAAAAGTCTATCCCTATAGATTAAGTAAAGGGTTTAGTTTAGAATTCCCTGTAGAATATTGGATTGACAATCACCTAATGAAAGCCAGATAACATAATGATCAAAATGTTGTGATAATAACAAAGATGAGGACAATAGTTCAAATGTATGTAGTGTAATTAACTCCCAAACACGGAAATTAGAATTTTAAAAATAGAACAAAAAATAATGAACTGTAGAATTTTTTTTTTTTTTTTTGTAATTGTCATGTCATAAAATCACCTCATTTATGGCACTTGCATGTAAATTCTTTTGGTAATGTTAGTTATATGCTGTATCATACATAATCAAGTTTATATGATGGGAGAATTTTGTTTCCTTTTCTTTCAGTTTAGATTTTTCAGTCAAAACACCGATGTGTGACTCACACACTTTAGTCTCTAGTGTGGAAAACTTCTCCTACAGTGGCAAATCCAGTTCAGAATTCTATGTCTTTATTGGAGTCATGGCCTTCCTGTACTGCCTTGCTGCACTTGTCGTATATGTCTTCTTTGATGAAGTATACCGTAAGAACACCAGACTGACCATCATTGTAAGTTGCATTTTCTCTATCATTTTAAGTGCATTTTTATCACATACCTTCTTTTTTCTTTGCTTTTGTTACTCTTAGAACTGTCAACTTTAAGTTGACATATATGGACAGGGTTGATGACAATCCTTTAAAATACTTGGCTACATTTACATTAGTGAAGAGACATTGTATTGAATTCAGTAAGAAAATGTTATCAACTTATTTTTACAGAGATAAAAATTTATTTATAAAATTTTGCTAGATTCTTTGCTTTAAGGGACAGAATTCTGGAGTGAATTGCACATTTTTTTTCTGATGTTAGAAGTGTACATCATTATTTACAGCTGACTTTGCATTCAATTTTATATGACGGAATTTGAGAAATAAATCTCTGTTCCTACGTTTGTATTGTAGTTGAAAAAGTACTTTGCCATTTCTATAAAAGTTTTTATTTTCCATGATATGAATGAATTATTTGATGACATGTTGTATATTGTTTTAGTTGAAACTTCTGAGTTTTGTTTTGATATATTGATCAAATACATCTCACCAAGTTTTGCTTCTATAAAATATATTAAATTTTAAAAAAAGTGTCAAACTTTTCCCTTCCTGCCATGTTACATTCTTAAAGTTTAAATTATAGTTTTTATTCATGTTTTTCATTAAAATCTACAAATGTCACATTTTAAATTTTCATTCCAGCCTTCAATTTAGTTTGATCTCCACTTAGTAAATGTCAAGCTGTTCAGATAAAATTGATCACTTGAAAATTTCAGAGGTTGTAAGAAGATTTGTTCAATTTTTTTATGAATAAACATTCCCTGATGTCTCTGAATGTTTTAGTCTTATTCTCATTTCTGTTTTGTGTTTTCAGGATTTCATAGTGACAGCAGTGTTTGCTTTAATGTGGTTGATATCTTCCTCTGCATGGGCTCAGGGTGTGACTGACCTCAAGTACTATTCAGATCCAACTGATAGCATATTCCTGAAACTCAAAGAATGTGGCATGATCATTTCTAATAATACCATCATCTGCACGCCTACAGTAAAACCCAACTTTTCTACTTTGGATGTCTCCATTGTAAGTGATTTACAAATGTGTTTAAATTATAATTTTTGTCAATGAAAAATTAATCACTACCTTTTAATGTTATAAATAGTATTTTAAAATGGTATGTTTGAAAGAATAATCATATCTTTGTATTCAAAAGAAGTATTTTTCATTTAAATATCTCCATTGATATCTAATCATCACCGGAGATCTCAATGCCAAGGGAGTGAAGGTGAAACGGTCAGCAATTTTGAATTAGGACACCTCAATGGCCGTGGTGAGAAATGGGTCCAGTGGTGCACAGCAAATGACCAAATAATAAACAACACGTGGTTCCAAGAGCACCCAAGAAGACTGTGGACATGGAGAAGTCCAGAAGGAGAAATTAAGAACCAAATTGATTACACTAGGCAACACTCATTTTGCTACATTTAAAAAAAAGACCTTTCTATAGTCAGTATGAGTGTGTTGATTTCAAATCTGAAGTTAGTTTTTGTCTGTAAGCTATGCAATTTGACATTTTTATTTATTTTTTAATTTTTCGTTATAAGAAATTATAGGAATAGCTTATCAATTTGTTTGTGTATTTTATTCAGGTAGGAATTTGTGTTTATAACTTTTGCGTTTGTACACTTCATCTGGGCAATCTTGTTTAATGCTCTAGCAGTAGTCAGCAATTATACTTTTGTCCCAGCGCCCTTGGTAGCATTCTTCCATGACCTTTAGGTTTTGGTGGAATCGTTCTCCTTGTTTGTCACTCACAGCCCCCAGGTTGTCAGGGAATTTATCAAGGTGGCTGTTCAAAAAATGAAGCTTGATGCTCATGTTGCACCCGAGATCACAAAAAGCAAGGAGCATTCTGTTCCCAAGTTCACTATAGTTCTCTGCCTTATTGTTTCCAAGGAAGTTCTGAGCGACTGCCACAAAGGATAACCATGCTGTCTTTTCTAAAGCGGTCATCTTAGCAACAAACTGATCATCACGAATTAGGGTTCGAATCTGTGGGCCATCAAACATGCCTGCTTTGATCTTCTCAAATGATAATCCTGGTAAAGCTGTGATGATGTATTGAAAAACATTTACCTTCGCTTCCCAGTGCCTTGACAAATTGCTTCATCAAACCTAATTTGATGTGAAGAGGAGGAAAGATGATCTTATCTCTGCTTACAATTAGGTCTTGTATGATATTTGGCATGCTTGCTTCAAAGGTGTCACGAATAGGCCAGTCCTTCTGGACCCAATGTCTGTCTCGTGCTCGGCTGTCCCACACACTGAGGAAACATTGAAACTTGTTGAAACCTTTCTGTTGTCCAAGAAGAAAGTTGACCATCTTTAAGTCTACACAGATGATCCAATTGTTCTCATGATACTTTAATAAGTTCATAACCATTCTCATATCATCATAGTCTTCCCGCAAATGCACTGAGTGACCGACAGGTACTGCTCCATAAACATTGCCATTATGTAAATGAACACTTTAGACTGTGTTTTGAACTCTCTAAAAAGAGTCTCCATTTAGTAGGACTATAGTAAGGTACACCCAGTTCTTTAAGAAGCCCTGGGATGTCATGGTAGTAAACAAAATTGCTGTCTTCTGAAAAGGTCACAAAAAGCTGGTCACGCTTTCTGAAATGATACTTTAACAGACTAATCAACAAGATGTCTGCCTTGTAATAAAGTCTCAAATTCTGCACTAAATCATTCAGTTCAGCCTGGGGAAGAGGCTTGGGGACGGGGAAAGGTTCAGTGTCCGAAGAAGAGTTCTCCGATTGTGAACACTTCTGACAATTCACTGTCACAACTGTTTTGTTCGCTTGTATCTTGTCCAATGTCTTTATTGTCCAATGAAGGCAAGCCTTTGAAAACTGGAACAGGAACTTCTTCAGAGTGCTGAGCAGGCCGAATAACTGAGGGAATGTTCAGATATGTAATCTTATGTTGGTTTTTCCTCCCAACACCCATTGTGTTTATCATGCAGAAATAATAGTCAAGTTACATGGTTGGTGGGTTCGAGCCAAATCATTGGAACTCCAAAAGACAGACCTTTGCGTTTTCCTCACAATTTCCACACAACCAGAGAAGCCCATTGCTTGTCTTGATCACCAAGATGAACTTCAAAATATGCCTTGTAGGCATGCTTGACGAATAAGGATATGTTACGTCTCTAGCATCCACAAATGTAGCAGAAGGCATGAAGCTTTTTTCTACAATATTTATATTTGGAAGCCATGTTTGATTTGAAACAAAATACGAATGATCAAAATATTAGAAGCTATCTATATATATGGACATGAAAATGCTTATACATGGTTTACGCAAGTTTACATTTGTACAATTTCGATAACCTCAAATTGTATACAAACAAGAACTTGTAGAGAAAAACTAATTTCAGATTTAAAATCAGCGCCTAAAACTCCTTCATAATCAGTTAAAATATCCAATGCAACTCATTCACTGAAAAAGTGTTCCCCAGTGTTATGTTATTATCAACAAGATTCAGAAATGCCGTCCTTAAATGCAAAGCCTACTCAGGTGCTAACTGGAAGTGACCACATACCAGTTTTATGCAAACTAAGGTGATTAAAGAAACCTAACACAGCCCCTAAGACTGCAGTACAATAAACTCCTGAATCATGCTCAGAATACTATGTGAAAGAGTAATAGAAATGCAGAAGGACCTCTCTGTGCATTATAAACTATGCAAAGGCATTTGACAAAATATGCCACAAAGAATTGAGAGAGATGTTTGACAACCTCAATATTTTTAGAAAAGACATTAGGATAATCCAAATAGAAAGGGGCATAAGACATGGATGTGTTTTCTCACTGGATCTATTCAACTTCTACAGCAAACAATTATGAGAGAAATAAAACCCTTGCCAAGATTCATCATTGGCAGCCATAATCTTAACAATGTAAGATATGCAGATGACAGTGCTGATAGCAGACACAGAAAGGAGAATGCAGGACCTCCTACAGAAGGTAGCAAAAGAAAGTAAGAAAGGACTGAACATAAACTTGAAGAAAACCGAATGTATGGTCATCAGCAAAAAGACCCCAAAATACCAACTACAGGTCAAAGAAACTAAAATAAAATAAATAAATTTAAATACCTGGGAAGTGTGCTGACAGAAGATGGAAAGTGCGATGTTGATATCCAAAGACGCATTTCAAAACTAACCAGTGTATTGAAAGACAGGAAAATCTCATTGGAAACTAAAAAAAGAGTGCTGGATTACTGTGATGTTTGTCCTTTGTCCAACATTAACTGCCATACAATCTCCTCAAGAATGAAGGAGAGGCTTGAGGCAGCAGAAATGTGGTTTTACAAAAGGATGCTGAGAATATCCTGGACTGAGCATGTGACTAATGAGGTGTTGGAGAGGATGGAAATAAGGTGAAAACCCATACATAACATAAGGAAGAGACAGATGAAGTTTTCTCAGACATGTAATGAGGAAGGAAGATCTGGAGAATTTAATACTCACAGTACAGATAGAGGAAAGAAGTGCAAGACCTACTTGATAGGCCTGAGCAAATGGATGGCAGTGAGGTTTGGAAGAGATACCAAGAGGAAGAATTTTGAGAGTGACAAGAGACAGGGCCAAGTGGAAGTTCATGATCAACTACATCCTGAAGGAATATGGTACATGAAGAAGAATCTCCATTGAGAAAAAATTTTTTTAAATAATCTTAGCATAAAACTTTAGTTAAGATTTTTTTTTTTTCATATTTTAATATACTAATTTCAGGAAAGATTTGTTATTAAAATTAACATTATTCTACAAAGCAAACAAAAGTCTATAATTCAGGAATTCCCTTAACTCATTAACTGCAGATGACAGGAATTTCCATACTGCATGTATTTGGTTCAACTGAAAAATGTTAAAATCATGGTCTCGTCACTGAAAATTGTTGCCAAGTATCAGGGTGCCCATTGACATTTCTTTGTGTGTGAAATGAGTTCTATATTGAATCTGAAGAGACATCTGCAGCCACCACATGGTAGGATAGGAAAGTTCAGGGGATGGAGAGCTGCAGCTTTTCTTTGGGCTCTTTTTATCTATTCTTTTGTTGTCTTCTGGTGTTTTTTGAAGAATGTTGTTTCTTTATAAACTGCTCTTTTCCAACTGGTTCTTTAGATGTAAATAAAGTTCCACTATGACACTCTATGCACATATACATTACATGTTTTAGAAGCTCAAAAAAGAAATGGGGTCAGTAAACAAAGTATTACGAAATAGAAAAATTTCATTAAAAACAAAGAAAGGTGTACTGAACTGTTACATGATATCAGTCTTCAGATACAGTTGTGAATGTAGGACAACCCTTTCAAAGATAAGACTTGAAACAACAGAAATGTGCTCCTATAAAAGGATGCTGAGTATACTGTGTGAACATGTGAGCAATGAAAGTTTTAGAGAAAATGGAAACCAAGTGAGACCTTCTACTTAACATCATAAAGATAGTTGAAATTTCTAGGGAACATAATGAGGAAAGAGCACTTAGAAAATGATACAAACAGGACAAATTGAAGGCAAGGGAGACAAAGGAAAGCAACTTATACCCTACCCAGAAAGCATGAGTAAATGGATAGCAGATTAGGATTAAGAAGAGATAAAAACAAAATTTATTAAAAGCTACAAATTATGGAGAGCCATGGTTGCCAATATCAACATGAAAAAGAGTATTTCATCATTGTTGTAATTACACATTACTCTACTTTTAATGTATAAAAAAACATATAGGCTAAACCTAATTTCTTTTGTTTATTTATTGGATAAATTTGGATTAATTGTAAAAGACTTTAAAAAAAAAAAAAATCTGAATTTTAATGATTTGCTTTTTTCCTCACTTGCACTTCTAACAAAAAAAATAATATATAGTAATATTTTTATAAGTACAAGAACCATTGTGTTTTGGTACTACCTTGTTAGCACCTTGTCAGGCAGTGAAATATTTTTTTCTGTGAGGAATCATTATATATAGAAGCTTAACACAATTTTTATTATATCCACACAATTAAGAGGGGGGATTTTTCAAAGGGTTTGTCCCAATGAACCAACAGAAGTCAGATCATAATGGATAGGGGAAATTTGATTGTAAGGGTAAAGGAAGGGAGGGTTAAGACTTGAAATGACTTGAGACCAAGATGTTTACTATGCCAGTGATGAAATAAATCGAAACATTTAGCAAGTCTGAAAAGCTATCGCATGTCATCGTGAAATGGTTATGGGATTTTTCTCGCTTAATGTAGTGAACAAGTGACAAAGACGGGAAAGTGATTTTTTTTTTTTTTTTTGTTAATACGCTGCTGCATGTCTAACATACATAGTTGACACGATATAATGCTCTACTAACTCTCATGCACTCTTAATAAAGTACGTAAATCACTACAGTGGACTGCCAACCCATTAATTTGTACTACATCTAAAATATATATTGTGTATTTGGGCAACAATCTCTTTTATGCAGGTTTCATTAAAAATGACAGACAAGGTATTAACATTAATTTTTTTTTTTTTTTCTTTTTTTTTTTCATGTGTTCTTATGATTTTTTTTTTCTTTTCAGAACTCAAATTATATATAAGAATTGTCCAAAGATTTTGTATTTTCGAGTGCTTTCGGCTATACTTTTAGTCATTATCAAGAGTGAATTTTGTTTTACTTGTAAATAAATGTGTAAAGTTTATGTCTGTAGAGTGATGTGTAAGTTAAGTTCTGAACACAGTAAGCACATTGTTACCATATTCATAATTGATGCTATTAAGTATAGGATTTCTCTTTTTTATTAGTAGTGCCTCTTATTTTTAATCTTCTTTTGCATGTTGATATAGTTTTAAGGTATGTTATATTTATGAATTAACATACTCTATATCAGGCATAGAGCATTTGTAAAACACACACACATCTATCTATCTATATATATATATATATATATATATATAGGGAGAGAGATATTTTATGGATAAAAATATCCTTGAGAAACAACAAAATATGGATTTATTGTATGGTAGCCAACATTATAATGTTTCGGTTGTTATAACCGTCATCAGGGCTTATATTTACTATTGTGAAGTATTTTTTGTTATGGCCTGTGAATAGATTTAGAAATGTGATAGAAACTTAAAATTTTAAGGCTGTTTGAAAGAATTGTGGTAAACTATGACGTAAGTCATGAAATATTTATAACGTTTTGATATTTGAAATAGTCGTTGAGATGAAATTTAAATAGTTCGCTATTTTAAGTTTCTATCACATTTCTAAATCTATTCACAGGCCGTAACAACAAAAAGTACTTCACAATAGTAAATATAAGCCCTGATGGTGGTTATAACAACCAAAACATAATGTTGGCTACCATCAATATTTTGTTGTTTCTCAAGGATTTTTTATCTCATAAATGTATGAAAGAGAGAGAAAAACAGACATTGAAGTCAACAGCCAGAGGCAAAAGTCTATTTAATGCTAAACACAATCAATTGTTTAGTATATATATAAAATTAGGTTTTAGTATATGTGAAATCTATCAAAATTTAAATAAGTTTTATTTTCTTTCACTAAAATGTTTTGTCTTTTCCAGATTTTTGGTTTCCTGAACACTTTTGTATGGATTGGAAATTTGTGGTTCTTGTACAAGGAGACCCCATGGTTCATGGTTCAAGCTGCTCCTCCCATGGATCCGGGGATGCCACAAGAAACAGATCCACAGAGAGTGTAAATGTGCAAAAATGTAGAGGAGGCAATTTCATGTTGTGCAGTCCGGTATCAACCTGTCTCCTTGTTATTATAGTACGCAGAAGAAAGACAGTTAGTGAGAAAAACAACTACTACACAATACGTGATATGCAACCAGTGTGCATTGAATAATATTAATTTTTTTTTTTTTTTTTTTTAAGTCATGATTTTTTTTAGTCTTGTGTTTCCATGGAAAAAAAAAAAATAGTGCTAAGTATTTCTGGCAATGACCAACTTCCACTTGTAAACAGAATTGGCTCTTTTTGTCTAAGGACTAAGCATTATCAATAGCAGGAGGCTAATAACAATATCTATGCATTTATACCTTATCAGCCGTCAGTATGTGTTGTGCCTTGTTAGCTATTTCTCTCTGCCTCCATCAAGAGAGAGATGGAGAGGCAACACCATCCTGAAAACAAGTATTGCTACAACCTTTCAAATGAAATCTATACTAACTTGCTGTTCTTTGCATTATTCCTATTCTCCTGGTGGCTTTTATTTGCTTTTGAAGGATAATGTTTCCTGCAATCATCCTTAGTTTGATCTTGGAAAACAATTGCACAGATGCAAGCACTAGATGTTTTCCATGTGTACAGCAAATAGGCTAGAGATGAAAAAAGGAATAAAGAGATGCAGGTCTAGAAATGCATCTAAAATTCTTTCTTCTCTCTGCTCCATTTTTTTTTTTTTCACTGTCCGTCCAATAAGTAAAGAAATAAATTCCTTTCTTTACAATGGAGGACAGAATGAAAAAAAGGCTTAAGGCTTCTCTTTCACTCAATAATACCCACTCACAGCAAGTGACCTGTTACTTTCATCAGAGGAAAACTGATTATTCATCTGCAATATTTTGATTTAATCTTCCAGTTATTTAAGATGCTTTGTGTTAATAATTGTTAATCTTGTTAGAAAATAAAATCATGATTCCTTGTATTAGGCTTATTAAAATAAAAATTTTAAAAAATTTAAATACCCAATAGGTAAAACAAACTACCTATCCATATAAATATACATCTACATATTTGATCATTTCTTTTACCCTCCATCGATATATTTTTCAATGCTTAGACTAAGAGTCATTTAATCACATTGAATCAGAAAGTGATTTATAAATTATTCAGTGCCTAGATCTTTCTCCTCTTTCATTTGCAATATTTTTCATAAATTCTGATGACTTGTATAATAATTATTTCTACTTTCATGCCTCTACTATTTGTCTATCAATCAACACAGGAATTCCCTTCTTCATTAATACCCACCAGAGTAATTGGGTGAATATACCTGTGTTGATTACCTAATTTTTATTTTTTTTTATTTTGTTTTTCTTTTTATTTATTTATTTTTTTTTTTTTTTTGTCAGTCCTTCAAAAGAAGGATCCATTTTTTGCACCTCTAGAAAGTGTTTTCTGTAATTCTTTGTTTTGGTTTGTCATACTGCACTTGTCAAATAAAGTGTCAGTTCTTTCTGGAAACAAGTTTTATTTTTATTTAATCTTTTTTATATGGTTTTCAATTTGTTTCTTTTTCATTTTTGTGTTGAAACAACTGCCATCACAGACTGTCCCTACTAATCTCCATTTTCCTAAATTTTTTTTTTTCAGCTGACAAAAAAAAAAAAAAATCATGCTTTAAGATTTTGTAAATTACCATCAGGATTTTGAAAAAAAAAAATCATCAAATTTCAATTTAAAATATGCTCCATCAAGCTCTGCAGGAGTAACCATTCAGAAATCCTGTTTTGAAAGCTATTTCTTTGTTTTTGATCATTTCTAATTCAAATATTGCAAAAGTCTGTTAAGGGCTTTGTGCTTTGACATAATGATATCCTGAAACGTCCAGTCTGTGTTGGCAGTGAAATGAGGTGCTTAGGTAGGACATCATGTCTTACATAAAAATCTCTGCTATTCTGGGATACCACTGTTTCTTGATTATAAAGATCCATGATTGCAATTTTGTTTCTTTAATTAGTAACTAATGTTCTCTATAGTTATCTATCTTTTTTTTTTATGCACAGGACATTTCTATATATCACTGTGTTGGTAAAAGGAGGTATATTATCCTAACTTTATCATCTAACTGAAACCGTTTCAATCCTGCTATTTTTCTTGAAGTTGGTCAAAACTTTTTATAGTATAGAATATATTTAATTGCACCAAAGTCCTTACCCCATTAATATGAAACCTGTCCCAGTCTCTGGTTTAATTTTTTTAAAATAATTTTTACATCACACTGGTTGCTCCTGCAAATATTGAATTATTCACATGTCTTCATGATTTGCGTAACATAATGATAAAAATGAAATTTTGAAACAGTCTTGTTTCTTTCTCACCTCCTAACATAACTTGAACAGCAGCACTGGTTGCAGGATACAAAGGTTATAAATCTTTTATTCACCTTTCAAATTTTCTGCTTCATTATCAGTCAGTTGGTAATACTTTTGCAATTCACATTTGAACAGGGAAAAAATACATTTTGCAGGATTCTAATCATTTGTTTTTTTTGTTTTGTTTTTTTTGTTCTTTCTTTTATACAGGCACTTCAAACATACCTGTTTAAGGTACAGATTTTTAAAGATCTCATGTTTTTTAAGCAGCTATGAAGAGGTTGTGAATGCCTCTGTAAATTTGTGAAAATGCTCATTTATACAATCTTCTTTGCCTGGAAGAATTTTCTTTATATGTTGTCATAATTATTTTCTAAATCAACAGTAATTATACTACCACCATTTTTAGCAAAAAAGATGTATTCAAGTGCTATTTTGAATTTTATAAACCACTGCTGTTCTTCAAGTCTTTGTATGTGATACATTGTTGATTATCTTCTAACTCTTTGACAGCAATAAATAGAATTGTCCAAAGGATATAAATTCAGAATATGTAAAATGTTAAGAGGTGACCCTTGTCCCCCTCCTTCATCCACAAGGGAAGGGATATGTCCTCCCACAATCGTTTATGTTAAAGCATTGTTGTTATTTCTTAGATACTTAATAATGGGTAGCACTTGTTTCTCTACCTGTGAACAATGTTCAATCAGTCAGTTAAGTATCTGTCTTTCAAGGTCAAGTGTAAAGTTGTAGATAATAGCCAAGATTTATGCAATGTTCCTTTTTAGAATCATTGGATCAAACAGATAGAAGTCAGTGAGAAAAAGAAAACAAAGGGGCAGAGAGGTTTCTGGAAAGCAGATAAGAATTAATTATTTTATCCCCTCCCTCCTACTCACCACCAAATCCTCCATATATTTTGGTGAACCTCTATACCTCCACCCTTCAGAAAAGCTGACTTACAAGGGAGCAAACTTAGTGGTGTCGTGGTTGGTTGTGTGTAGATGTAATGTTTTTATTTAGTCATCTAAAGAAAAGAAAAACACTTAAAAAAAATTTAAAAAAAAAAAAATATATATATTACCAAGACTATCCCTTTGAATTCTAAAAACAAAAAGTTTATATTAAATAAAACCTCTATCATGTGTTACATTGTTTAGAGATGTTGGTTTGTTCTATATCAGTCACTGAAATATTTGAAAAGCCATTTTGAACTTTTTAAAAAATATTTAAAAATAGATTAAGTAGTTTCTGAATACTCTGCTTAAGTGGTTTGCTTTTTCAGGTTCCCTGTTGTCACTAGCTTGCTCTAATCAGCCATGTTGTACACCAGAAAGTGTGGCTTAATTCCACAAAAGTCACATGCACCTGGTGCCAGCTTCGTCTCCAAGTCCAGGTAGATTCTTTACCCAGTGGCTTTTGAAAGAACTCAATAGCAACTACAGCAGGTTGTGTAGTTTTGATTTTTTTAAACTCATCGTGTGGTAGGAATGTTCTTGATAGTATCAAAAAAATTTTCTCTTGTTCCTGAGCTCTGTCATAAAGGGCTTCTTAGTGAAATAGTTATTTTTGTGTTGTTCCTAAAACTGAAAACGACAAAGGCCAGACACCAGCTCCTTTATTTTCTCCCCTCTTTTCTTGGTCTCCCTGGGCTGGAACCTTTTCCTTTTTTTTTTTTTTTTTCTTTTGTGGGCAGAGGGGCATTATTATAATCTAGTTGTATTTGTATGAATATGTCAGGTAGGTTCTGCTAGTTTATTAGAAAAGTTTTTGAAAACATAAAATGATTGAAAATTTTGTTTTATATGCTTTAAAAATACATACTATAAAAGGCTCTCTCATATATATAAATAAAAGATAATTATATATAAAATAGATCTTCAAAAGTAGTCCCAGATGAATGGTTACATTTTCAATATATTTTTCTTTTTGTGCCATGACATCTTTTTCACTTTCTTTTCTGTTTCTACATAGAAATGTCTGGAACTTTCTCATGAAACATCTTTCAAACGGCTTCATCTTTGTTTATAAAACTATCTTACTCTGTTACCTTAACCATTTCACTTTGCTACCAAGTCCTCATGATAAAAAAAAAAAATGAATCCTTGAATATGTAGACTGATATACAGACACACAGCCAGGCAGGTTATCGTGCACTGATTCTGATTTCAGTCCATTCCTTGCAGAGGAAAATCGACTATTATTCTATATTTGTATAAGTGGCCAAAATCTCACCACCTCCTATCAAATGCTCTAAGGGCACAGTATTTTCACTCAGCAATCTGATTCTCAAGAGATAAGGTAAAAGACATTCCTACTAAAATGTGAACTTCAGTTTTTACTTTGGATGAAATATTAACTAATCAAAAGATTGGAAATTTAGCAGTCAAAATAAGTAAATAACTTATTGAAAACATAGCACGATATATTAGAATACCTGACCATCTATTCAAAACTATGAAATTGTATACATTATCTTTGAAAGTTCGATATTTTAATAATCTCCGAATTTCTTTGTCTAAAAAGAAAATGCAATTATAGAAATGCCTTAAGATCACAATGGTTTGGTCAATTAATTTGTTACCAATGACAAGATGAAATACAGGACAGTGGTTTGAGAGCAGGTTGTCTATTGGAAAGTAGGAGTCTCAACAGTTAATATCTACTTACACAGATGCCTGATACTAAAAATGGTTTTCATATTAAACCAGACAAATATGTCATTTCATTTTAAATCATTACTGGACTTCAGCCAGAATAATATTTTTTTTATTTGACTCTGGATAGTGTACATGAATTCAGAATTTTAAAGTAATTCTCTGAAAACTATACTCAAGGAATTTGCCTAACTTTTTTTTTTTCATAGAAATAGAAAACAGGTTTTAGGTTAAATTTATCACAACAATAAGAACTTTTACTAATCTCAATCTTTAGACAAATACTTAGAACTTTTTGAAAATCTAATATGAAATAATTGTCGATATTAAAAAAAAAATCTCACACTTGATGGCAATCAGATTAGTTAGAATGTTGTAGCCCTATAAAGATAAAAATTGGCAGATTTTTTTTTAGTCCTCTCTATTATATTCAGAATTTTTTTTTTTTTGACAATCAATGACTCATCAAAAACCATGAACAAAATTTTCATTTTAAGGAACATAAAACCTTAAACTTTAAATTTCTTTACAGTCCACTGATCCTGTCAAAAATCTCCATTCCAAGGCTAGTAAACTTTCATGTTTTGATTATGTTCAAAATCTTCATTCACAGTCATCAAGACCCAAACTATTTCTTTCCAAATAAGTTATTAAGCTTTGGAGTAAAATGAGAATTACTCTGGTGCTTCCTTTCGTCCATCATGGGGCCTTCATTAAAAAATTGGTTAGCAAAGTAATCTCACAGGTCATCATTGCTCAGAACTTATATCTACACTGGGTGCTCCCACTATAGGGGTTTTGGGCCACACTAAGCTTGACTTATTACTACCTCTCTTTCTCTTTACATACAAAGATAACTGGCAACGACTTATATTTTTGCACTTACATGTTTGGCTATGTGGTAGAGCTGAGATAAGATGTCCTCTGATGTGTTCATCTGAAAGGCAACAAAGACGGTTTGTCTCCTGCCTGTAAAGCCCAAAATGGTAATTGCCAACTACTGAGCTCAGAGATTGCTTGCAACAGTTTGCAGGATGTCGTATCTTATTAAAAAAAAAAAAAAAAAAAAAATTCTAACCATCCATCTACTCAATTGCAGTGGAGTAAAGATGTTAATTTCATTCATTTTAAATCAATGACATTTTCTCTGAGAAAAATCAAAATTACACTTGTGTGTCATTAAAGTTTTCTCACATTTTTACCTCAAGGTTTCTTTTGTTCCTCTGCTGAAAGTAATTTAACCATTACTTATCCCCCATCCCCAATTTGTCACCAAACATTTGTTGGATAACTGTTTAGCCACTATTTTCCTTCCGATAACCTGTTTGATGCTGAAATCAGTCAATCTGTTCTCGGTTTTCATGGATAAAAAAAAAAAAAAGCCCACTAAAGATATTTTTCTCTCCACTGTCTGTTTCTGCAGACCAAGGTTTTAGTATTTAAAAGAATAGCATTCTCACCATTTCAGTCCAGTTTTCTGAATAAACAATGAAACTTTTGGGCATGGGGAAGTTTTCATTTTTTTAAGGCAAATTAACAGTAAAATATCTGAGTTATAAACATTTCTTTTAAATTTTAACCTTACAAAGCTGGAATAAAATATTTGGCACCTCAGCATTGAGTGATAGTTAAGTCTATAACCTAACTATTCTAAAAAAAAAAGTTCATTCTAAAAGAGTGCCTCACTCATGATTGATCTTGTGCCAGACTAAGATAACATGAAATGATGCTAGTAAGTGAATTTTACTTCTTTTGGAAAGTTATGAAAAACAAGTTATAGTTAGAGAAATAATCATTTAGGGTCTTCACTTACTTTTCCTCATTATTGTATTGCATGAATTTCTTTTCATAACAAAATTACATATAAGTTTTCTGTTCAATTGTCCTAACTGTATTCTCAATGATTTCAATATTCTGAAGTAAGACTTATAATGAAATCTTTTCTTTTTAGGTGTAGATATGTCAGTCAGTACAGTTAAACATTAACTCTCATGGTTGTTTTAAAAATGAACAGGACAAATTGTATTAGGAATCACTTTACCCAATGAAGTTGTCATACAAGCAATCAAAATTTGAACACAGAACTTTCTAGATTTACAAGCCTATTAAATAAAAGTTCTAGAACTTTTATAAATCAGCTAACAGCAGTTATCTGATTAGGTTAACACTATGACTGAAATAGTAGTTCAGCAAAATATTGTTTGTAGTTCATTTGGTAATAATAATTATAAAATTGGTCAATCTGGTATGAATTAAAACATTGGAGAAGCCAGCTCCAGTAGCCCATGGATATATAAAATTACATTTACTTTGTCATTTAGTCAATAAATCACTTTCTTTATAATCCCCCTCACTATATTTTACAAATAAAATTTTAATTGTTATACGAAAATCTGGGTTGATTACACACATGCATTCTTCCAAGGTGAGTACCCATAACCTGACTTGTGTCTTTTTTTTAGCAGTGTTTAAAAGAAAAAAATTGTACATATATATTTCTACAGATTTACATTTTTTAAGTCTACAGCAATAACTTGATAGTTTTGGGAGGGTGGAAATTTCATTGTAAAACAAAGATTAAATTTTTTAACCAATTTATAAATCTAGAAAAGTAATGTAATAACCAATTATGAATTTCCTCTATATACATCTATATGAACACACAGATATACACCTACATGTCATTTTTTTTCTTTTCTCATTTTGCTACCAAAAATTTAAAATGATTATTAAATGTTATTTGTTGAATTATTTTGTTAACATTTTTATACATAGATTTTTTTTTGAAATCTAATTTTGTAACTGGATTTTTTTTGTTTGTTTTAATGGAAAAAAAAAACTTATTGTTTGCTGTATGGAAACCTTTGTTAACTCTAAAAGATGACAAATCTTCATGAAAATCTTTTAAAAATATTGGTTAAGTTGAAATGAATTTATTAGTCTTTCCACCTGGTTTTTTTTTTTTTTTTTTTTTTTTTTTAAGTTCTCTTTATATTTCCCATACCAGCAGACTAGCAAATTTAAACAACCTTTGCTTCCTATTTGTCATCTTTTTTCTCCCTGCCCCATCACTGCATGTCCAAAATTGGAAGGGACTTTTATATTTTTGTACTAAAACAAGTACATTCACAACTGTTTAAAACAAAACCTCTCTTGAAGATTTTTTTTCATTTTTGTATATTTTCATATATTTCTCTGGGTGCTGTTTTTGTGTTAAATTGTTAAAGTTTTAAGATTAAAAAGAAAAACAGGTCAGTTTGAATCTGTTTTGAATACTTTTGGTTTATTCCTTCTTAACTTCATATTTAAATGTTATTTATTTTTCTGATCAAATTTTTCCCCAGCAAACTATGTTCAACAGATGTGAGGTATCATAGCAGTTCAAAAACCAATTCAGACTAACATTCCATGTTGATTGGGTTCCCCTTCCACACTTCTTAGGGATTCATTGGAGTAACAATACTAATAAGGATGATTATGACAAGTTCTCTGGTTCAATCCCTTATGAAAGCTACAGAATTCAAGTTAGGTTATTGAGAACACACCGGTTGGAACTTTAAGAAATGCTCCAGTTTCTTGATTGCAGTAAATGGAGTTAGGTTTGTTATACCCCAAGGAGAAATATCAAGGGAAATTTCAGTGTTGTGCTAAAACAAAAACAAAACAAAAAAAAAGCAAAAAAAAAAAAAATCCCTTTTATATTTTTAGTACAAAAATATTCCATACCAATTGCAATTCCATTGTTTTTTTTTGTTTTTTATTTTTTTTAAATATAAAGAAATATTTTTTATTCCATAGGAGATTTTTGTTATTATCATTGTGATTCAAGTCCAATAATAAAAGCATTTTCTAAAACATCATTATCAATTCTTTTCATCTCTACTTTTGCTAAGCGATTAAGAATGGAACTTACGAATTTATTGGGATGGAAAAAACAAGTGACTAAAAATTTTTAAAGTTATAAATGTAAATTTTTGTAACAGCCTTCTCTTTTAGAGAGCATTATCTCCATACATGCTTCATGATATTTTCTATCAACTTTCCTTGAATAAATAGCTATAACCACACCAAATGTACTTTTCTATATTTCTTGTTGTTCCAACCTAAAGGAACCAAAACCATTTCATTTTTTTTTTTAAAGTCTATTTAGGATCACTTATTTGAATTCTTATGAAGATAATTTGTTTACACTATCCGTTTTTCCCTTCAAAATCCAATCAACCAATTATTTTTTCTTAATGGGTCTAAAATCAGTGATGGAAATGAAAGAGTAGAATAATCGTCTCTTTCTCTCTCACCACGCCCATGCACACTTGTGTGATGGTTCTCAGTTCTAATCAGATTAAAGATGAATCTGACTTCTAAACTGACCAATAAATGCCACCTGCACCAATCAATTTTAATCACTGGACATAATTTTTTTTTTTTTTTATTCTTTGCCTGTTTTCTTCTACTTCACAATTCAATAGGCAATAAACTAATGCAACTATTTCTTGCCTACCAACAAGTTGGCTATCATAACCCACAAACACTCTACTACAGTATATACCAAGCAGTAAAGAATAGTCAAAAAAAAAAATTTCTATTTTACTAATCCTTATTTGATATGGTCCTGAGGGTTTTTCTTTTTTTTTTTTTTTAAATTAATGTAAAACAAGTTTTATTTTCACTATTCTTTGTTTCCATTGCAAGGTTCTGCCAACAAAATTTATCTTAGTCACATTCAGGTATCTCATTTTTCTCTTTACAGTTTTAAGTCTCAACAGAATTATACACAACTTCAAAATTCTTATTTCTCATGATTATAATTAGTATTTTTAAATATACAAGTGTTTGGATGGATGAAAACTCCAAACAAAAAGCATTTTGGGTGGTGAAAATTTTTTAATTGACTGCAAAATGAAACTTGCTAAACTAATCAATTACATACTTTACAAATATAGTTTGTATTTTTTTTTTTTAACCCAACTGATTTGAGCAGAAAAATGTTGACCAACCTCTGCAAGATGGACTCATTCCTTCCTTTCTCTCTCAGCATCAGGCTTTTTCAAGGTTTATGACATGTGGATGGCTATCTGCTGTGGCACAAACTGCCATGCCACCGTACTGTAGTAGTAATAGTATTTTTATTTATTTTTGAAAAAAGAAAAAGAATTCAGTCTGACTGTTTTCAGAACAGAATTGTGCAAAAAAAAAAAAACACACCCAAAGATTTCGGCAGTAGAAAAGAAATCTTTACAGCTATTCTATTTACCAAGGTTTTTATCATGGTTGTAAGACTTGTTGTGTTCAAATAAATGTGTGCCATACAAATACAAAGAACTTGTTTTATTTATTTGCACTGATTTCTTTCTTCACAAGAACACTTGAATTTCTAAGTGTTATTTTCCTCTTGCACATGAATAAGCCCCCCCCCCCTTTTTTCTTAACAGCAGATTTCATTAATGATTTAAGGGAAAACAATAAATTGATGAAACTTGTCAAATCTAACTGAAAAAAATTTTTTCTTGATGAGCTCTATCTTTGGAATAATTTCCCTCTAACAAATCATTAACATGCCTGATTAATGTCTTGTTCTTTAACTTTATTTACTCAGCAGTTCTTAATGATTATCAAATACATATGAATTTGACTTTATAAAAAAAAAAGTCAAGATTTTATGATCATATAATTTTATTGCCACTGTTTTGCAGTGGGTTACATAGGAGGAAAGTTATGAGAGTGACAGGGTATAGGGAGTGTCAGGAAGTGGGTAAGAGAAGAACGAGAATACTGATGAGAGTGAAGTGGAGGAAGAAAGGAGCATGAGAGAGAGAATGCAGGTTAGTGAGATAGAAGATGACTATTGACCTTTTACATTTAAATTCTTGGAGATTAGTAGCTGTCGGGAAAGTAAGTAAATGGAAGGAAATTCTGCAGGTGGGAAGTGCGAGAAAAGAAGCTGCAGGAGTAGAATTTGTGTTTACAATTTATTGGTTTCACAGTAAAAGGGTGGGACCTAGTTGCTAATCTTGCGGCTTGAGTAAATTTATAGATAGGGGTTACCAGTGAGCTAAGTTCATCAGAGCAGTAGAAGAGACAGAGGGAAGCCACATTGCACCGGTGAGAAAGTGACAGTATCTGAGCTGCCAAGTCAGGAAATAAATAAATAATCAATGAATTTTTAATTTCTGATCATGAAGTTTGGTACCCCCCCCCCCCCCAAAAAAAAAAAAATTGTGTAATATAATCAGAAAAATTCAAACAGTGGAGATTGAAATGAAACTGGGAAAATTCACACATTTACAATTAAAATTTATTCAATATTTTTTTTGTTTTACAAGATTTAAGCCATTAATTGTATTTATTTTATTTACACAGCACTCAGGACACTTCCTTCCTTTAAACATTAGACCATCATAATTACAAAAATTAATTATTTCAGCTCCCTAATTTCACCAAACAATTAGAACAAGATGGAGAGGAATCACTGAAATGTATAATGTCTCCTCTTAAAAAAAAAAAAAGCCAGAAATTGTGTCCCCCCCCCCCCCCCACTCTCCGATATACAGTTGTGATTATATCCTACAATAAAAAATTTATCTACTAAAGAAGAGGTTTCAAAACTGACCTGAAGGAATTCAGATCAAAGAGAAAAGGGTATTTTCTTCATTGCTTTAAATAGATTTCTTTATATGAAAAAATTGTAGTAATAGTAACTTTCCTTAATCTAGTCATACGATAAAATTGAACTTTCTGAACATTCAGATTAAATAACAAACTTTATTTTTAATCTAGCAACCTTGGATCAGAGAAAACAGGCCCCTTGTATATTACAATTGTTGCAGTTTATTGATTGTCAGAATATCATGAATTAAATGTGACTGACATTGATATTGAGATCATATGAATAACTCAACGTGGGAGAAAACATAAAAACTAACCTGATTGTAGCCACAAACTATTTGACTGGCTTTTTATGTGTTTATATACAACTAAATTGGCATGCAAAACTTTTGGGCCATCTACATAAAATGATTATACATCTTTGTTTTATTAAGTTTATTTAGCAATATGCTTTTATCAATAGTTTTCTAAAGATCTTGAGGATCGTAAAATAAGTTGTGTTGTCATAGGTGCAGCATAAAAGAAGATAAACTACTTAAACGGCATGAAGCTGAAGAAAAGGTCATTTGAAACCATTACACCAATAAAAGATCTGAGATGATAAAGTCATAACAATATGCAAACTTTTAAGTAGGAATTGTTATAATCTTATTAACATGAATGTAAAGTCATTGTAGCTAAAAATCAACTTGCCCTTTTTCAGTTAATTCAACTTGATAACTCAACAAGTTTCTGTTCTCTCTACTGTGACCAAGGATTGAACTCACAATTCTTTGGGTCAAGTCACTTTTGGATCAATCAAGCAACCAATGCTTTTATCTTTGGGAACAATCTACCCTATGGACTAAAAGGGTTCAGTTTGAAATTCCAACAAATATCACCTGAAGAAGGAGTACAATGGCCAAAATGTTGTGAATATGGCAAAAAAGATGAGAACACTCATATAATATATGTAGAAATGGAAGAGGTGGTTTTTATCTGGATTTCAAGTGTTTCCAGACCAGCAAATGGAAACTTTTGGTCTTCTAAGCATTACCCACTTTCATTGAAAGGGAATGAGAAGTAAAGGAATGGATAAGAGTTCTTGGAGATCAAGTAGTAACAAAATCAGAAATAGGTTATATCGCTATAAACAGTTATGCTTGGGATCAAAGAGAATTTTGGTTCGCCCTTGGCCTTGTCTGTCATGCAGTTCCTGTGTTATTCATTCATACTGACAACCTTGAGATGTGTAGATGGAGATAGATAGTAGGGGGGGAGAGTCAACATAGGTAAGTGATATTTCGAACG